>CM065733.1:69326214-69536214 GCA_033310375.1 Conus canariensis
GAAAATTGGCAGACCCAGATTTCTATGATTTTATTACTACATTTGATATCTGTTGCCTTTCTGAAACATTTACCTATAAATCTTCTGATTTTGATGTAAAATTTCAAGAATTTTTGTGCTCTCATTGTCCAGCTACAAAATTTACACAGATGGGTCGCCCCTCCGGTGGTATTATTATGATCATTAACAAGACCATATCAGAATATGTACAATTATCGATACCAATATGGAAAATGTGTTATGTGTAAAAGTAATGAAAAATTTGTTACAGTGTGATAAAGATATATTGTATTTTGCTGTTTATGTACACCCTGTGGACAGTCGTTTTTACTCAGATAAGGATTATTCTTGTTCTCTTGATTTGATTGAACAGTTTATGGTGTCACAAGTTGAGCAAGGAAATGATTTCTATTATGCCATTGGTGGAGACCTAAACGCTCGTATTGGAGAATGGGGCTTAAGTCTTGTCGAGGACAATGATGTATTTGATAAAGAGCAGAATGTGTACGCACGAAAATCAAAAGATTCCTACATTAATGGTTTCGGAAAAAGATTGATTGAATTTTGTACAGTCTTTAAACTTACACCTTTAAATGGATTGTGTATGAGAAATTTTGATGGTGGCTTCACATTCTTCTCAGAAAGAGGAAATAGTACTATCGATTTCTTCTTATGCTCTATTCAATTGGTTGATAATGTAATGAAATGCACAGTTAAAGAAAGAGTTGAATCACAACATATGCCAATCATGATGGAAATACAGAGTACTTTACCGGATACAAAATCAGATGAACAAAAGAAAACATACACAAGGAAGATAAAATGGGATTCTGCCAAACAACAAGATTACATTTCTTTCTTAGAATCTGAAAGTTCTCAAATAGTCTTAGTTCAAATTATACAGGAAATAGACTATGATGTAGATAGGAGTATAGAAAATTTTAATATGCTATTAAAGGAAGCAGGAAAAAGTATGTGCAAGAGAATAGGAATAGGTGGTCCAACCAAAACCACCAATGGGTGGTTTGACAATGATTGTCTACTGAAGAAGAAAGAAGCTAGTCAGGCACTGAGTAAATTTACCAATATTAACAGAAATAAGGACCCAGTAAAATTCGAAGAAAAAAAGGAGACTTACAGAATCAAAAGAGCTCTCTATCAAGAACTAATTAGAGGGGAAAAAAAGAGGTTATATAAGAAACAAATTTATGATGCTCTTACACAAAACCAGAAAGATAGTCAGACATTTTGGAGCACAATAAGAAGCATTAGGAGAAAAAAGATAAAGCAACCACTTATCACAACTTTGCAATGGAAAGAACACTTTGAAGGTATACTAAATCCACAAATAAATGAGACAAATAATTACCATGAAGTACCTCAGCAAGTTATTGAAGAAGAAATTTTTGTTCAAGATTTAGACGTAGAGATATCTGATAATGAAATAAGTTCAGCTATAAGAAAATTGAAATCAGGTAAAGCATCAGGATTAGACGAAATTCCTCCAGAATTCTTGAAAACAATAGGACATAACATAATTCCATTCTTAGCAAAATTATTCAATAAGTTGTTCCAAGTTGGTTACTTCCCTTTAGAATGGTCCCGAGCAGTTATAGTTCCATTAACAAGAAAGGCAACAAGCAGAACCCAGAAAATTACAGAGGAATATCACTATTGTGCATATTAAGCAAAATTTTCACAGCAATATTAAATAACAGACTTTACAATTGGGCCGAAGAGGAAAATGAAATAAGCAGAGAACAAGCAGGATTTAGCAAAGGTTTCTCTACGATAGATCATATTTTTACATTAATAACTATGATAAGTAACTGTTTATATGGTAGACGCAGGAGTAAACTATACATAGCATTCATCGATTACCAAAAAGCTTTCGATACTGTCAAAAGAGATAAACTGTGGACAATTCTAAGTAAACATAAAATATCAACAAAAATGCTTAACATGTTGAAAGGTATTTATAGGAACGTGCAAGCATGCGACACGGTGCGATCTTAACGGAATTCTTTGAGTGCCCGGTCGGAGTGAAACAAGGTTGCTTACTGTCGCCTCTGATTTTCTCTTTACTAATAACGGAAGTAGCGAATAATGTTACAACAAAAGGAAGACAGGGATACCAATTTCTACCTGGAACAAAGGAAATCTTTACCTTATTATTTGCAGATGACATAGCCCTAATTTCCTTAACTCCAGCCGGCCTACAAAATCAGATCAAAAATTTACAAGAAGCTTCAGATTCTTTAGGTTTAACGGTTAACCTACACAAAACTAAAATAATGGTCTTCAGAAAAGGTGGTTATCTAGGCAAAACAGAAAAATGGTATTACAAAGGTCAAGAAATTGAAGTAGTAAACAGTTACAAATATTTAGGCTTCACCTTGACAACTAAACTTTCTGTAGACATCTCACTTTCGGAATATGCGGGAAAAGCGAAAGGTAAGATTATAGAAATAATGAAAACAATGTACAGTTTAGGACACTTGGATTTAGCTATATATTTTAAATTGTTTGACACACAAGTTAAGCCCTTACTCTTGTATTCAGCAGAAGCATGGGGATTAATCAGCTACAAAGCCATAGAAAATATTCATTTATTTGCATGTAAGAAATACTTAGAGTAGGACAGAAAACACCAAATAATTTAGTTTATGGGGAGTTGGGAAGATACCCAATAAGTATTGATAGCACAATAAGAGCAATTCGATACTGGTTCAGACTTATTATTAAAATGTCACCTGACAGAATACCAAAACAAGCATATGAAAGAGAGAAGACAGAAATAAACAAACCTCAGAACTGGGCTTTAGAGATAAAACGTTGTCTAGATATGTATGGCTTTTCTGAAGTTTGGACGAATGAAGGAGTAGGTGATGAACATAGGTTCATTTTATTATTAAGACAAAGAATAATAGACTGCTACAAACAGAACTGGCACGATAAGTTAGAGAATAGCGAACGCTTTTCAACGTATCTTTCCTTTAAAACTCTACATCAAACCGAGGAATACCTAAGTGTAATTACTATAGCCAAATTTAGGAAAGCACTAACTAGACTACGTCTGGGGACAAATGATTTGCATGTAAACAAGAAATATATAGACAATTTAGCGATTACAACATGCCCCTTTTGCCCAGTAGTGGAAACTGAATTACACTTTTTAACAGCATGTCCTTGTTATAGGAAACTGAGAGATAAATACATTTACAAACATTTTAGAAATATCAATACAATCATATTACAAAGCCTGGTAGAAAATGATAATGCTGAAATTACATGGGACGTTGCTATGTATGTGTTCTATGCGTTAAAACATAGAGAATCTCAGCTGTGGTAACAGTATAATAATAATTGCTAATGATGATCAAGACACACTTATTAACCTTTGGATAGTCGGCACTAATTCGGCTGGTCCACATAATTTTATTAAGGGACGTCCTTGGGGTGTTTTACATAGTGGTGCTGTTTGTAACATGTTTTGAATATGTCTAATTAAGATCTACAGGAATGCGTGCGTGATATGCGGTAGTGTCGGAAAGACATAATTATACTTCAAATGTCTAAAAGGAAAGTCATTAAAAAAAAAAAAAAAAAAAAAAAGTCCATCGGTATGTGCTTGTATACTAACAGTATACTGAGCAAAGAATGGCAAATGGAACATGTTTGTATTAGGATTGGTGCCTTTTATACTGAGAAAATTGCCTTCATATTGAGGCTGGTCACGAAAGTTGTTACATAATAATTAGTCTTGGCCAGCCTTGTACACGTGGGACTTGATTGTTCGGCAAAATAGACATTGTGTTGACTGAAACAAAATGTTAGTTACTGTTCTGTTTATGCTGAATTTGAATAATTGCAAGTTGGTTTTGTACGTGATGTGTTCCAGCAAAGATGCACAAATGCCTTAGAATGGTTTAATTGTAGGATAGGCTGTGTCATCATATATAGATATTTTGGGTCGATCGACCCCTACTATCCCTGTACTATTTTGTAAATAATTAATGATTGGTCAAAACACCAAATTTTCAGAATGTATATCCAGATAAGTAGTAAATTTGGGATAAATGTTTCATGAACCATGTATGTAATTCAACCTACTAGTCAAACTATAAATTTCACATTGCGTGACATATGTGGGCGTAGTCTAAATTCGGTTTAAGACTGGTAACATATATGTGTATATGTGTGTGTGCATATGTATGTATGTATATATATATATATATATATATATATATATATATATATTCAATTATAAACAAAGCTTGCTCTTATGTCTTAGATTGAAGAAATAGGGGGAGTTAAGCATTCATATCTGCAGTGGTAGATCATTCTGCCTAACTGACAGTATGTGCTTGAGTGGGTGAATGGGGAAAAAAAAAATTAATGCTTCTCAAAATGAGCCTTCAGCAAGCTTATAGTCTCCAAGAAAGAGACAATCTCCAATGGGGAGGAAACCCACTAACATATAACTCCTGGTCAGATACCGATATTTCGAAACCTGATTGTTTCTCCTCAGTGACCGCGGAAAGTAGTAATTTGACTCCTCTGCCTCTTCGGTTTTAAGAAGAATGCTATCCCAGAAAAGGCTGGTGTGTAATACCGTAGTATGTTTGTTGAGTTTTCAAAAAACCAACCAAAGGTGCCACATAAGAAGCAAAGAAAATCATGAAAGAGCAAAACAAGCTACATTTTCTTGTGAAAAGTAGAAAATATAAAGATAACCTCTTAAGACACAAGTGCTGAGGGCCAGTTCTTGGAATGAATCCGCAAGGGACTAAATACAATAAACTAATAAATTCCAAGGATAAGTACCGAGCACCATTCCAGCAACTTACAGAGCAGCTTGGTGTTGCAATGACTGCAAGAAATATTCAATTATAAACTCAACAAACATACTACGGTATTACACACCAGCCTTTTCTGGGATAGCATTCTTCTTAAAACCGAAGAGGCAGAAGAGTCAAATTACCACTTTCCGCGGTCACTGAGAGAAACAATCAGGTTTCGAAATATCAGTATCTGACCAGGAGTTATAGGTTAGTGGGTTTCCTCCCCATTGGAGATTGTCTCCTTCTTGGAGACTATAAGCTTGCTGAAGGCTCATTTTGAGAAGCATTAATTTTTTTCCCCCATTCACCCACTCAAGCACATACTGTCAGTTAGGCAGAATGATCTACCACTGCAGATATGAATGCTTAACTCCCCCTATTTCTTCAATCTAAGACATAAGAGCAAGCTTTGTTTATAATTGAATATTTCTTGCAGCCATTGCAACACCAAGCTGCTCTGTAAGTTGCTGGAATGGTGCTCGGTACTTATCCTTGGAATTTATTAGTTTATTGTATTTAGTCCCTTGCGGATTCATTCCAAGAACTGGCCCTCAGCACTTGTGTCTTAAGAGGTTATCTTTTTATATTTTCTACTTTTCACAAGAAAATGTAGCTTGTTTTGCTCTTTCATGATTTTCTTTTGCTTCTTAGGTGGCACCTTTGGTTGGTTTTTTGAAAACTCAACAAACATACTACGGTATTACACACCAGCCTTTTCTGGGATAGCATTCTTCTTAAAACCGAAGAGGCAGAGGAGTCAAATTACCACTTTCCACGGTTACTGAGGAGAAACAATCAGGTTTCGAAATATCGGTATCTGACCAGGAGTTATATGTTAGTGGGTTTCCTCCCCATTGGAGATTGTCTCCTTCTTAGAGACTATAAGCTTGCTGAAGGCTCATTTTGAGAAGCATTATTTTATTTTATTTTTTTTCCCCATTCACCCACTCAAGCACATACTGTCAGTTAGGCAGAATGATCTACCACTGCAGATATGAATGCTTAACTCCCCCTATTTCTTCAATCTAAGACATAAGAGCAAGCTTTGTTTATAATTGAATATTTCTTGCAGTCATTGCAACACCAAGCTGCTCTGTAAGTTGCTGGAATGGTGCTCGGTACTTATCCTTGGAATTTATTAGTTTATTGTATTTAGTCCCTTGCGGATTCATTCCAAGAACTGGCCCTCAGCACTTGTGTCTTAAGAGGTAATCTTTTTATATTTTCTACTTTTCACAAGAAAATGTAGCTTGTTTTGCTCTTTCATGATTTTCTTTTGCTTCTTATGTGGCACCTTTGGTTGGTTTTTTGAAAACTCAACAAACATACTACGGTATTACACACCAGCCTTTTCTGGGATAGCATTCTTCTTAAAACCGAAGAGGCAGAGGAGTCAAATTACTACTTTCCGCGGTCACTGAGGAGAAACAATCAGGTTTCGAAATATCGGTATCTGACCAGGAGTTATATGTTAGTGGGTTTCCTCCCCATTGGAGATTGTCTCCTTCTTAGAGACTATAAGCTTGCTGAAGGCTCATTTTGAGAAGCATTAATTTTTTTTTTTTTTCCCCCATTCACCCACTCAAGCACATACTGTCAGTTAGGCAGAATGATCTACCACTGCAGATATGAATGCTTAACTCCCCCTATTTCTTCAATCTAAGACATAAGAGCAAGCTTTGTTTATAATTGAATATTTCTTGCAGTCATTGCAACACCAAGCTGCTCTGTAAGTTGCTGGAATGGTGCTCGGTACTTATCCTTGGAATTTATTAGTTTATTGTATTTAGTCCCTTGCGGATTCATTCCAAGAACTGGCCCTCAGCACTTGTGTCTTAAGAGGTTATCATTTTATATTTTCTACTTTTCACAAGAAAATGTAGCTTGTTTTGCTCATTCATGATTTTCTTTTGCTTCGTAGGTGGCACCTTTGGTTGGTTTTTTGAAAACTCAACAAACATACTACGGTATTACACACCAGCCTTTTCTGGGATAGCATTCTTCTTAAAAACCGAAGAGACAGAGGAGTCAAATTACTACTTTCCGCGATCACTGAGGAGAAACAATCAGGTTTCGAAATATCGGTATCTGACCAGGAGTTATATGTTAGTGGGTTTCCTCCCCATTGGAGATTGTCTCCTTCTTGGAGACTATAAGCTTGCTGAAGGCTCATTTTGAAAAGCATTAATTTTTTTTCCCCCATTCACCCACTCAAGCACATACTGTCAGTTAGGCAGAATGATCTACCACTGCAGATATGAATGCTTAACTCCCCCTATTTCTTCAATCTAAGACATAAGAGCAAGCTTTGTTTATAATTGAATATTTCTTGCAGTCATTGCAACACCAAGCTGCTCTGTAAGTTGCTGGAATGGTGCTCGATACTTATCCTTGGAATTTATTAGTTTATTGTATATATATATATATATATATATGTGTGTGTATGTATATGTGTGTGTGTGTGTGTATGGATATAACACAGATTTCGATTTGAATATAGATTTTAATTTTGTTGTGACATGGACACTGATTGTGAATTGTCTTGGTTTTCGACTTGAGACAGTCATCAACTTATACGTTTTGAGGTGTCCATGAAATATGAAGATTAACTAGGATGATAATTGATAGTAAACTTTAAGGCGAGTTAACTGGATACGATTTGGAATTCTATCTCAGGTCTTTTGATTTGTGGCCTATGCACTTCTTAATGGTAATTGTTGATTCTAATTTGATTTGATCTAATTGGTTGACTGTGGATTTAATTCTGATTTGAATTTAATTTTGATTGGACCTAGTGGGATACTAAATGATTTTTTCTCTTTAGATACAAATAAGGTACATAGATAATGGACTAGTCAAGTAATTGCTTTGTTGATAAATGTCGATTCAGCTTGTTTTGATCTGATCCATGTTGATGATGTGACCTGATTAATTCCAGATTTTTTTTATTTTTTTGCTTTTTCGATTTCTGAACAACGTTGCGTGACTCATGTGAACGGGCCGTAGGCCTCACATTAAAAGGTGCTGCGTTAGTGCGCGTCAAGAGTCTCTCTCTCTCTCTCTCTCTCCTCTCTCTCTCTCTCTCTCTCTCTCTCTCTCTCTCTCTCTCTTTCTCTCTCTCTCTGTCACCCCGCTTTGAAACCAAAGCCCATTCATTTCCAGCCCCTCCGCCCTCGTACTTCGAGATCGACAGCATGGACGGCAGTTTCAACGCCGGCTACACCCCTCTCCCCGGGGACCAAGGGGGACAACTGGAGACCAGCAGCCCGTCCCCTCTGGCAGGGGAGACCAGCGGCTACCCGCCGGTTGGTTACGGGACGACGGACTACCAGCAGGTCACCTTCGCCCCACAGCCGGCGGATCAGAGCTATGCCAGCCAAGCGGGCCACTTCCATAAGTCGGTGATGGTGAGCGTGGCATTCTTCGTGTGTGTGTGTGTGGGGGGGGGGGGGGGTTGTGGTTTGTGTGTGTGTGGGGGGATGGGGGGGGTGGTTGTGCGTGTGTGTGTGTGGTTGTGGTTTGTGTGTGTGTGTGTGTGTGTGCGCGCGCGCGCGCATGTGCGTGTATCTGTGTGTGTGTGTCTGTGTGTATGTGTCTGTGAGAGAGAGAGAGAGAGAGAGGGGGGGGGGGGAGAATCGGTTGTGACGTTGCTTGGTCGTACTTTCTGTATGCTTTTTATGATACCGCTACAATCCCTTCTGAACAGATAGATCTGTAGGAGTCGTAGGTTTACGGATCCTGAACAGAGAGATTTGTAGGAGTCGTAGGTTTACGGATTCTGAACAGATAGATCTGTAGGAGTCGTAGGTTTACGGATTCTGAACAGAGAGATCTGTAGGAGTCGTAGGTTTACGGATTCTG
Organism: Conus canariensis; assembly: GCA_033310375.1. Classification (NCBI taxonomy): domain Eukaryota; kingdom Metazoa; phylum Mollusca; class Gastropoda; order Neogastropoda; family Conidae; genus Conus; species Conus canariensis. The sequence continues at coordinate 69,334,920 of CM065733.1, forward strand.
AACAGATAGATCTGTAGGAGTCGTAGGTTTACGGATTCTGAACAGAGAGATCTGTAGGAGTCGCAGGTTTACGGATTCTGAACAGAGAGATCTGTAGGAGTCGCAGGTTTACGGATTCTGAACAGAGAGATCTGTAGGAGTCGTAGGTTTACGGATTCTGAACAGAGAGATCTGTAGGAGTCGGAGGTTTACGGATTCTGAACAGAGAGATCTGTAGGAGTCGGAGGTTTACGGTTTCTGAACAGAGATATCTGTAGGAGTCGGAGGTTTACGGATTTTGAACAGAGAGATCTGTAGGAGTCGGAGGTTTACGGATTTTGCGAGGAACAGGTGGTCCTACAAACACAGTCATGTGGAACAGTTAAGATGGAGTCGTGCCGTTAGGGCCAGGGCCATCAGAGCTCAGCACAGAACCTTTCTCACTGCATTCTTCATCAAGTCAGTCGCCTGCAGGCATGTGGATATTACACCTGAATTCGAGGTGGGGGTGACTCTGGATCTGAACCATAACCACTCTGCACCCTTGTTCCAAAACCATCCCCTGGTGAGTGATTTGGGGTGTGGTCCAGCAGCACTTCATGCATGAAGTGAATGTAGACACGTGCCGGAGCCCACCTGTCCAGTGGGAGGAGGTGAACGTGGGCACGCGCTGTGTTCACTCCATGGGGTGTTTGTAGATCCTGTTTGTAGATCCTGCCCGGAATCACTCACCAAGGAATGGTTTGGGGACGGGGGTGGGGTGCAGTGTTGTTCTGGCCAGGACCTGGGATCACCCTCCCCACCGTCACCCCCAGCCCACCCCCTTTCCCTTGCCCCCCTCGCCCCCCGCCCCCCCCCCCCCTCCCCCCCCCCCACCCCTCACCCTTTAAAATCAGGTGCAATGTGCTCGGTCGGTATGTTTCATTTTGGATACTTTCAAAATTTAAGAAGGAAGAGAGTGGTTTTTGACGAAGGAGGAACTTGGTTACTCCCTGGAGGATACGGATAAGGTTGGGCGCATGTCTTTTCTTACCAATATCGCCGGGAGGGAGTGATTGCGACACGTCACACGTTTTGCTGCAGGTTTAGTCCAAGCTGCCGCAACTGCTCAGAGCCAGTTAGCCGTTCCATTTGTCAACAGGCAGGGACTTGGGTCAACTGAAATGAAATGGTGGTCACAGGTAAAGAGGAAAGCAGAAAGAGGCATGGTAATACAGGAATTCAAGAAAGAAGACGACGTCGAAAAGTTCAGAAAGCAGAAAGAGACATGGTAATACAGGAATTCAAGAAAGAAGACGACGCCGAAAAGTTCAGAAAGCAGAGACATGGTAATGCAGGAGTTCAAGAAAGAAGACGACGCCGAAAATGTTCAGAAAGCAGAAAGAGACATGGTAATACAGGAGTTCAAGAAAGAAGACGACGCCGAAAAGTTCAGAAAGCAGAGACATGGTAATGCAGGAGTTCAAGAAAGAAGACGACGCCGAAAAGTTCAGAAAGCAGAGACATGGTAATGCAGGAGTTCAAGAAAGAAGACGACGCCGAAAAAAGTTCAGAAAGCAGAAAGAGACATGGTAATACAGAAGTTCAAGAAAGAAGACGACGCCGAAAAAATTCAGAAAGCAGAAAGAGGCATAGTAATACAGAAGTTCAAGAAAGAAGACGCCGAAAAAATTCAGAAAGCAGAAAGAGGCATGGTAATACAGAAGTTCAAGAAAGAAGACGACGCCGAAAAAGTTCAGAAAGCAGTCCAGCAAGGCCAGTAGGGGCAATGGACTAAGTGGGAAAGCGCACTCTAAAGAAAGGTCAGCTGGAATGACATGTAGCGTATTGCAGTCCAAAGAAAGGTCAGCTGCAATGACATGCAGCGTATTGCAGTGCAAAGAAATGTCAGCTGCAATGACATGTAGCGTATTGCAGTCCAAAGAAAGGTCAGCTGCAATGACATGTAGGGTATTGCAGTGCAAAGAAATTTCAGCTGCAATGACATGTAGCGTATTGCAGTGCAAAGAAATGTCAGCTGGAATGACATGTAGCGTATTGCAGTCCAAAGAAAGGTCAGCTGCAATGACATGTAGCGTATTGCAATCCAAAGAAAGGTCAGCTGGAATGACATGTAGCGTATTGCAGTGCAAAGAAATGTCAGCTGGAATGACATGTAGCGTATTGCAGTCAAAAGAAAGGTCAGCTGGAATGACATGTAGCGTATTGCAGTCCAAAGAAAGGTCAGCTGGAATGACATGTAGCGTATTGCAGTCTAAAGAAAGGTCAGCTGCAGTGACATGTAGCGTATTGCAGTCAAAAGAAAGGTCAGCTGGAATGACATGTAGCGTATTGCAGTCCAAAGAAATGTCAGCTGCAATGACATGTAGCGTATTGCAGTCTAAAGAAATGTCAGCTGGAATGACATGTAGCGTATTGCAGTGCAAAGAAATGTCAGCTGAAATGACATGTAGCGTATTGCAGTCCAAAGAAAGGTCAGCTGGAATGGCATGTAGCGTATTGCAGTCTAAAGAAAGGTCAGCTGCAATGACATGTAGCGTATTGCAAACTCTTAGGGTCAGTCAGCTTCATCCTCAGACCTGTAAATGACCTTCTGCTGTTGGATACAAACCTGATAACATCGGCGGCGGGGGGGGGGGGGGGGGGGGGGGGCGGTAGGGGGCGGTAGGGGGTGATTAGATGACCCTGCATCCTCTCCACGCTGCCAGGGTAAACAATCGGTGGAACATTGCGATGCAGTCCACACAGAAACACAACCAAGCATTCGAAGAGATCGCTCTGCCGGATCCATCTTAGTATAGTCACCATCGAAGACCTCCGAAGCGGCACGGTCGTATAGGGGGTCTCTTGTGGTAAGTAGCCCGATGGAGACCTGGTATAGACAGATAATCTTCCTGGGACGGCAACAGGGCGAGCTGGAGTGGAGTTTGTGTGATGGGGCGGAGGTAAGGATGATGAACTGTAGAAACGCCGAGAAGACAGTATGGATGGTGGCCTGGGGCTTATATTTTTTTTGCTTTTAATATACTTCCAGTAACATGAGTAGGAGAGCCGGGGGGAGGAGGCGGCACAGAGGGGTGTTTGGGGGAGCACTGGGGGAGAGAAGGAAGCGTCTGTAGACAGTTTCAAGAATATGCGTGCGTCCTGACCACGACTGTGTACACTGACGTCCCTGACAGCAGGGAAGTAACTCTCTTTCACTTAATTCCCATCTTGTTTGCCGCGTCAAATCGTCTGTCCCCCATTTCTCTCCAACAGCGCGAGCGTTTGACCTCATTCTTCTTTCTTCCCTGTAATGGAATGTCACTTACTGGGCTAATAGATGTCTACAACTAATGGAATGTCACTTACAGATAACTAATAGATGTCACTAATAGATGTCTACAGCTGAATAACTCTGTGGGTTGAGTGCCAGACGTACTCGGAAAGATGAAAGACTGGACCAATTAGTCGCTTTAGTGAGATTAGTCGTTCTTGAACAACCAGTCAAGCTGTGTCATGTAAATGGAGTGGAACTCGACAATCCTCTCTCCTGTTGTAGTGTTCTATTCTGTTCTATTCTATTCTATTCTATTCTATTCTCAAACTTCCATCACTACGGCAGAGTTACGATTTGTGAAATTCGGTGAGAATGCCACGGTTTCTGCGTAACCAGTCAGAGAATGTTACTGTGTCGGTGAAGGGGAGGAGGGGAAGGGAGGGAGAGGGGGGGGGGGGGGTGTGGAATCAAGGCTAAGCATAATGCGACAAGATTTCCGTTTTTGATATTTTCCCCTTTGAGACGTTTACCATGTCTGCATCGCAGATGAAGTGAATTTTGATGTTTTCCCCTTTGAGACGTTTACCATGTCTGCATGGCAGATGAAGTGAATTTGATGTTTTCCCCTTTGAGACGTTTACCATGTCTGCATGGCAGATGAAGTGAATTTTGATGTTTTCCCCTTTGAGACGTTTACCATGTCTGCATGGCAGATGAAGTGCATTTTGATGTTTTCCCCTTTGAGACGTTTACCATGTCTGCATGGCAGATGAAGTGAATTTTGATGTTTTCCCCTTTGAGACGTTTACCATGTCTGCATGGCAGATGAAGTGAATTTTGATGTTTGGTGACCCTGGGGTTGCGGGTTCGAACTCCGCCGGGCCGTTTCGGTTCAGGGGGATTTTTCCCTAGGAGTTAACATTGGTTCTGACTCCATTTCCCATACAGTCCTCCGAATGAGACTATAAACCATGGTTCCGTGTGTGAACGTACGCGTAACACTTTGCACACACGTAGAATCCCATCACCAACTTTCGGAAGAGAAGGCCAGTTTGGCCGTTGGTATGGATGACACATTATAGCATGCACCTTTCCCTAAGTTGGAGTATGGCTGCCTTAATGGCGGGATGAACAAAAAACGATCACACAAAACTCGACTCCCTTTGTTGGGTAGATGGGATTAATCCTTGCCTGTCTATACAGGGAGTGTCCGCAGGAGTATCAGCCTGCGTACGCAGAAAAGAAAAAAAAAAAAAAAAGACCTGAGATGCTTTTCAACGAGGCGAGGCGGCGAGGATTCTCACTGACTTAGCGGGTGTCGGCATACCATAGCACACCCTAGCGGCTACGGGAGCTTGAACTAGGCCGGAATAGCTTGAACTAGGGAGCCGGAATAGCTCAGTTGGTAGAGCGCCGGACTCGTAATCTTGGTGATCCTGGGGTTGCGGGTTCGAACCTCCGCCGGGGGCGTTTCGGTACAGGGGGATTTTTCCCTAGGAGTTAACATTGGTTCTGACTCCATTTCCCATACAGTCCTCCGAATGAGACTATAAACCATGGTTCCGTGTGTGAACGGTCACCAAGATTACGAGTCCGGCGCTCTACCAACTGAGCTATTCCGGCTCCCTAGTTCAAGCTATTCCGGCCTAGTTCAAGCTCCCGTAGCCGCCGGGCCGTTTCGGTTCAGGGGAATTTTTCCCTAGGAGTTAACATTGGTTCTGACTCCATTTCCCATACAGTCCTTCGAATGAGACTATAAACCGAGGTTCCGTGTGTGAACGCACGCATAACATCTTGCACACACGTAAAATCCCATCACCAACTTTCGGAAGAGTAGGCCAGTTTGGCCGTTGGTATGGACGACACGTTACACATAGCATGCACCCTGCGTGAGAAATGGAAAGAATGAAGGAAGTAAGGAAAATGAGTGATCGATATTGAACGATACTGACTGGATGACACGGGAAACGACTGAATGAAGCGCCAGCTGGCAGCTCTTCAGTCGGCACTACCCAGGTAGGCAGCCCGTTGTGTAAACGAGTGTTGATTGTAAAGCGCTTAGAGCTTGGTCTCTAGCCGAGAATAGGCGCTATATAAGTATTCATTATTATTATTATTATTATTATTAGGCGAGAATTGGCTGCACTGTCTCTGGGCTCTCGCAGCGAGAGAAAAATAGTCGACCGCAGTAGCGTCCAATGACTGGTGTACGAAAGTAGTAAAGTTCTCTGCCGATTGCTGGTTGAAACGGGATCGAAACACTGGCCCTTCAGCAACAAGGAGAGCCTGAGCAGCAGTTCCATTGTTTATTTCAGTTCGTCTTGCGCTCGTTTCTTTGCTCCCACTCGCCTCTTGACGTCCCTCGCCGCTAGCACAGACCAGCCATCCACTGGCGAGTTCTTGCGTCTGTGAGACTCGTCTCTGTTCCTCTTCTCTTAAAGAGCGCGTCCCCATAGTCTAGTACTACCCACATTTTTTCCCTGCCTGCCTCTGGTTTTGCTTCTTCTATCAAACTGGATTGTCCAACAGAAGGTTACCAGGGATCACTCGCATGTTGCCAAGGGTTCTTTAACCTGTGTTAACGCCATGTTGCACGCAGCACGTCTCATCCGAAAGACTAATACTCTGACCACCATTTGAGGTCTCGTGGAAAGGCAGAGAGAGAGAGAGAGAGTGGGGGAGTGGGGGGGGGGAGCGGGGGAGAACAAAAAGAAAAAGAGTTAGATTGAAACCACGGACCCGGAGATTCCACGCGCCCTAGGCGAATGCATTAACCACTGAGCCCCCATTCCACACTCCGGGTTCTTGGTAACTCTGTTGGTACCGCTGGTTTTATTCCACATTCCGGGTTCTTGGTAACTCTGTTGGTACCGCTGGTTTTATTCCACATTCCGGGTTCTTGGTAACTTCGGTAACTCTGTTGGTACCGCTGGTTTTATTCCACATTCCGGGTTCTTGGTAACTCTGTTGGTACCGCTGGTTTTATTCCACATTCCGGGTTCTTGGTAACTTCGGTAACTCTGTTGGTACCGCTGGTTTTATTCCACATTCCGGGTTCTTGGTAACTCTGTTGGTACCGCTGGTTTTATTCCACATTCCGGGTTCTTGGTAACTTTGGTAACTCTGTTGGTACCGCTGGTTTTATTCCACATTCCGGGTTCTTGGTAACTCTGTTGGTACCGCTGGTTTTATTCCACATTCCGGGTTCTTGGTAACTTTGGTAACTCTGTTGGTACCGCTGGTTTTATTCCACATTCCGGGTTCTTGGTAACTCTGTTGGTACCTCTGGTTTTATTCCACATTCCAGGTTCTTGGTAACTCTGTTGGTACCGCTGGTTTTCAAGAGATGGAGAGTTCGACTGCCCAAGTCCCTGGACCGAACAAGCAGGATGTTGCCGTTGTTCTTCTTATCGTTTAGTCGTTCCGGAGGTACTTCCATGGAGTCTAAGAACTCCCCCGCCTTCCCTTCCCCTTCTTTCCACCTGCTCCCCCCCCCCCCCCCCCTTCCCCGTCTCCTGGGCTGGTTATTTATGTCCGCTTTGTCTCAGAGAGGGGGGGGGGGGGGGAGGGACCAGAGTAGCTCAGTTGATAAAGGGCCAGACTGGCGATCCTGGGATTACGGGTTCGAATCTCCGCCGGGCCGTTTCGGCACGGGAGGGGGGGGGGGGGGGGGGGGGGGGTTCTCCTGTGAGTTGACATTGGTTCTGACTCCATTTTTCTGAAAGTACCTCGAATGAGACTATAGAGCGAGGTCACGTGTATGAACGCACGCAAGAATATCTTGCACACACGTAAAATCCCATCACAAACTGTCGGAAGAGAAGGCCGGTTTGGCCATTGGTGTGGATGACATTTATACGCATTGCATACACCCTTTTATTTTTATTTGAACTTTGTTAAGGGAAAGCAAAACAGACCGCATCATTACCGAAAAGGAGAAATATAACTGAACACACAAAATAGGTTGCAAAGTAGGCCTAACACTAATTTAATACGCAGTACAAAGCGGTCACGTGAATTCTCGAGAAATATCGTCGTTCTTAAACGTTACAAACCAACAGGCATCAACAATGCGCAAAACACTCCTCCCCATATCCCAGTCATCATTCAAATAAAGCATAACTCTGCACCGTGTTTTGTGTGCTGATGCGAATTTTGCCTCACCAAGTACACCACTTGATTTTGAACAGTTTTTCTGACCAGAACTCATAAAAAGCGGCATTATGCTGACAAAAACATTTGCAAATCAACAGGTATAATTCACTGGGTTTGTGTACCAGTCGTGACAAAGTTTACGACATTTGGCGAATCAAGAAGCATGATACATAATTACGTTGATACGTATAAGAGACAGGGCCGGGAGAACAAAAAAAAAACAACAACAAACCTCGAAGTTCAAATAACTTAGTCCCGGATTCCGTATCTTTCCGTTTAAGATCACTTCCTCTTTGATGCTATTGGTTGATTGGTTCATTCATTCATTAATTCTTCCTCTTTGATGCTATTGATTGATTGATTCATTCATTCATTAACATTGCCTGATTGATTGATTCATTGATTAACGTTGCCTTTGTAGGCTAGGGGCCAGAAAGCAGATCTTTGCAATAATGTAGGTCTGTCGTCATTACTTTTCACATGCACCATTCTCAGTATCGTTCTCTGATTGGTGCAGGAAACGATCGGCATTTTCACTCTCACAGATGACTTATAAAGCGCAATACGTGATGGCTTATAAAGCGCAATACGTGATGGCTTATAAAGCGCAATACGTGATGGCTTATAAAGCGCAATACGTGATGGCTTCTTTGCCCATCGGATCAAATCGATGTGTGTCGACGTTTTGCTCTGAATTCTGCCGGCGCGATGCTTCAAAAACAAATGTCAGGTCAGTTTTTTTGTTTGTTTGCTTTTGGTTTTTCGTTTTTTACTGGAATGATGGCGTGCGCCGTTTGACATTTGCGGTGACAAACAAACAAACTGGAGGATACAGACAAACAAACAAACTGGAGGATAGACAGACAAACAAACTGGAGGATACAGACAAACAAACAAACTGGAGGATAGACAGACAAACAAACTGGAGGATACAGACAAACAAACAAACTGGAGGATAGACAGACAAACAAACTGGAGGATACAGACAAACAAACAAACTGGAGGATAGACAGACAAACAAACTGGAGGATACAGACAAACAAACAAACTGGAGGATACAGACAAACAAACTGGAGGATACAGACAGACAAACAAACTGGAGGATACAGACAAACAAACTGGAGGATACAGACAAACAAACAAACTGGAGGATACAGACAAACAAACAAACTGGAGGATAGAGACAAACAAACTGGAGGATACAGACAAACAAACAAACTGGAGGATACAGACAGACAAACAAACTGGAGGATACAGACAGACAAACAAACTGGAGGTTACAGACAAACAAACTGGAGGATACAGACAAACAAACAAACTGGAGGATACAGAGCCTACGGGAGAATCGAAATGTCACGCACGGCATATGATCTTTTTTTCTTTTCTTTTTTTTTTTTCATTTTCTTTATGAGTTAAGTCAAATTTCCTTGATTAAAAGCATGATTAAGATGTATTCGATGAAAAAGAAAATCATGGCGTTGATCGATGATCAAGAATGACCAAAAGCACAGACACAACCATTGCCTGAAGCATGGTGAGCTCATGGAATGGGACATAATTGATAGATCACGATCAGGTGCTGTGCATCGGCTCTTAAATCAGCCTCTCCCTCCTCCCCCCCCCCCCCCCCCCAATTTCCATCACCCACCCACCCTACCCTCTCCCACCTTTCCCTTCTTACCTTTTCTTCGCTCCGTTTCCACACCAATCAGTCGCTGGAACTCCAGTTACACCCATTGCACTAATACTATTGTTCCTTTGCCACTTTAATTCCGCTTTTACAGTCGTTCACCATCCTCGTTGCACGACAATAGATTATCTCCCCATCCCATGTATGTGTGTGTGTGTGTGTGTTTGTGTAACATGCGTGTGCGTGCGTGCGTGCGTGTGTGTGTGCGCGCGCGCGTGCGTGTGCGTGAGTGCGCGCGCGTGTGTGTGTGTGCGTGCGTGCGTGCGAGTGCGTGCGTGCGTGCGTGTGTGTGTGTGCATGTGCGTGCGTGCGAGTGTGTGTGTGTGGTGTGTGTGTGTGTGTGTGTGTGTGTGTGTGTGTGTGTGTGTGTGTGTTGACATCGTAGCAGATGAGCCAGCCGAAGAGCCACACGGTGATGATCAACAGTGTCCCTGACAGGATGAACCTGGCCGTCTTCACCACGATCTGTTGTTGTTGGCCGCTTGGTCTTGTGGCCATACTCCGTGCACAAGAGGTAGGTACAGTGCCAAGTGTGTGTGTGTGTGTGTGTGTGTGTGTGTGTGTGTGTGTGTGTGTTTCTCATGAACTGACTTAATGGGTGGATCCAGAGTTCGTTCGACCCAGATGAAGGTTTGTGGTCTCCTGGGTCCCTGTAGAAATGACTTCTTTCTTTGCCTGGTTGGAGAGAATTGGCTGGCAGGACTCGATTCAGGGGCTCCCTGGTCAAATTCCCAACAGACAAGTTCCCTTTGAATCCAAAATAGTTGATATACGCTAATTTGTGTGTTTATTTAGAATTTAAAGCTCCGGGAAAACATCTGGGAATGGGAATATATCTATATATATATATATATATATGTGTGTGTGTGTGTGTGTGTGTGTGTGTGTGTGTGTGTGCGCGCGCGCGCACATTTGGGTGTCCTCTCATTTTATTCACATTGAGCTTTGACAGAAAGAAAACACAAGGGAGAGAAAGCATCTTTTCAGGTATGCGAGTGTCAGAAGTAGAGGGCCCTTACATGGCCGTTTTGCCTTTCAGATCCTCATACTTTCTGTTGGCAGTCGCGCCGTGCGTTAATACAGGGCGACATGGTGTCAGCTACCGTGTTCAGCTCCGAGTCTCGACGCTTTTCCTTGTGGGCCATTGCCGGTGGGGTTTTCTGCCTCGTCGTCTCCGTCGTCATCATCATCGTCATCATCAGACTCAACCACACCGCCTACGGCTAATCGCGGGGGACACAGTGACGTCACAGCCTCAAGGGAAAAATCACTGAGCTCAAGAAACTCACTAAGTATCAGTGCACGGCCCGTCGATCGTGCAGTCATCATCACGAGAAAGACTCTGTGTGTGTGTGTGTGTGTGTGTGTGTGTGTGTGTGCTCTTTTTAATTGGATGTTGATATTTTGCTGCGTATGCACCCCTCCCCTGCTCTCTCTCTCCCCATCTCTCTGTTTTTGTCCGTCTCATTCTCTGTCCGCCTCTCTTTTTCTCTCCTACTCTGTGTCCGTCTTTGTCTTTGTGTCTCTCTGCCTCTCTCTCTCTCTCCGTTTTTCTCTCTCTCTCTGTGAGATTGTGTGTGCGTGGATGCCTATGTGCATGCATGTGTGTGCATGTGTCTGATTGTCTGTGCGTGGATGCCTATATATATGCGTGTGTGTGTGTGTGTGTGTTGTGTGTGTGTGTGTGTGTGTGCGTGCACGTGCGTGTGTTATTGCTTCTATGTTTGTGTATGGCGAACATTTTAACATTTACGTTCATGTGCGTGTATGTGTGACAAGAACATTTCATTGGTTTGAATGATCATCCACGAAAAGCATCAAAGATGTAACATCGGACATCAAGCTCATTCTGTGTGTAACAAGAGGCACGACATTCCAGTGAATGGAACATTGGACTCCATCAGTGCTTGCTGGTGTGACTCCAGGCAGCGCTCTTCGTCAGGTGGTGTGTGGGAGCAGGCTCTTCCCCTTATTTGCTCCTGTGCTACTTTAATTCCACTTCAGCAACTGTTCACCATCCCCATTACATGACAGTAGGTTATGTCCCCATCCTAGGCGATCTCCCCATCCCATGACAGCAGCTTATCTCCCCATCCCATGACACCAGGCTAAATCTCCCCATCCCATGACAGCTGGTTATCTCCCCATCCTAGGTGACCTCCCCATCCCATGACAGCTGGTTATCTCCCCATCCTAGGTTATCTCCCCATCCCATGACAGCAGGTTATCTCCCCATCCCATGACAGTACGTTATCTCCCCATCCCAGGACAGTACGTTATCTCCCCATCTCATGACAGCAGGTTATCTCCCCATCCCACGACAGCAGGTTATCTCCCCATCCCACGACAGTAGGTTATCTCCCCATCCCATGACAGCAGGTTACCTCCCCATCCCACGGCAGCAGGTTATCTCCCCATCCCAGGACAGTAGGTTATCTCCCCATCCCACAACATTAGGTTATCTCCCCATCCCAGGACATTAGGTTATCTCCCCATCCTTGGACAGTAGCTTATCTGCCCCCCCCCCCCTTCCTAGCACAGTATCTCCCCCCCCCTCCCCATGTGACAGTGGCTATTCCCCCCCCCCTCCCCCTCTCTATCCCAGTAGCTTACCTCTTCCTTCCCATCAAAGGACAGTAGTTTAACCCCCCACCCCATCCCAGGTCAGAAGTTATCTCCCCTTCCACCCATCCCAGGACAGTAGCTTACCTCCCCTCCCCCATCCCAAGACAGTAGCTTAACACACACCCCCCCCCTTCCCAGGACAGTAGCTTACCTCCCCTCCCCCATCCCAGGACAGTAGCTTATCTCCCCTCCCCCATCCCAGGACAGTAGCTTGTCTCCCCTCCCCCATCCCAGGACAGTAGCTTATCTCCCCTCCCCCACCCCAGGACAGTAGCTTGTCTCCCCTCCCCCCCCCCCCCCATCCCAGGACAGTAGCTTATCTCCCCTCCCCCATCCCAGGACAGTAGCTCATCTCCCCTCCCCCCCATCCCCACCCCAGGACAGTAGCTTATCTCCCCTCCCCCATCCCAGGACAGTAGCCTACCCTCCCCTCCCACATCCCAGGACAGTAGCTTACCTCCCCTCCCCCATCCCAGGATAATAGCCTACCCTCCCCTCCCCCATCCCAGGACAGTAGCTTATCTCCCCTCTCCTATCCCTGGACAGTAGCCTACCCTCCCCTCCCCCATCCCAGGACAGTAGCTTATCTCCCCTCCCCCACCCCAGGACAGTAGCTTATCTCCCCTCCTCCACCCCAGGACAGTAGCTTATCTCCCCTCCCCTATCCCAGGACAGTAGCCTACCCTCCCCTCCCCCATCCCAGGACAGTAGTTCATCTCCCCTCCCCCATCCCAAGACAATAGCCTACCCTCCCCTCCCCCATGTGCGTGCAGTGCCAATGAGGTGGCACAGAAGATGGGGGCAGTTCAGCAAGAACAGCAAGCAGACTGAAGTGCCAGACACGCACACCTACTCACAGAGGGCGATAGAAAAAAAATACTTTACACACAAATGCAGAGAAGGTGTACGGTGGGATGAATTGACAATTTATTAATTACCCTTGACTTCATCTCATTCATGCACCATTTTACAACTGAAGGCAAAGCAGCAGAGTTGTACACACAAATGCAGATTTTATAGAAATGAAATAGCCAAGTGTTAGCTACCTACAACACAAAACTTGGCTGTATCTTGTAATACTACTGCTGGTCCACTTTCACAACTTGGCGAGACAAGTTAGACTTGCCTCTACCTCCCCCTCTCATTGTGGTCAAGTATGTCTGCCAAAGACCTTTTGAAGAGTGGATAGCTGGAAGCAACTGTATAAGTGGTTAGAGACCTGCACCACTGAAGAAACTCCAATGATAAGAAAGCCAGGCAAGGATACTTGCCTACTTCAGACCACCACATTCAACAGAGGTTATCGCCACAGCACATGAACCAACCTTATAAAGCTGCGTGCACAGTGGACCCAGACCGGCTGCACATTACAAGGCTGGGTCCTTAGCAGACCTCAACGGATACTATCACTCTGTTCATATGAATCGTATTATACAATAATATTTAGAGAGAATCTGTTGGTACCATTCTTGTCACTTTTTGTGTAAATAAATGATTGGAACCTCACAGCAGCAAAGAGTTTCCCCCCCATCCATGTTGGAAAAAAAGCTAAACAGCGTTTTTTTTATATTTAAAAAAAAAAAAATTCAGTCCCAGGGAAAAATACTATTTACACTACCAGAAAAATCACAGCTCTCAACACACAGGCTGGAGCAGGATCTCCCCTCCCAGACAGGTGGCGCACCACCATGCTCCCAGACAGGTGGCGCACAGCCGTGCTCCCAGACAGGTGGCGCAAAGCCGTGCTCCCTGACAGGTGGCGCACAGCCGTGCTCCCTGACAGGTGGCGCAGAGCCGCGCTCCGCATGACCGGATCCCGGTCCACTATGCACACAGCCTTAGACCCAAGAGTAAAACCTCCAACTGCACTTGCTACCAATCGGAAAATATTACAGCTGACCTGATAACCTCCAGTCCTCTATGCCATGTCTAATCCACATGAGGTGAAACAGATCACCCACATCACCATCTATGTGATGTCTAATCCACACGAGATGAAACAGACCATTCACATGAAGCGAGACGCCATCTATGTGATATCTAATCCACATGAGGAGGAACGCCACAATTGCCCTGATCTATGTCATGTCTGGTCCACACAAGGTGAAATGCCACAATTTTTCACCACAATTGCCCCAATCACTATGATCTATGTGAAGTCCGATCCACACGAGGTGAAAGGCCACAGCAGCCAACTCCGATTCACATGAGGTGAAATACCACAGTTGCCCCAATCACTATGATCTATGTGAAGTCCGATCCACACGAGGTGAAAGGCCACAGTCACCCCAATCACTGTGATCTGTGAAATCTTGTCTGATCCATCCCAATCATTATGATCTATGTGATGTCTGGTCCACATGAGGTGAAACGCCACAGTTGCCCCAATCATTATGATCTATGTGATGTTTGATCCATGAGGTGAAACGCCACAGTTGCCCCAATCACTATGATCTATGTGATGTCTGTGGTCCATTTTCTGCTGTCACTGTTGTATAGTGCTGCAGGGCAACTATAATCATCACAGCAGTATTGACATCCCTCGGCACCATACAGGAACCGGTCACTTCACTAGCTCACTTTTTGAAAAGGATGTCCAGTTCACCTCTTCCAACTGATCCACCACCGCCGTGTCATGAGAAAGATCACAAAAACCTCACCCAGTAATGGCAGTCAATACATAAATGGAAAAGTCCTTTCTAACCTCTAGACACTGAAATCAATCTTGGTTTTTATGTGGATTACGCTAATGGAAAGCTGCTGTCCCAACTATACATACACCTGTATTAATATATGTGTTGGATTACACAATTTGACCAGAGAGAGATTTCTGAACAGCCCTGAGTTCTATTCAGGTTAAGCTTTTAAAGAGGATTATGTCTTTGTACAAGAGTTATTTCCCTACAAAGATCCCTCCCTTTAATGACTCGTTTTTAAAGTGATCTCCAAAGAAAGATTTCCTCCCTTTACAAGACTTCTATGGGATTTTGCCTTTGTCTGCACCTTAACTTTTTGCATTCTGACCGACTGTGCAACCTTCCAAGCCTGGTAGTTTCAGCGGTCAGTTGAACAGTTCTGGCTGCTTTACTCAAAACGTCAACAACTCTGGGCTGGCACAGCAACAAAAACAAATTCATCTCTATCAATTTTTCATGGTGCTTAAACTTGAAAAATTGGGACTGAACTGAACAACTTTTCTGAAATAAAAGCAAACAAAACATGTGCGTATAAATTTGTTTCCATACTCTTCAGGGTTATCTACCAAGATATCCATTTTTTGTTTCACTGTTATGTTGGCTGATGGTGTTGGACAAAAAAAAAAAATCAATATATGATTGACATATGAGACCTGAGCCAGAGGAAAAAACTTGAAGATTTTCAGAAGGCCCTGAAGAATGTCAGACCCCAAGGTGAACTCCAGGAATAATGGCCTTGAGGGGTCAGGGAATAAAGGCCCCTGCTGCTAGCTTTTTTCAGTCTTACTAATGCAAGTCAACAGTACCATGGGTGAAACCAGAAAAAAATGAAAAGCAGGAAGGCCGAGGTCCAAGGCCTCAGGCCCCCCTGGCTGGGTCAAGGGGCATAGCCCCTTGTTGGGGGTCCGAAGCTGAAGGTTTTCTGCGTCTTTGATAGGTAAAATCTGGACCTCTAGAGACATCCTTGCCTCCTTATTGCTGTGCAGTCCACATGACCACCATTAATACTGATATTAATGTTACTGCCAGCATGCAGTGGAGTTCACTTAATTTCACATCATCTGAAACTAATGACAGTTTGCGATTGGAATTCAAATTGGACTTAAAACTTTGAAATCCACCCCCACATATAGTTTTGGGAGAGTCCAGACAAATTTAAATAAATTTACCTAGAAAACGAACATTAAATTTTGGGAACAAGTTATTTTCTTGTAGAAATAGTCATGTAATAAATCTCACGTATATGCTGTATTACTAACTCACTGGGGTGTCTTCTGAAGGGCATGAAAATGAAAACTGTTTTAGCACTGGCGTCTTCATTAAGCTCAACGAACAGTATCACGACTATTGGTCATTGGTCAATGCAGCATTTGCAAATTGACTCAGAAAAAAATTATCAGTAAGTTTCCAGCTGTGCGCAGTACATTCAAGCCATTCTGCATTTCAACAATTCTTTGAGTATTTGGAGCCCAAGATTTTTTAAATTTTTTATACCGAACAAATTTTGAGGTACAGGCAGAAGCCTTGACAAACCGATTTGGAATACAATAATGGACTGGATTGTGAACTTGAAACTTGCTAGCTTTAAGCTCAAATACCCCCCACGATTTTCTTGGCAGATTTATACAATTCTCAGGAATGGCCTTGAAGACCTTTAAAAATCCTGAATTAACCTGAAAGTCTCATGTGTGAAAATCCACTTACTAAAAGCAGCACAAAATACAAGATGGTGACAACTTCAAAATACTCTCCCTGTACTTGTATTTTTGCACATAATAAGGGTCAAATGAGCAAGATCTGAATCCAGATTGGTGCCTGACTTCAGGGCCAGTATAGGCGGCCATATGCATTCATCGGCACCCAACGAGCACCAGCTTGAAAGAGCTGAGCCTTTTAAAGGAACAGTTAAAGGGAGGGAGACTTTCTTTGGAGCAAGTTGTTTCACTGTACATCTAAAGCATTTGGTGCCAGGTTCGATGAAATCAAGGATCAGCTGCTTATGACAGAACTCTGAAAATTGACTGAATTCTTCACTATGACACCCACTGACCTGGAAAAACAATTTTCATCCCAACGGATGAGAACACAGAATGAACTATTATTACCAAACTTCATCCAAATAATTACAAATATTTACAATACTTCATAACACAACTATCATGACAACATAGCATATTTACCGATAGCATGGATGGGTTAAGTGGGGGATAAGGGAGTGGTTGATGGCAACTCTCATAATTTCATCTCTGTATGTACAGATCATCAGCATGAAGAAGCTGGCAGAATCACTTAAAGCTTAAGTCAAAACAAAAAAAAATGATTGGCACCATAGCAGTAACATGTCGACAACACACCAACAGCAGGCATTCAGAAACAACATTCAGAACCAAGTCAGCGATGGTATTGACGTGGTCAATGATGATATTGACGTGGTCGAGTTTCCATCCTTGTCGTTGTCTGAGGACTTGAGCGACTGCTTCCTCAGCTGAAACAGACAAAACATTCACCGTAACTCTTCCTCTGCTTTTTCTGCACTGTGTCAGATGTCTGGACTACTTGCACTTCTGTGGTTACATCAGTTGTATTATCAGTGGACCACAAGGCTGCTTGCATGTATCTGTGCAATGGTTTGAGTGCCTGCATACACAGTGGGAAGAGAGAAAGGGCGAGAGAAGAATAGTGTGAAAGACAGAAATGATTTCCACATTGTTATATACGAGTTCAAGATGTTTTACTGTTTAATCTACACTTGAAATTTATCTAGTTTCTTTTGCAAAAAGAAAAAAGTTCTGTTTATCTCCTCATGTCAAATGTCAATAGAAGTTAACATGACAATAAACCAATTTCAGTCTGTCCCTTGGGAAGTGTACTTGCGTGTGATCTATGGGTCTTGTAAATAATCTTTAAGACCATAACATCAACTTACAACCATCATTTACACTTCTTCATTCACCATTTCTTCCTGTGCTTTAACCTGGATGAGCAAGTGTGTGTCTGCAACCCTTCATGCATTATCACCAGCCAGTTAGTATGTGTGTAGGTGTGCACACACAACCAAGTATTTTCATCAATAAACTCCCAGCTGTTCACAGTACACAGTTACATGATGAGAGAGAATCCAGAGACTAAAAAGGAAAAAGAGAAAACAAACTTCATTTTCATCTCTGTAATACTTGTAATCCTTTGAAGTTATGTTATCCCTTTCCTTTATGTGGCATGGTGGGTCAGGACCAAAATCACACACCAGATCATTACAGATTTTTCAAACTGGAAGCATGACAGCAAGCATGCATGTACAGTCACTGAACCAAGGTCAATGCCTTGGACTTTCATCCGGAGATTCAGGTCAATATATCCAAAGACTGGCTACATCTGAACCTCTTAGCTCCCTGTGCTTCTTCCCTTTATTTTCGATCCAAAAATTTTTTCTTTAGAAAATTATAACACCTACAAAAAATTTCTTGTAATTAATTAAACAGCTTACTCAAACAATTCTAGACATTCCCCAAGAAAAAGAAAACTGAGAAATGTTTACACTGTTGCATAGTTATTACTTAAAAAAAGAAAAATTTGAAAAACTTAAACAACTGTTCATGTATGCTGGCACGCATGTAACAGATCCTGTGATCCACATCCACAACACGTTATGATAACTGGGTCTTACGACCTACTTTGGAGGTGTGACAAAGTTTAACGTTCCATAAAGACAGTCTTTGCATAGACAGTCTACAATGGGAAAGTGCTTACTGGACCATCTCACCATGCTGGGGGTCGTCATAATCATCACCTGACATGAGACCATGTCACCAGTGAGGGATCTCCATAACCCTCTGCTTTCTCCGTCTTCCACAAAGGGACATGGATCCCGCTGACTCTAATTTTTCAGGTTGTGAATCACAAAATACCCATTAAAGATATGCTTTGGGTATCTGTCAACCATTTAAAATTTATCTCTGAAATTATGCAGTTCCAACCACATGCAAAACCAAATTTGCCTCAACATGCACACTGATTCACATCCCATAAAGGTAAACCAAATACAGTAAGAACAAAAAAGTGAAGCAGGGTTAGGTTCAAGCCATCCCCTACCTCCTCTCTTTCCCCTACATCCAGCGCAATCTCACCTGTTCCTTTTCTTCCACGCGCAATCTCACCTGTTCCCTTTCTTCCACACGCAATCTCACCTGTTCCCTTTCTTCCACACACAATCTCACCTGTTCCCTTTCTTCCACACACAATCTCACCTGTTCCCTTTCTTCCACACACAATCTCACCTGTTCCCTTTCTTCCACAAGCAATCTCACCTGTTCCCTTTCTTCCACACGCAATCTCACCTGTTCCCTTTCTTCCACTCGTCCAGCTGCTGTCGGATGGCCATCTGCCGCTGCTGGTTGGCCCGCTCCTCTTTCTCCACCTCCTTCTGCACTTTCTGCCAGTTCTGCACCATAGTGGACACCCCCTTCTTCTTCAGCGACATGGTGTGGCTGCCCAGCTGTCAGGGACACACAGACTCCTTGGTGACTTGCATTGAAGGGGATGGTACTGGCAATGTTGCTTATAGCCCAGCCGACCGCGAAGGGCCAAATCAGGGCTGTCACCATGTTTAAGTCAACTCACTAGTCATTTTTTTTTCAAGAAAAAAAATCATCCACAAAGCTCTTCAAAACACACCTAAAAACACACAGGAAATTTTGTTAAAAATCTGTCCTCCATAAAATCTTAGATCAGATGAAAAATGTCGGGGGGGGAAGGTATCTTCACCTTTTGCTACTTAAGAGTTCCACTGCAGGTACTACAGGCATTCACCACTTCTTGTTGATATGACTCTTAGTCAGTCTGTGTTTCAAGGGATGTCTAGATGTTCGCCACACGTCAGCGCTGACAACAGGCATTCACCACTTCTTGTTAATATGACTCTTAGTCAGTCTGTGTTTCATGGGATGTCTAGATGTTCGCCACACGTCAGCGCTGACAACAGGCATTCACCACTTCTTGTTGATATGACTCTAGTCAGTCTGTGTTTCATGGGATGTCTAGATGTTCGCCACACGTCAGCGCTGACAACAGGCATTCACCACTTCTTGTTGATATGACTCAAGTCAGTCTGTGTTTCATGGGATGTCTAGATGTTCGCCACACGTCAGCGCTGACAACAGGCATTCACCACTTCTTGTTGATATGACTCTAGTCAGTCTGTGTTTCATGGGATGTCTAGATGTTTGCCACATGTCAGCGCTGACAACAGGCATTCACCACTTCTTGTTGATATGACTCTAGTCAGTCTGTGTTTCATGGGATGTCTAGACGTTCGCCACATGTCAGCGCTGACAACAGGCATTCACCACTTCTTGTTGATATGACTCTAGTCAGTCTGTGTTTCATGGGATGTCTAGACGTTCGCCACATGTCAGCGCTGACAACAGGCATTCACCACTTCTTGTTGATATGACTCTAGTCAGTCTGTGTTTCATGGGATGTCTAGATGTTCGCCACACGTAAGCGCTGACAACAGGCATTCACCACTTCTTGTTGATATGACTCTTAGTCAGCCTGTTTCATGGGATGTCTAGATGTTCGCCACACGTCAGCGCTGACAACAGGCATTCACCACTTCTTGTTGATATGACTCTTAGTCAGCCTGTTTCATGGGATGTCTAGATGTTCGCCACACGTCAGCGCTGACAACAGGCATTCACCACTTCTTGTTGATATGACTCTTAGTCAGCCTGTTTCATGGGATGTCTAGATGTTCGCCACACTTCAGCTCTGACTACAGGCATTCACCACTTCTTGTTGATATGACTCTTAGCCTGTGTTTCATGGGATGTCTAGATGTTCGCCACACTTCAGCACTGACTACAGGCATTCACCACTTCTTGTTGATATGACTCTTAGCCTGTGTTTCATGGGATGTCTAGATGTTCGTCACACGTCAGCACTGACTACAGGCATTCACCACTTCTTGTTGATATGACTCTTAGCCTGTGTTTCATGGGATGTCTAGATGTTCGCCACATGTCAGCACTGACAAATTCAAACTCTCAAGTCTGAGCTAATGCACAATGGTTCGTGTGTGCGAAAAGCCAAGGATAGTCAGTGAGCCAATCTTGCTGAACTGCCTGTAACAACATGTTGTATACATAGTAACATACATGGCTATGTTAGACAACAGACGAGCCAACTGAACTATTCTCTCATGGCACTCGGTGAATGGTTCACCCTGAAGCGCTCTCGTGATCTGCTCCATCAATTTGGATACCGACAGAGGCAAACAGTAAGAAAGCAACATGAGATGCCTATTCTCTCCCCTCTACTTTTTTGCTTACACTTAGGTTGAAGGTCCGCCCGCATCTTCCAATGGTGATATGACAGATGGGGATTGTCATGTAATGTAGCCTCACATGGCGAAATGTGACGTTCCGTCGCATACGCCCTTATTTGTTATAAAGCATTTCCCTAGGTGGGGAAAAGAAAAGGTAAAAGAAACAATAATTTGAATGGCCTGACCAGTGTGATCGGTGTCGCTGGTGGCTATAGACGTAGGGAGATTATTGGTTGAATGGACGGACGTTGTCCATTGGTCAGCAACCACGGGCTGGTAATGTGTAGAGTTAGACGAGTACTCACTGAACGTGTACTCAAAAAGAGCGCAGGAGGGAAAAATAAGGAATAGGAAGGAGATGGCTTGGGGACACTGACCGGACAAGTTGTTTGAAGAACGAGTTCCACCTGCAGTTCACCATTACCAGGTGAGGTATAGACAGACGGGGAGAGAAAAAAGAGAAAAGTTAAGAAAAGGGAAAAAGGGAAAAGAATTTATGATTATTCAGATTTTGAAATAGATTACTTACATGGACTTCATTCGTGTTTCAGCCCTTCCCAGTGCTGTGGCAGCACCAGTTAGGCGACTGAGGCAGTCGAACAAATATTTGGGTTACAGTGCTGCGGCAGCACCTAATCGTCTCCAGGGTTGGAGAATCGAGCTGTAGAAGACAACGACTGCACCAGTTGTGAGAAAAGAAAGCATTTGTCATGTTGACCCATGATGATTTTTTAATTGTCCCCCTGATGAACTCAGTTGATACTACTATATTTTAAGCCATCTTTTGATTTGTCTTTGAAAATATATACATTGTTTCTCCAGTGAGGAGGAGAAACTGGTAAAAGATATATTTGTGAAGTATTATGTATAATGAGATGAAATTTGGTCCCAACTAGTGGATCTGTGGAATGATTGTACCTCCACTGGAGAGGAGGAATGAAAAATAATTCCTTGAAGACAAACCAGTTGAATATGATGGAAAATTAATTATTGTTTAGTAAATTATTCCCCGGAGAGGAGGGGAGAAGAAGAGTTATTGTAGTGCGCCTTCTGGTTGTTTGGAGAGACTGCGTGTGCACGGAGTGAATGCTGGGCTGAGTGCAGGCATGCATTTATGCACAGTGTGACAGGGATAATATTCCAAAGAGAATGGGATCTAAAATGATACTGGACTGATATCCCCAGAACCTCAACATAAGAAAATGCCAGTTGTCACACTGGCTGCCTGCAGGATTCAAATAGGGAGCCGCCAAGGCCTCACAAAGTGTAGCATTCTGATAATTAAATGTAGCATTCCAAATTTAAGCGTAGTAGCTGTATGTGACATATCACTACAAGTCAGCCTCAAGAGCACTTTCAGTCGCACTTTGCTTCGCACACCGCATAACACCAACAGTGAACTAAGACAAAAATCTCATTATTTATCACATGGTTTTGACTTGCCCTGCAACAAAATAATCAAAATGGCACATACTGAAACCAATCAGAGGCAACAAAATGGCAATCGTCTTCTGCTTTTTCTTCCTCTCCTTACTGTACTGACCTTGCCTTTTTCTTTTTTAAATGAAACAAGTCTACACTCTAAAGACCTTCGTTATCTCTATTTCATTCAAGGGTAAAGAGGTCGTTTCAGTGTGCATATGTGACAGAGTGTACATGCATTCAGTGTTTGTTTTTGGCGTAGCGATTTGTCACAAAGTGTACCAGCACAACACTGTCTATGAAGCCAAGATGTTATGACATCTCACTCAAACTATGAGCTCCACCACATGGCCAATCACCCATGCCATGAGTGACTCATCCAATGACCAGTGAACAAATCTGCTCAGAACAGAGCACCCAAAAATTGGCTGCTGCAGTGTTCAGCTATTGAAGCACTGTCCATAAAGCCGATGTATTTTCGAAACCATTCTCCTCTCTACAAGTGCTCTGAAAACTAAAGACTCTTCATGCCAATATCTGCATTTCAGACTAATTCAAATTAACAGCCAGCACATGACATGTTCTGAAACTTTCAGTGCTAAACTGTATTCTCCTTGACCCCATCTGTAGGTTCCTCTCATTCTTTTCACACGCACACACACACACACACACACACACACACACGTCTACACCCGCACACAGAGAAACTTATCTCTCACAAAAAGAAACTGAAGCAACTATGTGTGGTAGACTGAAGCAACTATGTGTGGTAGACAAACAGAATTTAGCCTACGTTGTGTCTTCATATTGTTTCAGACATGCTCTTCAGCAAAACTAACTGGCTATAGCTTGAGTAAATTTGACATGACCATCTGATACAACCTGCAGAGCACATACTTATCCGTATCTACTGGCGCCCATGAAAAAAGAATTTTCCTGACCAAAGTTTTTGGAAATACTCAGTTGTCCTAGCAATGCCTTGTTCCGACTTGGTCAGAGCATATACCTCAACAATTAATATAATAATAATAATAACGAATACTTATATAGCGCCTATTCTCGGCTAGAGCCCAAGCTCTAAGCGCTTTACAATCAACACTCGTTTACACAACGGGCTGCCTACCTGGGTAGTGCCGACTGAAGAGCTGCCAGCTGGCGCTTCATTCAGTCGTTTCCCGTGTCATCCAGTCAATATCGTTCAATATCGTTCACTCAGTTTCTTTACTTCCTTCATTCTTTCCATTTCTTACGCAGGTGCATGCTGTGTGTAACGTGTCATCCATACCAACGGCCAAACTGGCCTACTCTTCCGAAAGTTGGTGATGGGATTTTACGTGTGTGCAAGATATTATGCGTGCGTTCACACACGGAACCTCGGTTTATAGTCTCATTCGAATTCAGATGTCCCAACTAAAAAAAAACATTGAGAGACAAAGGAGCTAAATCTGACCCCTTCAAATGCCTCAACAATTCAGATGTCCCAACTAAAAAAAAACATTGAGAGACAAAGGAGCTAAATCTGACCCCTTCATATGCCTCAACAATTCAGATGTCCCAACTAAAAAAAAAACATTGAGAGACAAAGGAGCTAAATCTGACCCCTTCATATGCCTCAACAATTCAGATGTCCCAACTAAAAAAAAAACATTGAGAGACAAAGGAGCTAAATCTGACCCCTTCAAATGCCTCAACAATTCAGATGTCCCAACTAAAAAAAAACATTGAGAGACAAAGGAGCTAAATCTGACCCCTTCATATACCTCCAACTCAATCTTTTTTTTTGGTCGACTTCTGATTAATTTTATACATCATTTCCTGTTGTGGTCTGTGATATGGTGTAGGAATAAGTCATTCATTTGGACAAATAAGTATCAGAAAAAGGACTGCGTGTGCGCGCACACACACACACACACAAAAAGCATGTGCATGCACATGCTCATGCACATACTCCCAAGCACACACCACATACATCCATCCCCTTCTATCCCCTCCAGGTCCACACTGCCTCACAAGTGTCAGGGGTACACACACACACACACACACACACACACACACACACACACACACACACACACAACACACACCATTGCCATACACCCACCTTTTCCTTTTTCTTCTTTTTGTGTTTTTCTGTCTTGTCTCTTTTGTGATGATCTCCTCCGCTGCTGCTGCTGGGTTCGTGAGATGGGGCAGGACTTCGGGACGACCTCTGCCGCTCTTCCAACTGTACACCATTCACAAACCACACATATAAATATATGATTACAAAAAGAAGGAAAGCCTAGAATTCAGTCGAGTCACTGTACTCCATACCACCATCTTCACTGTTCGTGAAAAAAAACTGTTTCCGATCCTGAGGTCCTTCTTACCCTGCCCTCATGGCGACTCAGTTTTGATTTCTTCTCCAAATTCATGCCTGTGCCGAGTTCATGTCAAAGCTGTCGTTTATGGTAAAGTCAGGAAAATTGTCCTTGGACAATCCTCTGGAGGGGGTGCTCACTCATGCCAGCTACACCACTGAGCAGTTAGTGCTGTCAGGTGGGGGCTTGCTAGGAGGTGTGCGGCATGTTCACTCCCCACTGAACACAACCACAGTCACTTAGCAAGTGCTTGGAAGGCATTAAAGATACAAAACATGCGAAAACAAAATATCTCAAGTAAGTTACATGCAAAGACATTAGTGCAATATTCAGTAAGATATATGTAACGTTTCATAGTTCTACACTTAAACCATACACATACAAGGGTGCTTTATTTTTTTTCTATTTGACATGCTGTTTCCACAGCCACTTTTGTCTTGAGCAGAAAATGCACCAATAAGACCTGATCTGGACTGATGTATAAACTGTATATATGTAGCAAAAAATAAAGACGATTTCAGCAATATTTTGGTGCTTAACCTTATCTACTTCAAAAAGTTCAAAATAAATCACCGACATAAGACAAACATGCACACAGATAACCACATACAAATGCACATATGTGCGCACACACATACAACCTCTGCCCTCACCCCCCCCCCCCCCCCAACACTCCACCACACATATACATACACAGACCTGCCAACCCCCTAGGACACCAATGAGTAAGAATTGAAGCTCAGTGAGGCAGAAATGTGAAATTTCTGAGAACTAAGAGTAATCAAGCGCGACACTTACCTTTTTTCAAACAAACACGATGCGATGAAATTGTTCACACAATTTTTGTGAACTTTACTTTTCTTCAAAAACAAGCTTTTCTTTTTAGTAGTCACAAGAAATCTTTACAAATTATGAAAATGTAGAATACACTTGAAACACACACAAATCCCCTACACCATCATAGCATGGCACACCAAGGCTTGATAGTGCGCCAGAAACAACCTCAAAAATGTTCTCCCCTGTTGCTGACTCTGTGCATGTGGGGTTGGCTATCAGCTCAGTGGCGATTGTGTCATTTTTTTAAGTATCGCACCACCCCAGGAAAGAATTTGTCCCCCCCCCCCCCCCCCCCCCCCCCTTCCTGACTTCCATCAGTCCCCAACACAAACGGTCCATTCTGCAGTCGAGATGTAGCAGTTTGGGCTTCCATGGCAAGGGTCCTCACAATGTGTGTTGTCTTTGTTCGAACGCTCTTGAACAGTTTGGCGATCTCCAGGGTTCCCACTTCCTCACAGGAAAAAAATCAAGTTTTCAAGGGTTTCTAAAGGGGATATTTTAATTTTTAAGGGGCAAATTTAGCCGTACAATTGAAAAAAAAAAGAGTGAATAATTACCTTACACATGTAATCCAGCCATGATGATAAGGTGATTACACTTCTGTAGTCTTTTCCATGCTCAATATCATATACAAAAAATAAAAAATGAAGTCTTTATACAGAAACTGTGAAATCAGAAAAAGAAAACTTTCAACCTGCTTTCCGGACCAGTATCTGACATGGGATGTCCAGCTGCTTCTGTTTCAAGTCCTTATTCAATGATTCATCAAAAAGCATGACATATTCATTAATTCTCTACCGGCAGCTGCAGCCAAGGCCCCCTCTCTGGCACATTTCAGGAGGGAGCTCAGCAAACTTTACTTTTAAAATACAGCCATTGTATGTGTTGTCGTGTGGAAGTCTGTGTGAATGGTTTGCGGGCCTGGACTAGCCTAATGCTTGTTCTGGGGCAGGATAGGGAGCGGGGTAACCCCTCTTGAAAAGGTGAACATGGGTAGCCTTCCTGCAGCTCCACACTGAACTGTTTTTTTGTTTGGTTTGTTTTTTGTTTTGTTTTGTGTGTGTGTGTGTGTGTGTGTGTGTGTGTCTGTGTGTGTGGGGTGTGTGTGTGTGTGTGTGTGTGTGTGTGTGTTGTGTGTTGCGTTGTGTGTGTGTGGTGTGTGTGTGTGTTGTGTGTCTCTCTCTCTCTGTGTCTGTGTGTCTCTGTGCGTGTGTGTGTATGTGTGTGTGTGTGTCTCTCTCTCTCTCTCTCTGTCTCTCTTTCTCTGTGTGTGTGTCTCTCTTTCTGTGTGTGTGTGTGTGTGTGTGTGTGTGTGTGTGTGTGTGTGTCTGTCTGTATGTGTGTGTGTGTGTCTCTCTCTCTCTGTGCGTCTGTGCGTGTGTGCGTGTTGTGGTGTGTTGTGTGTGTGTGTGTGTGGTGTGTGTGTGTCTCTTGTGTGTGTGTGTGTGTGTGTGTGTGTGTGTGTCTCTGTGTGTGTGTGTGTGTGTGTGTGTGTGTGTGTGTGTGTGTGTGTGTGTGTGCGTGTGTAGGCTAGCTGGTAGGTAAGTTAGGGGGGGTAGGGGTGTGGTATGAATGCTGTCTTTTAAACAAGAAAGTAGGATTTTTTTTTTTTTTTTTTTTTTTTACAAATGCGCACACACGAGTCACTTAGTGTCTATGGAGACGACATTTGATTTGAAGATTTGAGGATTCAGTATGTGATTTCACTCTTTTTTCAGTTCTGACAGAAAAAAGGAGCAATGCCAAAAGCTGCAAGATATCTATTTTTGGTTTCCCCACACCGATAGTTCGTCGCAATCGAGTAATATGGAAACATTGCAGCAAACAGTTTCGTGTTGTCGTCAGCAGATCGGAAACTGTGATGATTGTTGATGGCATGAATCGTCCACAACACTTCAGCTTTCAACACATCTGTCCCACTTGCTGTTATTGTGGATTGGCTGACGATTCTTACTGAGGAAAGGGTCTGACCTGATGTTGATGGATTTGATGATTGCCGAACGAAGTCCGTAAGACTAACTACCAGCCTACTCGCTTTTTCCAATTTCACGTATTTTTTCCTCTTTTCCGTGACTTGCAACCGCCGATTCACCCATTGCCCGAACATCAACGGTCTTTTTGTACACTTTACGGAAAAACGCATGTTTGTTGTCTCTGCATTCAGTGATCCAGCTTCGATATTCTTCCTTCTGTAACCACAATGGATCAAATGCGCAATTTCCCTTAGGCATGATGACAGACGCAACAGTATTGGAATTCACCGAAGATTAGGGAGCATGGCGCTCTTTGTCGGAAGTCGAACTGCGCATGCGCAAACGATAACCAACTATTGAATTGCTTCCCTTTGCTTAAAAAGCAGACGACACGCAAAACGATTCGAGAGGTGAGAATCGATGTCCGAAGTCTTGTTCGCGTTTGTTCTCCGATTCGTCTTCAAATGTTACGGTCAGTTTTGGTCCGAAAACGATTTTTAAGGGGATTTCAAGGGATGGTAGGGATATCTGCAGTTTTCAAGGGTTTTCAAGGGCCTTTTTGACCCAGTTGTTTTTTAAAGGGTTTTCAAGGGTCTTCAAGGGGCGTACGAACCCTGGATCTCCGAATCTGAAGCTGGGATGCATGGTCGGCTGCGCTAAGAGCGATGTTGTGCTTGACGAAAAATCCAGCCACCAATGCTTCAGCCCGAATTACCCTTTTCCTCATTTCATCCTCTTTTGAGGCATCTATAGCCTGAAAAAACTGTGTGATGCTGGAAGAAATCTGCGTGTTAGAGGAATCGATATGCTTGCGTAACTCAAGGTGACGCTTCACATCCACCATCCCGCCATGGGAAATTGTGAAGTCTGACTCGCAAGTGGTACACCGTGCACAATTTACACCTTTAGCCGAAGGTCGTATGCAGGGGAACTTTTCCGAGTATTCTTTTCAGAACTTTCAACCAAGTTTTTTCTTTTTTGCATCTTGTCCAGAACTTTCTACTCCACGTTTCGACATTTTCGTAGCTAAAACTTCAAAAGGACGCCAACTTCGCTGAATGGTAAAGATGGTGAAACGAACTGCGCATGACCGGAAACGCTTCTTGAAGATTACTGGTTATACGCATGGCGCCGTGCGTGTCTGTACATAAGCTGATTTTTTCGTCTGTTTTTTTTTTGTGTGTTTTTTTTAAACTTTCAATGCATAATTTTTTGGCTAAATGCGTAAGGGCGTAAAAATTATCACTTGGGCATAATAAATTACGCGGAATGTGTAATGGTTGGCAGGTCTGCATACACGTTCCTACATTCTTCGACCAATAAAGGAAGCGGAGGACTGACCTTAGGTGAAGTCACACCACCCCCAGATGCACTGTCTGGTAATGGCTGACCACTCGGCGTGTTCAACACAGGAGCTGCACTCAACACAGGCGGGGCTGAGACGGTGGAGGACGATTCGACACCTGCCATCACAAATCATCGTCAATATTGTTAACTAAATCTGGTAAGGTAATAAGGTAAGGTCATGTTGCTTACAGCCCAGCCGACAGCAAAGGGCCATATCAGTGCTGTTACCACGTTGAAGTCAACTCATAGGTCATCATTTCTTCAACAAAAAACAAAAACCTCATTCATGCAACCCTTTAAACCACATCTTCCAAAAGCACCGCGGAAATGTTGTTAAAAATCTTTCTTCCATAAAATCTTAGATCAGATGAAAAATGTCCGGTTATCTTCAAAATGGATGAGTGAATCTCTGAAATTGGTCCTCTGTTGTCTGTTTTTAAAAGGATGCACAAAAAAAAAAAAAAAATCAATGAACAAAATTTACATGTATGATATAAAACAGCACTTGGCGACAAAGGAAGTTTCAAAAGAGCGCTTTATTAAAATCTGCAGCAAAGTGAGATGACTGCAGGCAGAAATCTAAACAAATCTTAAATAAATGTTAGTGAACCACCCAAAAAACATCGACAAACGAATCACAAGACAAAGACTTTTTTCTAGCGATTCGTTTGTCCACGTTTTTTGGGCAGTTCACTAACATTTATTTAAAATCTGCAGACTTTCTCGGTTTCTGCTTTTTTTTTTTTTTTTTTAATTCTGTTATGAGCGACTGAAGTGGATATCCAAGAAGGAAAAAAGGAAAACACCTTACAGATCTGCAACATGACACAATCATTGTTTACCACTTCCACAAACCAAATTTCATAGTTGCTCTACTTTGATAGATTAGTAGAACTTAACGAAAAAGTCACAAAAACAGCTACAGTTAAAAATACTGACAACTGTCTGCATGGATACCGCCATATGGAAGCTGGAAACTTACAGCGGGTCACATCAAACCCATACATAGAATTGCTAACAAGTCAAGAATGGTCAAAGGGAAGGAACTACTTTAAAACTTTCACAAGAGTCCCAAGACTGAGAATAGCTGGCCTTTACAAGCTACTGGGGGGAAAAAGTCCATGAATCCTCCAAGAAAAATCCATCCAAGAAGCTCTTAACTCCCTTAGGACGGACAGTTCTGTCCCTTGTTTTTCCCTGTGGATGGGTCATTTGTTATGGTTAGTAAAAAAATCACCAAAAATACAAAACATGAGATAACTCAACGAAATTTTCAGGAAGTGTTATTCATAAACTGTGTTAGTAGAATACAAAAGAATAAACTTCCCACTTTCATACGATTTCTTATGCTTGAGGCTGAAAAAATGTCCAGTTTTTTTTCAGGTGCATCACAACACTCTTGCACAGAGTCAGTGGGTCCATGGCTTCACATTCAGCAGAAAAAGTCAGTAAATACACTAAATGAGTTGAAAAAAAGGTAGATACACTCCAGGAAACTAAATAAGGTAGATAAATCACATGCCTGCTATGCACAAGCTAACTTGGAATAATGCAAAAATGGGGGCGTGGCACTCAGCTGACACACGAAGGCCAGAAGTACCAGAAAAAGGAGGCACTGTCGGAAAAAACTTGAATCTTCGCGCCAGTCGCGTAAAGGAAAGCCAATGACTCTTGCTCACTCAAATCCCCAGTCTTTCGCGGCACGCAAACGCTCTGCTCGCGTGGTGAATAGGCCCACCCTCACCTTCATCATCACTGAGGTCCACAAACGAGTCAGTGTCGATTTCCTCTTCTCCTCGAAATTCTTCACTGGAATCACTTTCATCAGCTTCATCATCCTCTTCTTCAATGTCTGAACCTTCTGTTTGTAGCATTTCAATAACTTCAGGAATGCTAAAACGTTGCCGACGGGCTCAACTTTGCTCCGACAAATTCGCAGAAAAACTTGTTTGAGACGCCATGTTTCTATGCAGATTAGTAAGTCATGTGGGTTGGTCTGGTCAATCAGCCACTGAGCCGAAGTGGGTGATGGTGTGCTGCAAAACCGCTGTGCAGGCGAATGAAGGAATGCTGACGATACTATCTATATCTTGTTGCCGTGTACTGATCACGCCACCACCGCATAAAAAAGCGGTGAATGCCGAAACCGTGATAGCGTTCGTTCGTATGAAAAGGTAAAGTCATTGCGAAATGCTATAGCGTCTGTTCGCGACGAGAGAGTTATTAGTGAACAGTAGGTTACAACTACATCTGATATCACTCGTCTGAACTAACCATGCAATGGGCAGAAGCTCTCAAAAGTGAACAGCAGGTTACAACTCCATCTGGTATCACTCGTCTGAACTAACCATGCAATGAGGCAGAAGCTCTCAATAGTAAACAGCAGGTTACAACTCCATCTGGTATCACTCGTCTGAACTAACCATGCAATGGGGACAGAAGACCAACGTGAGATCCAGTACGTCTAACTTAATGGCAACTCATTAAAAAAAAACTTGTCATTTCATGACCTAACATTTTGCATATATTCTAAATTCAAATAAACAGACTGGTCATTGCTTAATATAACACTGTGACCATCTTTTAAAATTCAACACAATGACACAAAATTACTGACACATACAATGCGGTTTAATTCGTTTTCAGTTAAATTTTCTTCAAAAAAGTATCCAAACAGATTTTTCCGCGAGACCTTTAAATTCCTGCCAATTTTCACAATCCTGTCTCTAAGCTGAGAAGAAAAAAAAAAGCGTTAAAGATTACATGAGCTTACCTTAGAATGTTCTTACTGTCCATAAGAAATGACTGGAAAGACCCACTTGATCTTTTCATCAAAGTAAGGTTCCCTTCATGTTATAAACATGTCAAATGTCTGATTCTTCATCAATACTTCAGTTGCCTCTCCAAATAAGAAATGTGTTCCTTACACCATCTTGAACTTGGGGGGGGGGGGGGGGGGGGTGACCAAGTGAAAGCAACACTGTTTTCAGAAAGAAATGTGAACCGTGGAACTGCACAGCTAATGGAGTGGACTATCATTTCTGTTGGACTGAAGCTCCTACTCAGAGCCTCCCACTGACGGAAGGCCGAGAGATCCCTCCTCCTCCTCCTCCTCCCCACCTCTCCATAAATCAACTTTGGAGGATGAAGATAGTCACATCTTAGAGGAGGAGCGAGTGCAAGGGACCTTGGAAGACTTGGGTTGGGCAGACTGTTGTCCACAAAAGGAAAGACGATGGTATGGAAAAGGGAAGACAAGACGCTGGGTCCGAAATGGACATGGGGTGAGAGCAACGTCAGCCTCACAAGCCTTATCTGGGACCACTGAAATTGTCTCACCGACAGGCGACAGCCCCTGGAAAGGGGACTGCCTGAGAACACCCCTAAGATTGTGCTGGGCATGGAACATGTCCAAAAGCTCATTCCTCCAGGCCAGACAGACACAGGAATGGAACGTGTCCAAAAACTCATTCCTCCAGGCCAGACAGACACAGGAATGGAACGTGTCCAAAAACTCATTCCTCCAGGCCAGACAGACACAGGAATGGAACGTGTCCAACAACTCATTCCTCCAGGCCAGACAGTCACAGGAATGGAACGTGTCCAACAACTCATTCCTCCAGGCCAGACAGACACAGGAATGGAACGTGTCCAACAACTCATTCCTCCAGGCCAGACAGACACAGGAATGGAACGTGTCCAACAACTCATTCCTCCAGGCCAGACAGACACAGGTATGGAACGTGTCCAACAACTTATTCCTCCAGGCCAGACAGACACAGGAATGGAACGTGTCCAAAAACTCATTCCTCCAGGCCAGACAGACACAGGAAGACTCATGCAGAGAGGACAAAAGACCGGCAGACATCACAGAAGGCCAACCTTTGGCAAAATACAAACTATTTGCAAGTGCTCTTCTCAAATAGTGCCCTTTCTGTGGATGCTTGAGAAAGAGAGAGAGAGAGGGCAACTCAAGAAAAGAAATGGAGGAGCACAGATGGTCTGTAAGATTCAAATACGCAGAAAAGAAATGGAGGAGCACAGATGGTCTGTAAGATTCAAATACACAGAAAAGAAATGGAGGACCACAGATGGTCTGTAAGATTCAAATACGCAGAAAAGAAATGGAGGACCACAGATGGTCTGTAAGATTCAAATACACAGAAAAGAAATGGAGGACCACAGATGGTCTGTAAGATTCAAATACACAGAAAAGAAATGGAGGACCACAGATGGTCTGTAAGATTCAAATACACAGAAAAGAAATGGAGGACCACAGATGGTCTGTAAGATTCAAATACACAGAAAAGAAATGGAGGACCACAGATGGTCTGTAAGATTCAAATACACAGAAAAGAAATGGAGGACCACAGATGGTCTGTAAGATTCAAATACACAGAAAAGAAATGGAGGACCACAGATGGTCTGTAAGATTCAAATACGCAGAAAAGAAATGGAGGAGCACAGATGGTCTGTAAGATTCAAATACACAGAAAAGAAATGAAGGACCACAGATGGTCTGTAAGATTCAAATACGCAGAAAAGAAATGGAGGACCACAGATGGTAAGATTCAAATACGACAGAAAAGAAATGGAGGACACAGATGGTCTGTAAGATTCAAATACGCAGAAAAGAAATGGAGGAGCACAGATGGTCTGTAACATTCAAATACACAGAAAAGAAATGGAGGAGACCACAGATGGTAAGATTCAAATACCAGAAAGAAATGGAGGACCACAGATGGCTAAGATTCAAATACCAGAAAAGAAATGGAGGACCACAGATGGTAAGATTCAAATACACAGAAAAGAAATGGAGGACACAGATGGTCTGTAAGATTCAAATACCAGAAAAGAAATGGAGGAGCACAGATGGTCTGTAAGATTCAAATACGCAGAAAAGAAATGGAGGAGCACAGATGGTCTGTAAGATTCAAATACGCAGAAAAGAAATGGAGGACCACAGATGGTCTGTAAGATTCAAATACACAGAAAAGAAATGAAGGACCACAGATGGTCTGTAAGATTCAAATACCAGAAAAGAAATGGAGGACCACAGATGGTCTGTAAGATTCAAATACACAGAAAAGAAATGGAGGACCACAGATGGTCTGTAAGATTCAAATACGCAGAAAAGAAATGGAGGACCACAGATGGTCTGTAAGATTCAAATACACAGAAAAGAAATGAAGGACCACAGATGTCGTAAGATTCAAATACGCAGAAAAGAAATGGAGGACCACAGATGGTCTGTAAGATTCAAATACACAGAAAAGAAATGAAGGACCACAGATGGTCTGTAAGATTCAAATACCAGAAAAGAAATGGAGGAGCACAGATGGTCTGTAAGATTCAAATACACAGAAAAGAAATGGAGGACCACAGATGGTAGATTCAATAGCAGAAAGATGGACAAATGTAGATTCAATACCAGAAAAGAAATGAAGGACCACAGATGGTGTAAGATTCAAATACCAGAAAAGAAATGGAGGACCACAGATGGTCTGTAAGATTCAAATACCAGAAAAGAAATGGAGGACACAGATGGTCTGTAAATCAAATACACAGAAAGAAATGAGGACCACAGATGGTAAGATTCAAATACGCAGAAAAAATGGAGGACCACAGATGGTGTAAGATTCAAATACGCAGAAAAGAAATGGAGGAGCACAGATGGTTGTAAATTCAAATACACAGAAAAGAAATGGAGGACCACAGATGGTAAGATTCAAATACACACAAAAGAAATGGAGGACCACAGATGTAAGATTCAAATACACAGAAAAGAAATGGAGGACCACAGATGGTAAGATTCAAATACCAGAAAAGAAATGGAGGAGCACAGATGGTCTGTAAGATTCAAATACGCAGAAAAGAAATGGAGGAGCACAGATGGTCTGTAAGATTCAAATACGCAGAATAGAAATGGAGGAGCACAGATGGTCTGTAAATTCATCGCAGAAAGAAATGAGACACAGATGTCTTAAGATCAAATACGCAGAAAAGAAATGGAGGAGCACAGATGGTCTGTAACATTCAAATAACGAAAAGAATGGAGGAGACAATGGTCTAGATCAAATACGCAGAAAAGAAATGGAGGACCACAGATGGTCTGTAAGATTCAAATACACAGAAAAGAAATGGAGGAGCACAGATGGTCTGTAAGATTCAAATACGCAGAAAAGAAATGGAGGAGCACAGATGGTCTGTAAGATTCAAATACGCAGAAAAGAAATGGAGGAGCACAGATGGTCTGTAAGATTCAAATACGCAGAAAAGAAATGGAGGAGCACAGATGGTCTGTAAGATTCAAATACGCAGAAAAGAAATGGAGGACCACAGATGGTCTGTAAGATTCAAATACACAGAAAGAAATGGAGAGCACAGATGGTCTGTAAGATTCAAATACGCAGAAAAGAAATGGAGGAGCACAGATGGTCTGTAAGATTCAAATACGCAGAAAAGAAATGGAGGAGCACAGATGGTCTGTAAGATTCAAATACGCAGAAAAGAAATGAAGGACCACAGATGGTCTGTAAGATTCAAATACGCAGAAAAGAAATGGAGGACCACAGATGGTCTGTAAGATTCAAATACGCAGAAAAGAAATGGAGGACCACAGATGGTCTGTAAGATTCAAATACACAGAAAAGTGGAAGGCTGAAGTTTGATCAGCCTTGCTTGGACAAAAAAAGTGGCAAAGTATGGGTCAGGATCTGAACATTCAATGCACATCACCAAGGAAGTGTCTTTGACGATGGGCAACAGCAGTACTTTTTTTTAGGGGCCTGAAGGGAGCGAGAAGCTTCATCACATATGGTATCTAAAAAAAAGAGTCTTCACACGCATACCCTGAGCAGAAGAAGGAGAAAGGTTGAAATAGGAGGGTGGGGGAGAGCATCTCTTGGATGACAAACCATGCCTTGGAAACCACAGCTCTAGCAATAAAAATCTCCGAAGTTGGAAATGAAGCTTCCAAAATCATCATCATCATCATCATCTCCCTCATCACCTGCATCTCCTTCTTCACCAAAGATATATGGACGGACACAGTCAGAGGACGCCAGGGCCTCTCAGCCAGTTTCTACCAAAGCTTGCCCTTTAGCCTCAAGGACCCCTGTTGAATCTCCTGCCTGGGGACACCATCCAATCCTGAACTTTGCTGGGGGTGAGGTACGATGCACATCCTCAACAAAAACACTTGGCCCAGCCACCCCTCTTCACTTCTTAAGGCACTGTGGGTTCAAGAATGTAGAGCGGGTCAGTGGGAGGGGTGGGGGTGGGGGAGGGGGCAGATGCTAGCTTGCCTCCACGGACCTAAACCAGTGCAGCTGGGAGAGAAGGGCGACTCTAAATGACAGACCATCTTGAAGGTTAACAAGGTTTACAAGGATGTTGAAATCATGGACAGTATATTGCGTCATGCCAGACCAGTTTTCCTACAAGTCGCAAGGTTTGAGCATGGAACATTTCATGCAGGAGATGCTGGCCGTAAAGTTGCTTTAATTGAAGGCATCACTTGTGGCATGAGGGGCAGACACATGGATCTGTATCCATAACAGGAGCTTTTGAGGACAACAAGAAAGAGACAAAGTGTACAATGGTGGAGCAAAATGCTGGGTAGCTGAGAAAATAGAGCATAAACTGTGGTCATTATCAGAAGGAACTTCCCTCTTGAGAAGGAAAGCAAAAAGCAGTTGCTTCGTCAGAAGCAACTTGAGCTTGACTGGTTCCCCTGAAAAAAAAGATCGGGGCTCGTTCCCTTCTTAAGGGAAAAACAAAACAAAACTGACCCACGTTTGAATTTGACTCATGAAGTGAACTCTCTAAGCTTATTAACTAGGTATGGGGGGAAGATTAGCTCCCTCATCTCTCGCTTTTCTTTTTTTTTCCCCTGAGGCTCCGGATGATTTGGTAACATTCTACACAAAGTTGGGATTCGACATTTATTTGGACAGCAAGTATGATAAAAACATATCTTAAGCATGAGAAAACAGATTTATGATCACTTTGGATCAATATGATGACACTGGGCAAAATAAACTATCAATTTTTATCTACCCTATTGAATTCCGTCTACAGAACTGTACAGACACAGACAGACAGCAAAAACTGCTAGGGCACTCTGCTGACAAACAGTGATCTTCTCACCAGTGACATGCCCACCTGACGATGAGGACACGTAGGCCACAGCTCCAGAAGCCACAGCCGGCGGGAAACGAAGCTGTGGGGGTCTGGAAATAACAGCCGGGTCCTCCATTACCTGACCCCTCATATCCTCATCCTCATCCTCCACCCGCCTCTCCATCAGCCCCCTCCCTCTTCCTCCTCCTCCTCTTCGACCATCTCCTCCCCGTCAATGTCAGGGTCCAGATGGGGCAGGTCCACCACGACCTCCGACCTCTCCTTGCCCCTGTCCTCCAGTTTCTCACTGCCCTCATCCGAAGAATCGTCGGCGCATGTGTAGGCATCCTCAGTGGTGGCGTTGTTCATGGTGGTGGTGGTAGTGGTGGTGGTGGCAGTGGTGTCCATTTCATCAGCAGGGAGAGGGGGAGGTGGGGGAGGAGGTAGGCCTAGCAGTAGCTCGGTGCCCGGAGGTAAGGGCTCTCCTGGGAATAGGGCTTGGAGGGCAGACGGCACAGCCTCTCTCTGGGTGGGGTCATCGGTGGATGTCGACGGTTGGTTTTCAAAATTCTCCCCATTCACCTGATGACAGATACTGCACAGTTGAGGGGCAAAATTTTATTTCCCGTAAATGTATTGTCTACTAGCTACACACACTTCTCGTTTCTCTTTCTGCAAGTAAAACAAAATGTGAAACATCCATGGTTTTGTTTATATAATCATAATTAAAAGAATTAAAGTTTCCAGAAAAAGTCCCTTTCTTCATTTTTGACCCCTAACCCTTCCTCCTGCCTGATGTCTCCCACACAAGTCTGACCTTTGGCTTGCAGACCAGTATAACAGGCTTTGCATGATTCTTTATTTGGGCATTCTTGGCACGTTGATCAGCCACCACATTGCCTTGAACACCAACATGACCAGGTTCTCATGCAAAACTAGGGTATAACCAGAGAGGCATACAGCCCACAGGACTTTAAAAAGAAATCATACAGATTACACATTACTCTGACCTCAACCAGAGAGGCATACAGCCCACAGGACTTTAAAAAGAAATCATACAGATTACACATTACTCTGACCTCAACCAGAGAGGCATACAGCCCACAGGACTTTAAAAAGAAATCATACAGATTACACATTACTGTGAACTCAACCAGAGAGGCATACAGCCCACAGGACTTTAAACAGAAATCATACAGATTACACATTACTGTGAACTCAACCAGAGAGGCATACAGCCCACAGGACTTTAAAAAGAAATCATACAGATTACACATTACTCTGACCTCAACCAGAGAGGCATACAGCCCACAGGACTTTAAAAAGAAATCATACAGATTACACATTACTGTGAACTCAACCAGAGAGGCATACAGCCAACAGGACTTTAAAAAGAAATCATACAGATTACACATTACTGTGAACTCAACCCACAGGACTTCAAAAATAAATCATACAGATTACACATTACTGTGAACTCAACCAGAGAGGCATACAGCCAACAGGACTTTAAAAATAAATCATACAGATTACACATTACTGTGAACTCAACCAGACAGTAGGTACTCCAAACGTTCTTTCTATGACTAAGGGACAGTGCGCTGTTGGTCCACATTCAACCATTATTTCTACAAATGTTTGTTAATTAATCAAGAATTAAAAATACATCTGACAAAACCTATCATTTATCTTTCATTTCCATAATTGTCTTTTGCATTTCTGATGGTAAGTGTGTGTAAGCGTGTGTAGAAAGTTGGCGCTGTTACCGAGTCGTGCGAGTGTCAGCCGCCATGAGCGCTTCTTGCTCCGATCACCGCCTTTGGTTTTCTGCTATGCGCTCAGTGGGGCCGTTAGCAATTCTGAAAATAGTGTGCTAATCAGGAAGAGGAGTTGCCCAAATTTGTATCTGAAGTGTGGGCACTGATTGAAAAGTTCAGAGTAAAAATTTGTCTAAAACATTTTCATGTATAATTTCCAGAATAAAACTGAGAGTGACATTCAAACTTATACACTCACGCAAATCTTCAGGGTTTAAACTACATCTAAGTAAAAATTTAAAATTTGTCCCTTCAAATCCCACAGAGTGCAAAGCTATGAAACAAGCCGTGGTGCAGCTTCGATGTCAACTTGAAAATCGAAATGGCGGAACAAGCGCGGCATGCAACCCCTAAATGCTCAATGGAATCTTTCGAACATCAACGAGTCATCTTCAAACCACACAGTTCCAGCTTTTTCGAATGGTACGTTACAACCTTTTCCGACCATTTTACATCAAGATTTAACTACATTACTGTCAGATTTTTTGAAGATTACTTTGGTTTTGTTTGGCGACTGAAACATCAGACCGGGGTAATGGTGGGGTCGTACTGATGAGAGGAGTATGTGTTTAGTATTTTACATCAAATTAAAACTCCTGCTTAGATTTTATGTACACGCTATAGATGTAGTTTGTATGACTTCAAGGTTTATTTCCTGATGATTTTTTATAACCAGATCTTTCCTGTTTGACCTAAATATAAAATTCTCATAGGTCACATGACCTTGCCCAATGACGCTTTTGAGGCCTGATGTCATATGAACAGCTGAAACTAGCACAGCAGCAGTAGAAAAACATACAGAATACTAATTTTGTGCTTACATTTCCTTTATTACATGAATCAAGCAGCGATTTTAAAACATTTGTCTAATGCACTCCATTGTCATTGGCGGTGATGGTGATATGTGTGTGTGTGTGTGTGTGTGTGTGTGTGTGTGTGTGTGTGTGTGTGTGTGTCACTCTGTGTGTGTGTGTGTGGTGTGTGTGTGTGTGTGTCACTCTGTGTGTGTGTGTGTGTGTGTGTGTGAGTGTGTGTGTGTGTGTGTGTGTGTGTGTGTGTGTGTGTGTGTGTGTGTGTGAGTGTGTGTGTGTGTGTGTGTGTGTGTGTGTGTGTGTGTGTGTGTGTGTGTGTGTGTGACTGAATGAAATGGATTAGTTATCATCATGATTTAGTCAATGAATGACAACACATCATCATGATTTAGTCAATGAATGACACCACAAACTCGATTTATTTTTACTTTTTTTTTTTAGGTACTCCAAACTGTGCAGTAAGCGTCTGCTACAACTTACCTTGTTCTGGTCAACATACAGACCAATCAAAAAGCATGAACCTCAAGTGTGCCAGAAAGACTTGACGCTCTGCATCATCACCGATAAGCTATTGCAAAGTTTATTTCAGTTTAGGCAATTAAGCTCACTGTAACAATGGCCAATTCTACACAAACCATCTCTCCATGACTAAGAGGCAGTGGGCTGTTAACTCACTTTCAACTTTCAAAACACAGTGACTGAGGGCAGAAAATGAAGCAAGATTTAGAAAGAGAGGGGGTTAGTTACCGCCAAGGACACAGACAAACAGAGTACAGGACAAGACACAATGCATTTCGACCTCTTGGGTCTTCTTTAGGCAAAAACAAATAACATTTAGGTCAGTAAAAACAAAGAACAAGAAACCACTTATCTTCTCATGTTAGCCTCATGATCAAAATGGCCGCCGGAGGGAAACGCGGCCACCCAGGAGGGGATCATGGGAGAGGAAATAGTGGGGGGGGGGGGGGGGGAGGGGGAGGGGGGGGGGGGAAGGGGGAGGGATGTGAAACAATGGGGTTTGTAGCTTGTTTTGTAGAATAGTATGATATATTAGTGACGGTAGTGATTTTGGTGGATTGATAATAGTGCTCAATGGGGAAAAAAAATTAAATAATAATAATAAAAATAATAACAACAATAAAACAAACGAAAAAAGGAAAATCTTTGAACGTACAGCACGAGAGACCCATCTCATTGCCAAACTTGGCACGCTACAGCCCTAAGGCATCAATATCCAACAGTAACACAAATACACATACCCACCACGTCAACACCAGTCGGCAATATCTTCCAACAACACACACACACCACCACCATACCCCCCACCCCCCACTACCCACTTCATACAGAAGTTGCAGCCACCTTACATTTTATTCTATTTTACTTTGTTTTATCTCCACCTTACATTTTATTCTATTTTACTTTGTTTTATCTTATTTTATCCCCCCCCCCCCCCTCCCACTGCCTACATCTGATCTTATTAGCATTTCCCACACCCCCACATACAACTACCCACACATAACTACTATCATCTCCATCACCACCCATTAAAGCTGTTTATCTACCCACACATAACTATTATCATCTCCATCACCACCCATTAAAGCTGTTTATCTACCCACACATAACTACTATCATCTCCATCACCACCCATTAAAGCTGTTTATCTACCCACACATAACTATTATCATCTCCATCACCACCCATTAAAGCTGTTTATCTACCCACACATAACTACTATCATCTCCATCACCACCCATTAAAGCCGTTTATCTACCCACACATAACTATTATCATCTCCATCACCACCCATTAAAGCCGTTTATCTACCCACACATAACTATTATCATCTCCATCACCACTCATTAAAGCCGTTTATCTACCCACACATAACTACTATCATCTCCATCACCACCCATTAAAGCTGTTTATCTACCCACACATAACTACTATCATCTCCATCACTACCCATTAAAGCCGTTTATCTACCCACACATAACTACTATCATCTCCATCACCACCCATTAAAGCCGTTTATTTATTCATTGATTGATTTTTATTCCTTTTTTTATTTTTATTTTTTAATATTATTATTTTTATCATTTTCCCCCCCACTAATCACTATTATCAATCCACCATAATCACTACCGTCACTAATATATCATACTATTCTACAAAACAAGCTAACCCCCCCCCCCCCCCCCCTCACTATTTCCTCTGAAAAAATTCAGTATATATTACATATAGTTGACATCAATCATCCATGGTTTTAGACATGTCACATGCCAAATGGCTGAGTTACAGGCCTCCAAACATGGCCCTAACGGGGAATTCCGACTGTCAAAAAAAATTTATTTAAAAATTCATAACTTCGCTCCTAACTGAGCTACAGATATAAATTTCATATAATTTTCTTTGTTTTAAGTTGTTCTATAACTTGACTTGTTGAAAATAACAGTCCAAAACACTTTAGAAATCACTTTAGAATACCTACAGAGAGGCATACTGCCGACAGGACTTTAAAAATAAATCATACATATTACACATTACTTTGACCTCAATGTGCACCACTGTGACAGATCTAACATCTGAATTTTCTGGAATTAACTGTACTCAGAACTGTACTCAGAATTTATCTCTGTGGGAGGGTTCATTCCTTCCTGTTCATACTGCAATCACTCAAATGGGAGACAATTCTGAAGGTAAATGAATCTTCACTTTCCTAGCATCCACTTTCCTTATATGGTGAGCAATGATCCTTTTTAACACTACCAACACAGACCCTCGTTCTGCTCTATGTGCCCATTTAACATTGCAGTCACAGCACTGAAATTCCCTCAGGACACCTGATTTTGACCATTTTTAATTAATTTTCCTTAAAAGCCTAAATCCGACAGTGACTTTATTTTTGTACAGTGAAATAGACCTATCTTTCATCTTCTTGATGATAAATGTTTTAAAAGTCAAAATAATTATTTTGTTGTTTGATTTAGTTGAAAATGCTTGAAGACGCCAACACGTTGGTTGCTTTCTCTTCAAATTAACCAATGAAATTGACTGTTAATAGCCTGCTAACTGGTATGACATGACGTAGGAAGGACTGTATTTGTAGGCTGACACTACTGGTTAAAAATTTTCCAGGAAATTTGGTCATATTTATTTTTAGAAGACCGTTGCTATCATTTTTGCGACGTGTCCCGAGATATAGATCCCTTGCCGCAAGTATTTTCGCCCCACATCGCAGAGTGGTAAGTCAGGCGCCGCGATCATTCTCGTGACGTGTTGCGAAAGAGTTAAAGTGCTTTTCTGAACATCTGCTTTGGAAAGAGTATAACAACAGTTTGTGCACTCTCAGTATTTTGTGATAGCATGGA
This sequence comes from Conus canariensis, assembly GCA_033310375.1. Taxonomy (NCBI): domain Eukaryota; kingdom Metazoa; phylum Mollusca; class Gastropoda; order Neogastropoda; family Conidae; genus Conus; species Conus canariensis. The sequence goes on from CM065733.1 coordinate 69,377,712, forward strand.
TATTTTTGGCCATTCTGATAAGCAAACAAACATAGCCAAAGTGACTGTTGGGTGAAATTCAAGGCTGTTTCAAGCAAATAAAGAATTTGGTTGTTGCGAGACTGATGCCGACTTAGTACACACTGGCAATGTGTCTCTACCTAGTCTGGACAGAGACTGGTCATTCTATACAGGTCAAGCATGCTCTGGATCACAGTGTGAGAGAAACAGTCTGTCACAGACTGTGCAGTTGTGATATGGGAGACACTGCACAAAACTGTTCAGTTGTTGTGATATGGGAGACACTGCACAAAACTGTGCAGTTGTTGTGATATAGGAGACACTGCACAAAAGAGCCATTGATGGAAGTAGTTCTTTACGCTGTGGTGCAAGCAATACTTTTACCCCAAAATCAAAATGCATTTGGCATTTCAAATTGAACACATATATACAAAAGAGAGAGAGAGAGGGTGGGAGAGAGAGAGAGAGAGAGACAGAGAGAGACTGACAGATAGACAGACAGACAGTCACAGAGAGAGACAGAGAGAGCGAGGCACAGAGAAAGACACAAAAGAGAGCCAGACAAACACAAAACATGATTCTTACCTGCTGCAGCTCACATTCGTCAATCTCCTCCTTGCTCATGGCTACGCCATCCACATCCTCGTCCACTCCATCATGATGACCCGCCGCACCATCCTGACACGCCCCTGGGCCCTCCAACAATGCCGCTGTGCCGTCCGGATAGGCTGCCTCCGCCGCTTCGCTCTCCTCCACCGGTGCTGTCTTGGTGCTAGGTGCAGGTATCAGTTCCGGCCCCACCATCTTTGACCTCTTCTTCTTGGAGCTCTTGCCTTTCCGGGACTTGCGTTCCTCCATCTTCGGAGCCTCCTCGGTGGCCCCGTCGGGGTACTCCCACTGCGTCTTCCCTGTGCTCTCCTTGATGTAGAAGTAGCGCCTGAAATTGCTGTGGGGTGAAACATCCCCACAGACCAAAAAAGGGAAAGATCAGACGCTGAACATGGCGGCAAGTTTGTCTTCTTTCCTTTTTGTTTCTTTCTTCTTTTTTTCAAATATAAGCAAGTTGATGTGGCAGTTTGAAGGACTCGTCACATTGCTTGCATGTCTTGAGTTCTGAAATACTTTTTTTTCTTGTGCTTTGGGGCTTTTTTGTTTGTTGTTGCTGCTGCTGTTGTTGTTTCTACAGTCAGCAGGTTCTCTTTTGAAGACGAGGACATTTTCCATTAGAAAAGTACTTTTTTACGTTGATTTTGTTTTAGTTCTATACCCATAAAAAGAAAAAAATCACTTTTCCTCTTGGGAAGGGGGAGGGGGGGGGGGGGAAGGGGGGGGGCAAGGGGGAAGGAGGGATAGAGAGGAGGGGAGGAATGTGTCAGTGAAAGAGGATCTGTGGAAGGAGTGAAGAGAAAGAGAATCAGGCGAAGACGAGTTGGTAAACATGGTCATCGTATGAAAACCAGTTTCAAACATGTTTGTGTGTGTTGTGTATATGTGTGTGTATATGAGTGTGTGTGTGTGTGTGTGTGTGTGTGTGTGTGTGTGTGTGTGTGTGTGTGTGTATGTGTGTGTGTGTGTGTACTAGTGTCTGCATGTTTCTATGTACATGCAAGGGTGCATGCGTGTGAGCATGCGACAAATGCATATGAATGCACAAGTGTGTACGCTGGTACTTAACATGAAATGGATTATTAAGGCCAACAAAGTGGAACTTCCTGTGAAATTTGTACTTGCACAAACGTTGCAATGTGGTGTGATGTGGTGTGGTGTGCTGTGGAGTGGAGTCATGTGGTGTTGCGTGCGTGCGTGCGTGCGTGCGTGTGTGCGCGCGTGTGTATTGCATAAAACCGCGGAAGTGCCAAAGAGAGACAGGCACATGTTTCAATTCAGTTTTACCTACAGTCCCGCAGATACTTCATTGACAAGTTAGGCTAGGGACGTTGCATTGCTTCCAACCATTACAATAGGACTGTTTCACAATTTCAACGCTAACCAGCTTCAACGACTGATTTACTTCAGGCATAGCAAAAGAGTTTACGTGCCTGTTCAACCGTAGTTTCTGTGATAAAGAAAAACCCTGTAAATTATCCATTATTGCTGGCGAGTAAGGGGACCTGTTCTTGTGTTTTCTACACCTATCTCCTGTCAAATATCAAGTATTCTTGCTAGTTACGGGACCTGTTCTTTTCTTTCCTACACCTATCTCCTGTGAAATATCAATTATTCTTGCTAGTATAGGGACCTGTTCCTTTCTTTTCTACACCTATCTCCTGTGAAATATCAAGTATTCTTGCTAGTATAGGGACCTTTTCCTTTCTTTTCTGCATCTATTCTCTGTGAAATATTAATTATTGCTGTCCAGAATAGGGATCTGTTCTTTTCTTTTCTGCATCTGTTCTCTGTGAAATATTAATTATTGCTGTCCAGTATAGGGATCTGTTCCTTTCTTTTCTGCATCTTTCTTCCGTGAAATATTAATTATTGCTGTAGAGTATAGGGATCTGTTCCTTTCTTTTCTGCATCTATTCTCTGTGAAATATTAATTATTGCTGTCCAGTATAGGGATCTGTTCCTTTCTTTTCTGCATCTATTCTCTGTGAAATATTAATTATTGCTGTCCAGTATAGGGATCTGTTCCTTTCTTTTCTGCATCTTTCTTCTGTGAAATATTAATTATTGCTGTAGAGTATAGGGATCTGTTCCTTTCTTTTCTGCATCTATTCTCTGTGAAATATTAATTATTGCTGTCCAGTATAGGGATCTGTTCCTTTCTTTTCTGCATCTTTCTTCTGTGAAATATTAATTATTGCTGTAGAGTATAGGGATCTGTTCCTTTCTTTTCTGCATCTATTCTCTGTGAAATATTAATTATTGCTGTCCAGTATAGGGATCTGTTCCTTTCTTTTCTGCATCTTTCTTCTGTGAAATATTAATTATTGCTGTCTAGTATGGGCATCTATTCCTTTCTTTCCTACACCTATCTCCTGTGAAACATTAATTATTGTTGGCTAGTATGGGGATCTGCTCCTTTCTTTCCTACACCTATCTTCTGTGAAACATTAATTATTGTTGGCTAGTATAGGAATCTATTCCTTTCTTTCCTACACCTATCTCCTGTGAAACATTAATTATTGTTGGCTAGTATAGGGACCTGTTCCTTTCTTTCCTACACCTATCTCCTGTGAAACATTAATTATTGTTGGCTAGTATGGGGATCTGCTCCTTTCTTTCCTACACCTATCTTCTGTTTTGTTGTAGACGCCTGTTTCTAGATGGATGGTTCCATCAACATTTAGCACAGGAAACATTCACATTCTAAGGAAGCTGTGCATTTTGAATTAACTGTTTAACAACACTAAAATGTCCAGCGATCATCTTCCTCCAAAACCACAACACATGATACATGTAAATGAACTTTGCTGCTGTCAACATCAGAAAGCAGCCCTACAGAGTTTTATAAATTCCTTTGTTTTAATACTTGTTGCACGACCATCAAAATAGGGTGAAAGAGAATCCATGTTATGTCTTTAACACAAAAAACACTATCGATACACACACAAAAAAGTGGCAGAACACAGAAATGAATTTCACAAAGGGTGAAAGCGTTTTTCTGGCCTTAAACCTTGGTCTCAGGGTGACCCGTTTTTAATTTCCTCTCCATGTTATAAAAAGTGACTGCTTATTTAAGCAACTCTACTGTTTCTTCAGAATGCCAAGATCGAGGCAGTTATTCTGTTAACAACAACTAGAGACTGATGACAACTTATCAACTCACTGAACATATTTCCATGTTCCCTAGCACTTCTGTTTTTCAGTCGGACTGACAATCAAACATGTCAAAATTCTTACCTGCTACTAAACATCATGAATATGTCATGTTACCTTACCACTCTCAAAGCTTTCTAATATCAATTGAAAAAAAAAAATTTTAAACAATACAATGCCACAAATCTAACCATTACAATGATGTAAAAGTACACAGATTTTTAAGTATCACACTTATAAATCTCACTTGAAATCGTCTGTCATGTGCATGTGAATGCATGTCTAAGAAACCTATGTACATGCAGGCGCATGCATTCATGCGCGTATGTTGATTATCTGTGTAGTGTGCATCTCTCTTCTTTTCCTTAAAATCTGTCACAAGCATTTCCGTATATCCTTCTGTACCAATTGCTAGACACTGGATCGTCACGGCACAGCATTTGGTGATTCTTGCAATCTGAACAGAAACTATGAATAGTCTGTAATGAATGAAAAACGATGAACTACCTGCAATAACACCTAAAACAGTATTGGCTAAGTAATCAGATGGACTGAAAAATACACATAGGTAAAAAGATGAAACTTAACTTTTCAATTTTAATATTTTCAAACTAACACGAGTGCACACACATGCACAAGCATGCGCACGCCACTCGTACTCGCTCGCTCACGCTCACACACACACACACACACACACACACACACACACACACACATACATACACACACACACGTTCCTCTCTGAAAACTGCTTCACTTCTTTATCTTTTATTTCCTCATAAATGTGAAAAACCAGCCTACCATGTACATCCAACATGTGGTTGCTTTCTAGTTGTTTTTTTCTATGTGAGAAAAAATGAGGGCATCTCCCGAAAAATGTTTCAAGGTGACATGGTCATGAACTGCTAAAACCCAGCATCCGCACAATACAGTCAGCAATCCTCATAAAAGACCATGGGTCATCTTTGTGGGTCTGCTTTCTTGGAAGACTGCCACCGTACTGGATCATTCATAAATGTGACAGTTCCCACGAGTAAGCGCATGAAGATTCATTTCACATCCACAGCTGTGAAAAAATGACAACTCTAACAGGACTGCAAGTCAGGTTTGCATGCTAAATTACGTCTCCACCAAGGCTTTCACTCTCTGGCAGTTTCAAACGCCGGCAAAAAGATGCAACGCAAAACTGTTGGCAGGGACTCTTGATCTGCTGCAAAACTCAAACAAGTGCATTAAAGCTGAAACAGAGTGGGTTAGGTACGCCAACAACACAGCTAACAACCAGTACTCAACACAGATTCCAGAATCAGGTAACGGTAACGGAAATATGAAAACCATGCTCTTAACATACTCGTCTGAACTATGTCAAAAACATGTTTCAAACATACCTGGACATGTTTTATATTTTTCCCACATTGTGCTCAATTATCTAAATTTCATGTTGTCATTACATAACATATACACTCAATTTCACTGAATCATAATTTATATTATGTACCATTGTCAGACCAGCTCTGATGTTAATATTGATTCTTCAGTGTCACGTTTTCTTTGTTCTGCTGAATAAGCCAATTTGGAAATGTTCGACCACCTAATTTTTCAACCAAAGTCTTTCTCTTCTATGTGGATGCCAACATGTTCCACTAATTTTTCAACCAAAGTCTTTCTCTTCTGTGTGGACGCCAACATGTTCCACTAATTTTTCGACCAAAGTCTTTCTCTTCTATGTGGACGCCAACATGTTCCACTAATTTTTCAACCAAAGTCTTTCTCTTCTATGTGGACGCCAACATGTTCCACTAATTTTTCAACCAAAGTCTTTCTCTTCTATGTGGATGCCAACATGTTCCACTAATTTTAAGGGGTTTTCTGTGGTGGTGATCTCTCAACAACAATCAAATTTCAAAGTGATCTACGGTGCGATTTCCCCCCTGTTTACTGGGTCACAAACACCATTCCTCAAAATTTCAAAACAAAAAAATTCAGACCTGTACTTTTTTTTTTTGTCTTTGATAACAACTGTTCTGGGAATATGGCAAAAAAAAATCTACATCTTTTTGCAACCTCATCTTGAGCCATTCCTTTATTTTTCATACTAAAGATAAATTGCAGTGACTGTGCATTTAGTAATTAGTGATAATACTACATACAAGTTTTGTTTGATGCATTATAAAAGACATACAGACACACCTTCTGACCCTGCACCCCTCTTCTCGCTCTGCTGCCCACCCATCCTTCCATTCATGTATTATTCACAGTGTTTTACAAACTGACAATCATCTTCTGACCGATTCTGAACATTGCTGACCGACTGATGGGCTAGAAATTATCAAACGGTCAACTGTTTAAGGATAACAGTATCTGTTCCCGATGAAGACATATCTGTCAAAAATGTACTTGTCTGTTCTACACTGCTCATTAAAACAAAGCATTACTCTGCATCTCTTTTTGTGCCTATTTTGGCTGTTCTACACTGCTCATTAAAACAAAGCATTACTCTGCATCCCTTTTTGCGTCTATTTTGGCTGTTCTACACTGTTCATTAAAACAAAGCATTACTCCGCATCCCTTTTTGCGCCTATTTTGGCTGTTCTTCACCGCTCATTAAAACAAAGCATTACTCCGCATCCCTTTTTGTGTCTATTCTGGCTGTTCTACACAGCTCATTAAAACAAAGCATTACTCTGCATCCCTTTTTGTGTCTATTTTGGCTGTTCCTCACTGCTCATTAAAACAAAGCATTACTCTGCATCCCTTTTTGTGTCTATTTTGGCTGTTCCTCACTGCTCATTAAAACAAAGCATTACTCTGCATCCCTTTTTGTGTCTATTTTGGCTGTTCCTCACTGCTCATTAAAACAAAGCATTACTCTGCATCCATTTTTGTGTCTATTTTGGCTGTTCTTCACTGTTCATTAAAACAAAGCATTACTCTGCATCCCTTTTTGTGTCTATTTTGGCTGTTCTACACTGTTCATTAAAACAAAGCATTACTTTGCATCCCTTTGTGCGTCTATTTTGGCTGAACTTTCAGGACCGAACATTCTGATCAGAGCGCTATCCCACCCCATATGACCGCTTCTCATATTGTCTGCTTGAATCACCTTTTACTGCTATTCTTCTCCTTCCTTCCTCGGCTAGAAATCTGAGGTTCACTATTATGAGTGAGATTTCCGTGCATGTGGCCATTCTTATATTTCACCGTCAAAGCAGCCATGTTCCATCCATGCAGCCGTATTCCATCTTCAATGCCTCAAGAGGTTGTCTGTTAGTGTTAATGTTATAGAGACTTTTACTCACTGGGGTTGAAACAGACATTCCCATCTCCTTCCCCCCTTTGCCCTCCTCTCCACCCCCCATCCCCCTTTCCAAAGTTTTATAACCTTCAACATGAACAAGAATTTTTCTACTAAAAGTAGTTTTGTGAAATGCTGACCTGTCCAACCAAATGCCTTATTCCCATCTGGTGTGATACACAGCCTAACATCAGGAACCCAGTAACACCATGAAGCCTTGAGAATCCAATTCTGTCCTCGGAAGACAGATTTTAGATCTCTAACTGAGAGTTAACATGCTCTGCCTCCAGAAGTCTGGGCCTAGAATCAGATGCCGAAGAGGCCAGTCGGGGTGTGTTTTTTTTTTAAATGGGTAGCATTCTGGCCCAGCATGTGCAGAGAGTGACCGATTCACAGACATGCCATTTCAAGTGGCATGGGAACCTGGAGAAGGCATGGACTTCCCTTACCCTTTAGGCAGACGCTAAGGAAGTATGAAGCATAACTTTAGAGCAACCAACAATGGGATCAAAGTCACCTTGACCAGATACTATGACACCAGAGGAAGGCTCCACTTTGGAGGCCTTTGGAGTTGATTCTTCTTGTCCTACCATGACCTTTTCCTCAAATGCAGATTGAAATCGTCTCTGTTGAGAAAGAAGTTGCCTGATATGTCGCTGGCACGAGGAAAGGGGGGGGGGGGGGGAGGGGGGGAGCCATCAGGTCCTAGTGCCACTTCCTCCACCTGGGCTGAGAAAACCCTTCTGACAGGGCAGGGAATGGAAACTTTTACCATGAGCAGGCTGATTCAGCTTTTTGGACCATTTCAGTGGACAAATCAGGATAAACTGGCACTTCTCCTTAAGAACTTTGTTCAGGGTTGCCAAAATGAAAGCAGAGAAAAGATATGCGTCTGTAAACATCCTTTCCAAGAAGACTGACAGAGCATCCACAGCATGCACTATGGGCCCTTGCACAGAAGACACAGAGAATGGAAGCTGGTGGCTCCATGTTGTAGCAGTGAGGTCTACGTCAGTGGTGCCCAGTGACCAACATTGACCATTTAAACACTGCCCTCTTCAGCATTTATTCGGAGGGAAGGACCTGCTTTTTACTGGACAAGGAGTCTGCATGGCATTCAGCATGCAAGGAACGTGCCTCACCAGCAGGCAGATTTTCTGAATGGGAAAATGGTTAGAGACGCATCCAAGTGTTCAATGACCTGGGGTGAATCCTTCCCCAACTTCTGATTTCTGATATACGTCATCATTGTGGAATCGTCTGCAGTCACTGCCTTGCCAAACAGAATCTGGAACCATGAGTTCACAGCATGAAGAACAGCCTTATCTCAAGAAAGCGATGAGGTCGGTCATCTCCTGGAAGGACCAAGATCAACGGACCTCAAGGATCTGGGGAAAGAGATGGGCACCCCAACAGTTTCACTTGCACTGGCACTCAACAAGTGTGACTGCTGCAGACACAGAAAAGTTCCTGACTTTAGTCACTGCAAATCCAGTGAAACCTGGAGAGCTGAGATGACTTCCTGAGACACTGGGTGGCAAACTACCCATTGGCTTATGACTAGTTCAGAGCTTTCTTCAGCGCCTAATAATGGGGTTGGAAACTCAGATGGCCAAGGAAAAACAACTGGGCAACTGCTGAAGCAAGGCCGATTACGTTCTGAAAGCTATGAGGAGATGAAGACTTGGACTGAATCAGGGACTGAACAACTGACAGTGTTTTCTCTGCCCTGGAGTCTGGAATGCAGACAAAATTGATGATGGTGCGAAAGTGCATGCCTTGGCACTTGCACCCATCTGAGGACACCCTGTATGATTTCTCCAGTTTCAGAATGAAACCAAGGGAGAAGAGTCCCTTCCAGAACAGGAAGGTCTAAAGACAAAGTCAGACTAAGTCAGATCATCCATTTCTTCTGGAGAAGATCATGGAGACAGTTTGACGTCATGGATGAAGTCCTCTGTCTCACAGCCATCACCACAGTGCCCACAATCCTGTGGAAGCCAAAGGACTTAGGGGCAGACAAAATGGAAGGATCTTACAAGAGAAAACCTTCCACTGGAAACCGAAGCATGAATACCTCTGAGTGGCCTTGATGAACTGGGATGGGAACACGAGCATCAGACAAGTCCAAGCATGCGGCCTAATTCATGGAAAAATGGAAGCACACAGCATCCTCACAGTTTCCATGTAAACCTTGGAAGAGACAGAGATTCAGCTGTCTGAGGTCTGTGACTCATCGACATTAGCCATTTTCTTTGGAACAAGAAAAAGGATGGTGAACAAAGCCTAAAGCACATGAAAGTGGAACTTAAAAATCGTACCCTTGGTGATCAGATTCTCCAATCTTCTGTCAGAACGGAGACCTTCACCAGATCCACAGGAATCAGGATCCAAAAAGGCCTCGAACACTGGGGGGGGGGGGGGGGGGGGCGGCAAATAAGATACTGTGGGCCTCTGAGAAAACAGAGGACCCATTTGTCCAAAGTGGGGTCTCCCAAATGGTGAGGGAAGACAGAGATGACCAATGACTGGTATTGTTCTTGTAGACCCGTGATAAAACAATTTTCCAATTCCGAACACCTGCTACAAGGGTTAAGCAGGAAGGTGTGGTTGGACAGGGCTGGTTTGGACTTAGGACTGCTGCCTTTGAAAGGAATGCAGAGGATTACCAGGTGAGGAATGGGCGCTGGGTCTGACATGTGTAAGTAAAGGACTTGACAACTTCAGCAAAGTCAAAGTGACAAGACCCTTTCCCCCCTCCCCCAATGTTGGCGAGGTTCAAAACCTTCAAAATGCTCTCCAACAGTCTCGAGTCAATGCAGTGTAAATTGCCAAAGTTCAAAAAGTCCTACGCAATAGCTCCTTTTCCTCCAACAGTATGGAAAATTTCGATCATGACTCAAACTAAAAAAAAAAAAAAAAAGTTCGACAAATCACACTTACGAAAGAGTCAGCACTGAAATTTAAAGACATTAGCTAGCTGAGTAAAGGGGCGAGTGTGCAGTTCAGCCAGTCAATCATTAATAATAATATTGGCAAGAACAGAGACTAGGGAGGGGGTACATGAACGAAAAATCATAATCATCCTCATCATAAAAAGTCTTCATATATGAATGCTGAAAAACTTCATGCGCTCCATGTCGTACCGAACATAACTGGAGAGCAGAGAGAAAAATTCAGGTCGCACAAGTTGTCCCGTCCTCCCAACCCATGTTCTCTCAGGGTTGCCCTTTAGCCCAAGTCACACCCCCATGTTCTCTCAGGGTTACCCTTTAGCCCAAGTCACACCCCCTGGTTCTCTCAGGGTTGCCCTTTAGCCCAAGTCACACCCCCATGTTCTCTCAGAGTTGCCCTTTAGCCCAAGTCACACCCCTGGTTCTCTCAGGGTTGCCCTTTAGCTCAAGCCACACCCCCATGTTCTCTCAGGGTTGTCCTTTAGTCAAGGTCACACCCCCTGGTTCTCTCAGGGTTGTCCTTTAGCCCAAGTCACACCCCCTGGAACTCAGAGTGTGAGAAGTTCACCAAGCCCCTAGACCTGGCTGAGGGCCAGCAAAAGAGCACGCTCTAATCTATTGCTCCCGCTTCCCACCTGAACTTCAAGGTACTGGGGAGGCCGAGACTGCATAGTGGGAAGGTGGGAGACACTGGCCATCCTACTACACACACTTCAGGTGCAGTGAGGCGCATCGTTTCATGCCTAAACCCAAAGGCACCACCTGTTGCACAAACAAGACTCAAGAGCCAGTTACAATCAACAACAGAGATGCTGAAAATGTGGAAATTGATGCCACAGAACACCAGAGAGTTGAAGCTGACTGATGTGAAGTGGAAATCTCATAAATCTTCCAGGAACTTTCAACTGACAGTCAATAAGACTATGACAGCAGGGAAACTGAAGTCTGGACTTCAGAAACTATGGCCAGCCCAAATAGCCTTTTCGGAGAAGGGGGAGGAGGGTGGGGGGTGGAGGGGAGGCCATCCATAGTTGTCAAAATAAATATCAACAAAGAGAGCAATGCAAAGGCACTTCCCAAAGGAAATTCACTGCCTCAAAGAAAGGGATCAAACTGACTTAACAGCTGAAAATAGGGTCTGATGTATGTCGTAAGGGCGATTACTCCTGCTGTCTCAGTGTAAAACTGGAGGCATGGTTAGCTCCACTCCTCTCTCAACGTTTTATGATGGGATTTGTGATATTAAGGTGATCCATCACACAAAAGAGGAATACAGCATTTGTTTGGACAGGTAAGTCTGAGTAAAAGTGACTTGTGACCAGCAAAGGTTGGTTCTAAAGCATTTTCAAAACAAAGAAAAATGGTTTGTAAAACTCAGACGTGCAAGGAACAGACAGAGTTAGTGATATTATGTGTTCACCAACAGTTTTCAATGCAACTTCGGATGAGGACAAAAATCTGTTCAAAATCCACAGCTATACCATCTTAGCCCAGCAGTTCAAACTCCATGGGGGAAAAAAAACGAATTTTTCAGATACTTCTATCTGATGAGCATTACAGGAGATACGATGTCTCACGTTACACATACTCTACACATCATATCTGACTAAACTTAGGGATTGGAACATGGAGACATAAGCACATAGAAGAACTGGTCTGGACTACCATCTTAACACAGGAGAAAGACCTCTGATGATACTAAACCTCTTTTCCTCTATCTCTCTAAGGGCTTGAACTTAACAAATAGCCTCTAAGCACACAAGTAAAACAAAGAAACAGAAAGAAGTTTGGAAAAAAACAATGGGTTACCTGGACAACTCACCACACCGCAGGGCTCATCAGGTCACACCCTCTCCTTGGCAACCTCTTTGTGTGGACGTGCTCTCACTGTCTCAGCCATGTCCAGCAGGATTCCCTATCCTGCCCTCTCTCTCTCCCCCCTGAGGGCAGCTTTCCCTACTCTACCCCTCCTCCATCAACAACACTGTCAATCAAAGCAACCCAGCCAATCGTGGCAGGCCAAGTCACCGCAGCACCACCTGTGGTGACCCGGTCAGTGTTGGCCTGAAAGTGCATGTCCACAGACGTCTCTAGTCTCGTCTCTTCACTTTGAGTCACACAAGCTGGGGAGCATGATGGGTAAACTGTGGGCTACTGTGTATGGACCATTTGCGGATAAAATCAGGGATAGGGTCTTGTATGTTTTTCTCCAGTTTAAAGGTCTCTTTTAGATGTCCCCAAACGGGACAGCATGAACTCTCTTCTTCAGCTGACTTTCGTTTGATGCCTGAAATAACTTTTTTCCCCCTCTTGTGGTAATTTAGACCAGTGAACAAATCGTCTTAGAACAGGCTGCACTCTCTCAGTAAGCAGTGTCACAGTTCAGGTCTTTTTTTTTCCTCACACTTTTTTTCTTCCTTTGTTTCAAACATCAAGATTTCTTAAGGGATGAGCTACGGCCTGTCCAGTCAATGATTCACATTTCAGCCTGGTGCTGGAACAGAGAAGGGGACAGGGGAGGTTACAACAGAATGGGTGGGTGGTTCACTGGTCCATACACGCAGGGTGTCACTGAGGAAGCCTGCAGCCCAGTGGTGGAGGACACAAAACAAATGATGACAGGTGGAGCATCAGGTGAAGAAGAAGAAAACGGACAGGTAAAAATCTCCATACCTGTCCCATTGGCAGCTCCACCCTGGGGGGACGGCACGGCTCTCGTAATGCGTCAAGAGGTCGTTGACCTCCTTCAGACGTTGGTAGAAGTACTCCCCGTTCAGTCCGCCCTTCTGCCAGTCCATCATGCGAGTCTGGAGAGGTCAAGGTCATATAAATTATTACTTATGCTTCATTCTGCCTTTGTCTTTGTTCTGTTTTCATTGTCTCACATGACGCTAAAGGAACCGGTACTAAAACTGTCTTCATGTGTTCGAGCCTTGTCTTATTACACTGAAGAGTTTCTCTGTGAGTGTAAGTGTGTTAGGGTGTGTGTGCTTACACACACACATGTGTGTGTGACAGAGTGTTTATCTACATGTGTTGAAGTGGTGGAGGAGATGGTGAAGATGACAGATAAGAACAATAACTTTAACAAGTCCATATGCCTGCATGAATGCATGAGTGTGTGTGCATGTCAAAAGTGTGTATGTGTGCATGTCTGAGTGTGTATGTGTGTATGGGGGGGGAGGGGGGGGGAAGGTGAAGGGAAGAGGTGTGCATCATATCTTCGATACCTGCATGAGTGTGTGCAATGATTTAGGTGACCTACATGGGGCGAGTCAATGTTTAGTACAATTGCAGCATCTTCCAAGAGCAGCTAAATCACTGCAATAGTCAGTCATACAGATTAACAACCCACAGACAGTGATTACAATGGTCAGTCATACAGATCAACAACACACAGTGATTACAATGGTCAGTCATACAGATCAACAATCCACAGACAGTGATCACAATGGTCAGTCGTACAGATCAACAACGCACAAACAGTGATTACAATGGTCAGTCATACAGATCAACAACCACAGACAGTGATTACAATGGTCAGTCGTACAGATCAACAACCCACAGTGATTACAATGGTCAGTCGCACAGATCAACAATCCACAGACAGTGATTACAATGGTCAGTCATACAGATCAACAACCCACAGACAGTGATTACAATGGTCAGTCATACAGATCAACAACCCACAGTGATTACAATGGTCAGTCATACAGATCAACAACCCACAGTGATTACAATGGTCAGTCATACAGATCAATAACACACAGACAGTGATTACAATGGTCAGTCATACAGATCAACAACACACAGACAGTGATTACAATGGTCTGTCAAACAGATCAACTAACCCACAGACAGTGATTACAATGGCCAGTCATACAGAACAACACACAGACAGTGATTACAACTGTCAGTCATACAGAACAACAACCCACAGACAGTGATTACAATGGTCAGTCATACAGATCAACAAAACACAGATAGTGATTACAATGGTCAGTCATACAGATCAACTAACCCACAGACAGTGATTACAATGGTCAGTCATACAGAACAACAACCCACAGACAGTGATTACAACTGTCAGTCATACAGATCAACTAACCCACAGACAGTGATTACAATGGTCAGTCATACAGAACAACTAACCCACAGACAGTGATTACAATGGTCAGTCATACAGAACAACAACACACAGACAGTGATTACAACTGTCAGTCATACAGAACAACCCACAGACAGTGATTACAATGGTCAGTCATACAGATCAACAACCCACAGACAGTGATTACAACTGTCAGTCATACAGAACAACAACCCACAGACAGTGATTACAATGGCCAGTCATACAGATCAACAAAACACAGACAGTGATTACAATGGTCAGTCATACAGATCAACTAACCCACAGACAGTAATTACAATGGTCAGTCATACAGATCAACAAAACACAGACAGTGATTACAATGGTCAGTCATACAGATCAACTAACCCACAGACAGTGATTACAATGGTCAGTCGTACAGATCAACAACACACAGTGATTACAATGGTCAGTCATACAGATCAACAACACACAGTGATTACAATGGTCAGTCATACAGATCAACAACACACAGTGATCATTACAATGGTCAGTCATACAGATCAACAACACACAGACAGTGATTACAATGGTCAGTCATACAGATCAACAACAACAGTGATTACAATGGTCAGTCATACAGATCAACAACAAACAGTGATCATTACAATGGTCAGTCATACAGATCAACAACCCACAGACAGTGATTACAATGGTCAGTCATACAGATCAACAACCCACAGTGATTACAATGGTCAGTCATACAGATCAACAACACACAGACAGTGATTACAATGGTCAGTCATACAGATCAACAACCCACAGACAGTGATTACAATGGTCAGTCATACAGATCAACAACCCACAGAAAGTGATTACAATGGTCAGTCATACAGATCAACAACCCACAGACAGTGATCACAATGGTCAGTCATACAGATCAACAATCCACAGACAGTGATTACAATGGTCAGTCATACAGATCAACAACCCACAGACAGTGATTACAATGGTCAGTCATGCAGATCAACAACCCACAGACAGTGATTACAACTGTCAGTCATACAGATCAACAACCCACAGACAGCGATCACAATGGTCAGTCATACAGATCAACAACACACAGACAGTGATTACAATGGTCAGTCATACAGATCAACAACCCACAGACAGCAATCACAATGGTCAGTCATACAGATCAACAACACACAGTGATTACAATGGTCTGTCATACAGATCAACAACCCACAGTGATTACAATGGTCAGTCATACAGATCAACAACCCACAGTGATTACAATGGCCAGTCATACAGATCAACAACCCACAGACAGTGATTACAATGGTCAGTCATACAGATCAACAACCCACAGTGATTACAATGGTCAGTCATACAGATCAACAACCCACAGTGATTACAATGGCCAGTCATACAGATAAACAAAACACAGGCAGTGATTACAATGGTCAGTCATACAGATATGGGGAGTTTGTATTATACTCCCTGTTTGGCTAGTATACTTACCATGTCAGACCATAGCATTCCACGGCAGTTAGTCAGTTCTGCCAGGCCGAGATTTTTTGTGGTTAATGCCGTAATAAGACATCACGTGATGCCCAACTACTTCCGCCAGGGAAGAAGCCGGTGTAAACTTCCTGTTCCTCATTCAACGAGGCCTATGCGCAAGGTAACCCTGAGAACCATAGCGCTAGCAGGGAAGGTAGGGAGGGCATTAGAGTCTGACATGGTAAGTATACTAGCCAAACAGGGAGTATAATACAAACTCCCCATTTTGGCGTCATATACTTTACCATGTCAGACCATAGCAGAATTCAAAGGAATCGGAGGAGGGCTTAGTGCCCTAATGGTTCTTGGGGTTAGCAGAGGAATAGATATGGCTGCGTTAGCCGCAAAAAAAAGTCCCTAGAACCATCAGCCCTGGTCATGCGGACATCCCTAAATTAAGGCTTATGAAGGGATTTTCCGGATGCCAGTAGGCTGCCTCCAGGATGTGGTGCAAGAGGACAGAGCGCTGGGTCGCTGTGGAAGTGGCCAGCGCCCTGCCCTCATGGGCCCGGGGAGATAAGACGGGGAGATCCTTATACGCCTGGGCGTAGGCCGATCTGCTCATCTAGGAAGGATCTAGAGAGGACTGGGAGGAGCGCCTGGGGCGCGGGGTTCCCAGTAGCCCCGAATGGAGCCAGCCGAGAGCGTAACGAAGAAGATAGGAGAGATAGGAACTACCTATCTGAAAAGAGGAAGGCCAGATGGAGGAACAGAGTTGAGCCCAGGAGGCCATCTCTCCCCTTGGAAAAGGGCTCACCCTGTGGGGGATTGGGAATGGAGGGAAGGCGTATGTTATGAGGCCAGACCAGGGAGGGTGAGCACTGCTCCCCACTGGGCCGAGGGCCAGCCTACTGAGGGTCCCTTCAGTGAGAAGGAGGGGCCCCGCTACGTGTGTCGCGCAGAGGGTGGATCCCCGCATGGCAACAGTGGAGGGGGGCCTCTATTCGGAGGGAGAGGCTGAGGGAGTGGCCCCCCCCTTCCCCCCCTCCCCCCCCCCCCCCCCCCCCTTTGTTGACATAACAAGGCACCGAAGTGTCGTCCGTGGGCAGGAGAACAAGTCGGTGCGAGACCTGGGGTCGGAAGTGGGGGAGGGCAAGCCTGCCCGCTTCCACTTCAGGCCATTGATGTGGAGACGGGCCGACAGAGTGTCCCACACTGTGCGTCCCACACTCCCGAGGTATGAGGGTTCTGAAAAGGGGAACAGCCCAAGTTGGAGGGGTAGTGTAGAGGTTGAACTAGTGCCACTCTCCCTACCTGTCCGCTTGAAAAGACAGGAACACGAACGCGTGTGTATTTAAGATACTGAGCCATGCGCTTTTTGTGGCCATAGTCAGCATGAGTGTGTGGTTTTTGAGCCCATAGATGGCAAATGAGGCGATCTTTGGCACACCAAACATAGAACATAATGTAGTTTTGGGGATCCTAGCAACGAGTACTGCTTACCTTGACCCAAGGATCCTGAAATGCACACTTTCCTGGCATGTCGATTGCCTTGAGCACCGACGGGAAAATGGCGGATGTAAGTATCGTGTCTTCACGCGAAACGAGACTATGGAAAACTAGGACGAGACCTTGAGAAAAATCAATACTTCAAGGCGAGCGTCGTCTGCTAGACTAGGGCCGTTTGTCAGAACCCATTGCGAGCAGATTTCAGTGCAAGTACAGACTGCTTCCCAGATTTTCTGGAACCCCGATCTTGCCAGACGAGACGTAGGTAGCGTCTGTGAGATGGGAGTATAAGGATGGAGTCCCCCATGGGCAATTCCCCCAGTCACCTCTGGGACCGTGTCTGCTGGCCGAACCGAAAATTCTGTTGGTGAGGTTTCGGTTTCGGCCTAGGGGGAATATTAGGGCGCTTGGCGGGCCGTGCGATGTGGGCAGGTGACTGCCTGGGATAGGGTTTGAGCGAGTGTCCGTCTCCTGGTGTCGCAGTCGAATAGTCGCCGAACAGCGACTGGACCTGCCCAGGGATGCACCGCAAGGCCGACTTGGCGCCTGGGAGAGGTTGGACCATGACAGCACGGACTCTCTCCCTGCCAAAAGGAGATAGAAATGCGTCCTGGCTGCGCTGTCCGCCGCAGCCGACAGGTGATCCGAGATCTTGAAGATCAAGATCCGCATCAATGGGTCGCCGAAAGGGCGAGGTTGCGTCTCCTGGTCTGTCTCCTGAGTCATCCGGGGACCCAGGGACGGCACAGTCCTCCTCCGGCCGAGTTCTGCCATCCGCTGCAGGCGCATTTCCACAAGACGTGTCCGCCGTGGTGTGGAGCAGGCCATCTTGACCATGCGGTCCCACTCCGCCAGGTGCTTCATGGAGATCGTGGCGGAGTGGGGAGGGGCGAGGTTGGGGATCAGCCGGAGGTCGTCCTGGGAGATGGCCATCTCCCTGGTCGCGGGGTTGTCCGAGAACAGGGAGGCAATAGCAGGCTTCCGGGGGTCCTTAAGGAAGGAGCCGACCGGGGCCGCATTGGGGGCCGTGAGGGCCTCCTTCCCAGGTGGAGGGACGGCTTGTGCACCCCTGGCACGTGTTGCCGGACCTTCCCAAAGTAAGGAAATCGTCTGAGGGGCGCGTATATGGGACGGGGTTGCGAACGTTGGGCTGGGCGCGGCCCGGCGAATTTTGCAAGTGAAAGGACGTTGCCGGAGGAGGGGGGCTCACTCACGACAAGGTCTGGGCGCCACCGTTCCAGGGCGTCCGGGTCCCCCAAAGAGGAGACCAGGACTTCTTCCTCGTCGTCAGACTCCGGGTGGTCGTGTTCCTGCCGAGGTTCGGATGAACCTTGAGCAGGCGGCAACAGCCGGGGTGCGTGAGGGTCCCGCCCTGGCTGGGGAGTGGGGGAAGGCGAGGGCAGGTCCCTCGTGGCTCTATAATCAGTGGACGGACTGAGAGGGGGAGGACCGTCCTGCTGGTCGGACAGCGCCCGAGAGGATGGGGGACCAGGGTCGAGCCAGCTGTTAGGGGTTGGACAGCACAGCCGACCACAAGGCATGTCCTGGTGTAAATCCGAACGTAGCCACTGATTCCTCTCGGGGGCATAGAGCCACTGGTCCCCGAGGAAGCAAGCGGGCTGTGGTGGCCCTGGGGCAGAATTTCCTCGGGGGCCGGGGTATCCTGCAACACCAGGGGGGGTGGGGGTAGTGAGAGAGCGTGTCGTGACGTACCCCCTCCCCCCCGGAGAGTGCACTGCCCCGTACACTTCCCTGGTGGGATCCATGGGGTCCCCCTGTTCGACAGGGGGAGTGGTGGAGGGCATGGCTACCGAGCCCCCTATCCGCCTACGCGCGGATTGGAGTGGCTGTGGTGCCGTGGCCATCCCTTGGTAATGATCACGCAGGACACCCGTGGTCCCGCGGGTAGATCCCCCCCCCCCCCCCCCCCGGAGGAACAGGACCGTGGACGTTGCCCAAGTGGGAGGCGGAATAGGTCTGCCCCCCAACGTCCTGTACCCCTAGGGGAGAGTACGACGGTCGATCAGGGGTGGTCGACCATCGGGGGTCTGGGCGACACAGGTCCGGGCGAGGCCGTGCCTGCAGCCAAGACCCGGAGTTATGAACAGTTTGGGCGTCCCAGGGACTATCCACAACTCCGCCGCCGGAGTAAGGACGCTCCTCGTGCGCAAGTGGTGGCTGCACGTGGGCACAGTTGGGGAGAGCGTCTTGAGCATGTGAGAGCCTAGTGGGGGGAAGACTAGGATCCGACAGCCCATGGAGGCGAGTGACGGGCGGCAATTCCGGGCGCATCCCGTCACCCGTGCTGGTTCGTGCCTCGGCAAGGGTCCCCGGGGGCCGAGGTTCACGCCACTTAGCATGATAGTGAGAGGTGTTGCCATGCGTCCGAGGTGAAGGAGGCAAGCTGTCAGAAGGGGAGGGGGAGGGAGAGAAGGAATTGAATTTCTTAGCTCGGCTCTGCCCTTTGTGGGGAGCCTTGCCTTGGAGCTGTAGAAATTTTAAATGAGAGACATTTAGCAGCAATGGTGGCAGCTTGTCTTCTTCCCTTCGGACGCAGTGATCGTGCGTCCGCCGGTCTGGTAGGGGAGGAACGGTCGCGCGTCCCCTCCACGGACCCCCCCTCTACGCCGACCATACGTTCTTCCACGGGAGGAACGGATTGCCCCGGGGAATCGACCGGCGGGCCCTCCGGGGTAGCGAGCGACTTCAGAAAGGCGAAGTGGCTCGACCCGAACCTGGTCCTTCGCCATGTTGGGCACTGGCGGCAGGGCAATCACGGCACACACTACCACAAAGCGGAGATAAGTCGGTCAATCGAAGATTAACCACTAAATCGATCAACCTTGTGCTACAGCACCGTAATAACAACCCTGGTAGTGGAACGAGAGATCGTAAGATGCTAGACCACCATACCCTTGATCGAGGATGGGACAAAACTCGATCACCGTAATGGAAGCTAAGGGTAGCAGGTAATTATGGGAATGCGAGATCGCGAGGAACTCAAGAGATCTGCACTAGTGCATAGACAATGGGTCTATAAAGGTGCCGATGGAGATAAACCTCCGTAAGTATCCCAGGTACAACGCCCGTGTAACAGTAATACTGCGTACTGCTAGATCGAAAAACTCGATCGGTGTGTACTAATACGAGGGCGATGAAGGAGGCAGGGCAAAGACTCTCGAACTACCTAGTAATAATGATACCTGGGGTAGTAATAAATGTGCACACATTGGTAGATCAAGAGATCATAGAGACACCCGATCTACCAGTAGTAATGATAAATGAGGAACCATAAATGTTACTAATGGGGTACTAATAAGTGTGCACAAGTTGGTAGATGAAGAGATCGTAAGACACTCAAACTACCTGTAATAACGATAAATAAGTTACATGAAAATGCGCCCGGGGAAGCCGCGTACCGTCAAACAAGGTGCATGCGGTCAGGCAATATGGCGGACACGCCAACAGGCATGGCACAATCCAAGATGGCGAATCGATTGACCGGGAAGGGATCGATCGCCGAGAGTGATGCGCAATGGCGCGCGAGAGTAAAATACCCTTGGTGTACCTAGTAATAATGCTAAGGAGATACTAATCAATGTGCACCAGTTGGTAGATGAAGAGATCGTAAAGACCATCGATCTACCTGTGATAAATTAGGTACAAATAAATGTGCACCATTAGGCAGATCAAGAGATCGTAAGTCACTCGATCTACCTGTGGTAAGGATACATAGAGTGCCACACTGGGTACAAATAAATGTGGCCTGGGGAAATCCCCGTACGGGCAAGCATGTGCGACCGAAAATGGGCTCCATGCGGTGAGGCAATATGGAGGTGACGCCGACCGCAGTGGAAAAACCAAGATGGCGGGTCGCTTGACCGGTGAGGGTTCGGTCGTCGAAAGAGAAGCAATAGGCGCGAGAGCAAATAGACTATCGCGCTGAAGATATACGAGGAGGCCGAAAGGCTACTCAGTAGAGGGAAATTTAGGATAACAAATGCTTGTTATTGGCTTAAAGCGATGGGAGATCGAAAGGCAAACTCTTCTTCTTCTTCTTAAAACACCGGCCATCCTATTTTGATGGTAGTGATGTGGGTACAAACCCGATCGACCGTACTAGACGAGCGAACAAAGAAGACGATCAGGAGTAGTGATACAAGGAAAAGAAGGCGATAATAATAGAGGAGGAAAACCTCCATAGCAGTGAACAGGTACGACGAACGAGGACGACCACGCCGGGGGTCGGCCGGAATGGCGAGAATAAAGATGGCGGCTCGAGCGACCGACGAAGATCGATTGTCGAAGGAATTACCAAGATGGCTAGCGAGGAGAAACAAAGCGCCGAGATCAATGGAAATCGAAGAATAAGGGGAAGAGAATAATGAGAGAGTGGGGAACGCGTTACTACAAGGGTGACGCGTTCCCACACCCGGCGAGTAAGGGACGAATGGAGAACAATGGGTGAAGAGAAATCGTGAGCCGTCACGCCGTAGAGCGTGAATAAAATGAAACCAAGCGCCATCCATAAGCCTCACGCGGCAAAGGTACCCATGGTCTAATGTAAGCCACAACAGAACAAGTAAAAAAGGCAAGCACACAAGCAATCTCTACAAAAACAGAAGTATAGGCGAGACAGAGCAAAAAAACCTGTCCTTCTTAGGCAGGAGGCCGAGGTTGAATGAGGAACAGGAAGTTTACACCGGCTTCTTCCCTGGCGGAAGTAGTTGGGCATCACGTGATGTCTTATTACGGCATTAGCCACAAAAAATCTCAGCCTGGCAGAGCTGACTAACTGCCGTGGAATGCTATGGTCTGACATGGTAAAGTATATGACGCCAAACAACAGCCCAAAGTGATTACAATGGTCAGTCATACAGATCAACAGCCCAAAGTGATTACAATGGTCAGTCATACAGATCAACAACCCACAGTGATTACAATGGCCAGTCATACAGATCAACAACCCTCAGACAGTGATTACAATGGTCAGTCATACAGATCAACAACCCACAGACAGTGATTACAACGGTCAGTCATACAGATCAACAACCCACAGATAGTGATTACAATGTTCAGTCATACAGATCAACAACACACAGTGATTACAATGGTCAGTCATACAGATCAACAATCCACAGACAGTGATTACAATGGTCAATCGTACAGATCAACAATCCACAGTGATTACAATGGTCAGTCATACAGATCAACAACCCACAGTGATTACAATGGTCAGTCATACAGATCAACAACCCACAGACAGTGATTACAATGGTCAGTCATACAGATCAACAACCCACAGACAGTGATCACAATGGTCAGTCATACAGATCAACAACCCACAATGATCACAATGGTCAGTCGTACAGATCAACAACCCACAGACAGTGATTACAATGGTCAGTTGTACAGATCAACAACACACAGACAGTGATTACAATGGTCAGTCATACAGATCAACAACCCACAGTGATTACAATGGTCAGTCGTACAGATCAACAACCCACAGACAGTGATTACAATGGTCAGTCATACAGATCAACAGCCCAAAGTGATTACAATGGTCAGTCATACAGATCAACAACCCACAGTGATTACAATGGTCAGTCGTACAGATCAACAACCCACAGTGATCACAATGGTCAGTCATACAGATCAACAACACACAGTGATTACAATGGTCAGTCGTACAGATCAACAACCCACAGTGATCACAATGGTCAGTTGTACAGATCAACAACCCACAGTGATCACAATGGTCAGTTGTACAGATCAACAACCCACAGTGATCACAATGGTCAGTTGTACAGATCAACAACCCACAGTGATCACAATGGTCAGTCGTACAGATCAACAACCCACAGTGATGACAATGGTCAGTTGTACAGATCAACAACCCACAGTGATCACAATGGTCAGTTGTACAGATCAACAACACACACACAGACAGTGATTACAATGGTCAGTCATACAGATCAACAACCCACAGTGATTACAATGGTCAGTCATACAGATCAACAACCCACAGACAGTGATTACAATGGTCAGTCATACAGATCAACAACCCAAAGTGATCACAATGGTCAGTCATACAGATCAACAACCCACAGTGATTACAATGGTCAGTCGTACAGATCAACAACCCACAGTGATCACAATGGTCAGTCGTACAGATCAACAACCCACAGTGATTACAATGGTCAGTCGTACAGATCAACAACCCGCAGTGATTACAATGGTCAGTCATACAGATCAACAACACACAGAGTGATTACAATGGTCAGTCGTACAGATCAACAACACAGTGATTACAATGGTCAGTCATACAGATCAACAACACACAGTGACCAGAACAGCGAGTCATACACATCAACAACATGCAGTGATCATAATGAGTCAGTCTTCACATCAACAAAACATACGTTACTGACCACAGTGCTCAGTCATACACACCAACAGCACAAGACAAAAACACTGACCCCAAGGTCAATTACAAATATCAGTAATGCACACTGACCACAGTGATCAGTCATACACACCAACAGCACAAGACAAAAACACTGACCCCAAGGTCAATTACAAACATCAGTAATACACACTGACCACAGTGCTTAGTCATACACATCAACAGCACAAGACAAAAACACTGACCCCAAGGTCAATTACAAATATCAGTAATACACACTGACCACAGTGCTCAGTCACACACATCAACAGCACAAGACAAAAACACTGACCCCAAGGTCAATTACAAACATCAGTAATACACAGTGACCACAGTCATCAGTCATAAACATTAGCCACACAGAACAAGCATAATAAACCATGTTCAATACTGCATTTTTGTACACTAGGTGATGTGATCTGGACTTGCAACATTTCTCTTTAAATCCTTTTGATACCGTGTCTCTAATATATGAGTTCTTTTAGAGCTCGACAAATTAGTTTGAGAATTTGATAAATATTAACTCGAAACAAAAAAAAAAATTAAATGTTAATAAATACATAATCTACTATGTAAATACTGCAATTATCTAAAATTTAGAATTGTTTTTCATAATAGAATGGTCTGAGTAAGAGATTTTTTGGCCTTACTACTATCACAAGGTTGATAAGAAAAGAGACATTAATCATTCTCTCATCAGTAATTGACTGAATATCACTTTAATGTTGTACAAAGTTTGGGAAACGTGAGACCCATTAATACGGAAAACAAACTATCCAGCATGAAGAAAAACTTTTGTCAAAAATCAATGGTCGCCATCTATACATCACTTCAAAGCAGTATATCTTGACTGGTTTATGAAGAAATCATTTAACACATTCCTATCACTGTTAACTTAATTCCATCAAGCAATGAATAATCATGTATATTAGTAAACATTCTGAGTCGTGTGCACCTTTGTGGAAACAGGTCCCACTGACTTGAGCACAAACAAGCTTTGTGGAAACAGGTCCCACTGACTTGAGCACAAACAAGCTTTGTGGAAACAGGTCCCACTGACTTGAGCACAAACAAGCTTTGTGGACACATGTCCCACTGACTTGAGCACAAACAAGCTTTGTGGAAACAGGTCCCATTGACTTGAGCACAAACAAGCTTTGTGGAAACAGGTCCCACTGACTTGAGCACAAACAAGCTTTGTGGAAACCGGTCCCACTAACTTGAGCACAAACAAGCTTTGGTTTAATCCACGGGATGTCACTTAGATGAAGAGTGGTCCATGCGAGTTGCTACACTTATGCACAGCTGCACCACCTCAGGTAAAAGAATTCATGGATAAGGAGCAGCTCCCAACCAAGATCATGACCAGGGTAGATAGACTACCTCACCTCTGTCTTTTCACTGAAAGGGAGGATGTCTGGCGCACATGCCGGATAAAAATTCAGATTTAACACATGGACCAGCAACAAATTTTTCTTGATTTTTTTTTCAATCAGTAAAATACTTAGAAAAAAAAAATGGGGCTGTCCTAAGAGATGATAGTACACTGACCAAGCAAAGCTCAAAATAATTCAGAAAGCTTCTCTCCAATAAAGGATAATCTTCAACAAGGATAATGCCGAAGCAGCCCAAAACTGTACTTTCCTACCAAAACATGCAATTAGTGAAAACTACAGACATTATTAATTCCTGGCAACAGGGAACCTGCTCAAACATGAGGACACCATGACCATGCCAAGAGGAACGCTCACTCTTTCCAAAGCACAGACACTCCCTGCAGACTTCAGTCTGGAAACGCCATGTCCATGTTACAACTCCCAGCCATTCAGACTCTCCCTCTCACTGTGTACCTGTCACCCCATAGCACTAGTGGCGTGAAGCCAGTCTCACCTGTAGGGCAATCAGACATCCCTCTCACTGTGTACCTGTCACTCCACAGCACTAGTGGCGTGAAGCCAGTCTCACCTGTAGGGCAATCAGACATCCCTCTCACTGTGTACCTGTCACCCCATAGCACTAGTGGCGTGAAGCCAGTCTCACCTGTAGGGCAATCAGACATCCCTCTCACTGTGTACCTGTCACTCCACAGCACTAGAGGCGTGAAGCCAGTCTCACCTGTAGGGCAATCAGACATCCCTCTCACTGTGTACCTGTCACTCCACAGCACTAGAGGCGTGAAGCCAGTCTCACCTGTAGGGCAATCAGACATCCCTCTCACTGTGTACCTGTCACTCCACAGCACTAGTGGCATCCCTCTCACTGTGTACCTGTCACCCCACAGCACTAGTGACGTGAAGCCAGTCTCACCTGTAGGGCAATCAGACTGGTCTGCAGAGGAGTCAGACCCTCCACCGTCACCTCCAGGAACGTCAGTTTGGCGCACGCCGTGTTGGCCATTTCTTCAATCTCAGACTGGAACCAGTGAGGAAAACATGCACACACACACACACACACACACACACACACACACACACACACACACACACACACACATCTATTAGCCACAAAATTCAGCCAAAGAAGATATAGACTGAAGCAAGGTACAATGTACCATATCAAATGTTTCATACAGATGCCCACTATCTTTCGTAAAATCTGTTCCCCACTCACTCAATGTTGGTACAAATTTGCATGCTAACCAGACCAATGGTTTCACATATCCGCCCAGTTTTATAATGTACTGTTTAAATCGCAGCAATTTATCCATACATCTTTTTTTTGAAAAGTGGACAGTTTGGCTGTTGACTGGAAGCATTTCTAGCACCCTTCTGTTTCAGTTGACAAATGAGTAATTTAAGAAGATTATGCATTTTCCATATATATATATATATATATAAAATTATAACTGCGAACATCCACTTATCATTTGGGCTTTCGTCTGCAATACCCTGTCATCCCTATTTAAAAAAACGACCTAATTTAACATTTTTGGGACAACATTTAGAATTCCAATTTTTCCTTCCCTAAAAATTCCAGATCTCCGAAACAATTTCAAAATAAAGGAAATTCCAGAAAAATTCGCAGGGTTGGACTGTCTGCAACAGGCAGAGACATCCAAATGATAGGTTTAAATCATGGGCCCTCCATTCAGGAGTTTTCCATTGTCGGTATCAACAAACACAATTTCTGTTTGTTGTACTTACACATGAACTTTGGGAGGGTGGGAGGAGGGGAGAACAAAAGACTTATGGTGAAAAATGTGTAATGACAAAACTTCAACTCTGACACCCCTCCCATCCACCAAAAAATAAAGAAAACACTAAGGGTAATCAGCAGTTTGGAATATTCTTCCAACACATATGAAGACATACGTTCAGGAGGTCACAACTCTCCTTCATGGTCCATCTGTTTTCTTGTAATTGTGTTTCAACAGACAAGCCAACGCCAGAAAACGTGTGAAAAATATTTACATTCAATTTCACTGGTCATATATCGTTAGCAAACTGTTAAATGCAAGCAAGATGATCATAAATGGACAGCATGTTCATTTAATTTCCACAAGAGTACAGAATATGCATACGCTTCTTGTTGTTTCCATGCTATTGCTAGCATCTTTTTCTAAATTACATCATATTGGACCAAAAATTCTTCTACAAAGAATCATCACTGAGCATGAAACAGGTGTGGTACAGACAGGGTTAAGATTGGAAACAGAAATGCAGCAGCCCCTCATCCCTTCCTCTTCATATATCTTTACCCACCAGATTGTCGACAAGCTCAGGGGGCGGGGTGGGCAACACCTCAGCCACACTGTTCACATCCCCCAGGGTTTTCATGGACTCTGCAGGGGTGGTGGATACCTCCTCCGATGCATCCATGCTTTCTTCATCCGTCTCGACTAAAGAAACAAAGAAAACAGAATAGTGACTGAGAACTGATGACTACGCATACTGCATACCTATCTTAGAGCTTCAAGCAAGTACACATGAATTGGCAATACCTACTAGGTCCCACAAGATTATCCAATCTATTTACTGCACTCCACCTCATGTAAAAAAAAAGTTTGCTTAATGAAAATCATGTATTTTTTCACAAACAGTGTAACATCATCATTAAAGCGAGAGATATGTTAAAAGCAGCTCTGTTACATACACTTATCAAAAAGAAAACGAGACTCACGAATCTATACTTATGGACTAAGCTGAAAATGAATATACAGCATCACAGCTACGGAAATGAAGGATACATGTTTTAGCCAATAATCATTAACACACAGCAGATTTAATCAAGGAGGCAAAAGATAGAGAAAAAAATCTTTAGTAAAAGAAAGAGAGACAAAGAGAAAATGACCGAGAGAAAGCGACTTTCTGACAGAGGGAACTAAGAAAACCAACCTATCAACCAGGTCCACATACCTGCCTCATATGCGACAAGCCGAGCCTTTTTAGCCACAGGCTCCAACCTTCTGGAGCTGTCATCTTTCGTGGAGGACTCCGCAGCTGATCGCTTAGGTCGTGACGAGTCGGACCTCCCTTCCACACTGTCAGCCCCATCTTTATCGCTGGCTGCCGAGGAGGAGGACCTGGAGGATGGAGCAGTCACATGACTGTATCCCGCTGTGGCTTTCACCGAGCTGGACACTGTGGATTCCGCCTCAGCTGAAGCCAAGCCAGCCTGGTGCTCCGAGTTGTCTGATTGGCTGGAATGTGTGGGGACGGGAGAGCTTAAGGGATGGCTGTCAGGCGTCATCATGTCCTCCTCACAGTGGTTTTCCAGTTTTTGTAGCTCCGCCTGAAAATTGAGACCACGAAAAGCGTGTTTGTAGTATAGGTAGTAACACAGAGGTTAAAAACAAGAAGTTTTATTCAGAGCTTTCTGAAAATGAATATGCCCAAACGACCGTTTCACAGAACACCTACGAGCAGTCCGTCTCAGTTACAATACACCAATTGCAAACCATTTCTGCTCTTCCGGCCACAACCTCTCCCACATGCAGATTGCTGCAGTCTGGCAAAATTCATCTTCCTCTATAAGACGTAAAGAACAAGAGTCCCTCCTTATTCACAAACTTGGCACTATCCACCCAAATGGAATCAATATCAAACACTGACTTTCCTCCATAACAGCCCTTTGTTCTTACTTATCTTGATTTTGTCTCTTAACATTATTATTACTATTTTTTTTTTTTTACTTTATCCCCCCCCCCCCCCCCCCCAGTCCTTCTGCTCTTGACCCATTTCTCTCTTCTTCCCCACCCTGCCCTCTCCTTCTATACCCCCCCCCCCCTCATCCCTTCCAACTCTCTCCTTCCTTCCCCCTCAATCCTTGCTGAACACTTTTCATCTTCTAGCAGTATTCACTTTTCAGCTTTTTGGCAGTGCTCACTTCCTCACTTCCCCATTTCTCCCTGCCCACTGTCACCCATTCCCACTTGTCCCCCTGAGCCAAGAAGGTTTTGAACCGAAGCGCCCTCATCCACCTCTTCCTCAAGGACCTGCCACCATAACCCAGGCAAGTTGTTTCATTGATCCAGGTCCTGCAGTCAACCAACCGAATATGCCCAAAGCTTTGACAATCCAATCTTCAAACAGATGTGAAAGAACCAAATCATCTAAAAAAAATCTTATATGCTCTTGTTTGTGTCTTTTTTTTCCTCGTTTTTTTCTCCTTTATTTTCTTTTTCATTTCTCTTGATTACCTTTCTTCTACCTCAAAACTTCACCACTCACCTTCTTCTTCTCTAGTTTCTTCTCCAGTGCTTCCTCCAAGGCGCGGTCAATGTCATCGAGGTCATCAAAATCCACGTCACGGTCGTTCTCCTCTTCCTCTGGTAGCCCACCATCATTGACTCCACTGTTGGTCACCATGCCTTCACCACCGTCCCCCTTGCTGTCTTTCTTCAGCAATGAGACAGAAGACACGACAGACGACGACGACACCACCGAGGTGTTAGCACCCGCACCGGCAAACATCATGGCCGCATCCCCTTCAGCCGGAGTAGGGGATCCCGATTTGGAGGATTCCGCCGAGATGGATTTTGAACTGTCCACGGTGGCAGATGACGTCGTCACGTCCATGGAAGGAGCAAGAGGCAGGGCTTCCATCACCGAACTGGACGTCACAACGGGCATCACAGGCTGACCTGCCACCGACGTGTTATCTTTGAACATGTCAAACACTTTGTCAGATTTACTGGAGTCAGCGTGACTCTCCGACACAACAGACAGGGCCTCATCAAAGATGGCCTCCACATCCTGTGGCAAACTGACCGACGTAGAGTCCACTGCCGAGTCCAGGGCTTCACCTGCCTTTCCCTCTTTCCCATCTTCAGACGAGGGTCGAGGCGATACTGTGGTTCTGACCTCATCTGTCGTTCCAGCGTCCGACTGATCCGCCGACACCTTGACCTCGGCGCTGCTGTCTTCTGCTGGCATGGGAGGTAACTGTGGGCCTATCTCAATAGCCGGGAGGGAGGAGGTGGGCTCTGATTTCTCCTTACGATGTTTGTCTCTCTTGTGTTTCTTCTCTTTCTTTGATCGGGAGCTGGAGGGGGCTGGAGATGACTCACGTCCTGAGCTGTCCCCTTGTCTGAAATCGATCAAAGCCAATGGAGAATAAGGACTACAGCTCTATTACTGTTCTGTTGCTTCAGGTGAAAGCAATCCTAAATCAATTTTTAAAAAAAACAACTGTTCAGAGGGTGTCATTACTGGGAGGTAAATCTTTACGGACAAATTTTAATGTTAAGAGGGTCTTCTGCTAAACATCTTTCAGTCCACAGACCTGCCTATCTGTGGCCTATCAGTTTGTAAAGGGCCTACATTGGCACTGTTCTACACTGACCCACATTCCCTTCTTAATGCACATTTTGGACACAAATAACTGAATCCTAGCAGGGTTGTTTTTTGGCTTGTTTGGCTGCTTTTGGTGCTTTCCTTTTTTCTTGTTCTTTTTTGTTTCTTTTACACTTCGACAGGTATTACAACATAGAGGAAAAAAAAAACACACACACACTCTTTTTTGAACTTTCAGTTCTTCATCCCCAGTTTACAACATCCAAACTGACATTACTCATACAACTGTAACAAAGTAATTTTTGGAGAGAGAGAGGGGGTAATGCTTAAAAAACTTTTCTACATTTGCACAGTTTCTCATTACTTTCACACTTGCCTCGGTGCTTTGTTCTTCAATGTAATCTATGCTATCAAATGAAGAAGGAGGGGGGGGGGGGGGGGGGGGGGGACAAAAAAGCTGTTCTCTCTGCCGATCCATGTGCCTTCTCACCTCTTCTTTTCCATCATGCGTTGCAGTTTGTCTTTGGGGATGGCAGCCAGGCGCTCCTGGTACTCCTTGTGGAGCAGGAGGAACTGGGTGTAGTCGGGTGGGATTTCCCAGGTCACCTGGTTGGTGACCATGTTCCAGTAGTAGTAATAGCCCGTCGCATCGTCCTGCACCATCTGCCAATCGCTCACGGGCTCTGATAATACAGAACAGTGATACAGAACAGTGATCTCCATGCTCCTCCACAAACGACATATACATCGTAACATGGGTGCTCCCAATAGATTTGTAAAAACCTGAAAGGCAGAGGGTCCAGGAGCCGCCTAGGCCCCAATGGGGCACAGAGGTAGCATCCCTGTTGGAGGGTCAGGGGGGCCTTGCCCCCCTGAAGCTAAAAGAAAAACGCATTTTAGAAGGCAAATGAATGGCTCTCATTGGATGTAAATTGGAAAATCAGGCCTGAAATTAACGCTGGAAGTTCATAAATAAATACATAAAGCACAACTAAAATGCACTTTCCTGAAGAAAATCAAAGATCATTTTTTTCTCTCATTTTTTGTTTCAATTTCTACCTACATATACCTTTATATCTTTTAATCCCCCATACACTGTAAATTGTATTTTGAAATAAAAAGGTACTCAAGACTGTCTTCTGAAGTCACTATGAGTTATACTCCTGACTTTGAAGTCAATGAAAACTAGAGTGACTACATGAACGTATTTTTGGTAGATGGCTGCAGATATACTTTGTATAAGAAGCCACAATGCAGCTATTCTACAAATGCAGTCTCTGCATTCAATCTGAAATCGCCACACAAGAGGAATGAAGCCACTGTAAAATTTGCTGTCACTATTTGAAATCTTCTGAAGTCTGAAGTCTTCAAACAAACGGAACAGAAAGCCACTCCTGGCATTTCTGTAGCCCAGACCACATGTTTTGCCATTTCTATCCTTTTCCATCAGTCATTCCCATCGCCATCGATTTCACACACCTTTCTCCGCCTCCTCTAACCTTGAGACATCGCCTATTGCCAAAAACGACATTGTGACAATTGTTCTGCTGTCTTGCTAAAGTGCTGCGCATCATCTTTCACTTGTGCGTATGTCTGTGGTGTCAAGTTGACCTGAAGGAAGTGGAGTACTTTGTACCTCCAGCACAGAAGAGCGAGAGCAGAGCGCACTGAAAACTGGGATTGGAATTCAAATGAATAGTGGAACTGCTGTCTGATTTAAACCATTCTTCAAAAATTTGTTGCTATTCAGATTTTAAAAAACCGGCATCGCCGGCACCAGCCATGATTAAAAACCGGCATTATGGCACGTAACCAGCACTGAAGCACCCATGCACACTCACACGAACACAAGCACAGGCACATCCATCCGCTGAAACGCACACAAGCTCACGCACGCATGCATGCACGCACGCTCGCATGCACTCATTCATTCACACACGGACTTGCACGTCCAGGTGCACATACATACACACTTTTTTTCTCTAAGAAACAACGGAAATATAGATATATTTTCTCTACACTGCATCACAATGCACTATGCACTGATCAAGCATGAAATGAGAAAAATACACACATGGAAAGAAAGAGAGAGAGAGAGGCGGGAAATGATGCCCAAATGCACAAGAATAGGTCTTCACAGTTACTGTCTGTTGTAGCATTCTAAATTATTTCCTAAAATTCAGGGGGTCAGACTCAATGCAAAAAATTTGTTTCCAGATTTTCATGGGGTCACAAAAATATTTGGGGGGGGGGGGGGGGGGGAGGGGTTCACACTTTATTACTGCTAGAAATATACTGAAAAACACACACACACACACACACACACACACACACATGCGCGTGCTCTGACTGACTCACACACAGCGAACACACAAATACACAGAGAAAGAGAATGAGGCAGAACTGGATGAGGTACTAATAACAAAGTTAATAAAAGTCTGCATATTGTGCGAAACATTATTCATTCAGATTTGTGTTCCAATGTTAGTAAACTGTTTTCAACTACAATGAATGAATGTGAACACCTATACTATCAGCATTTCAACAGTGAACCTTAATATGTGGGAGATCCCCTTCGATTACATCACAAAATTACTATTACAAGAGTCATTTCCGTCAAGTGTTGAAATATTTCATTGCTTAACCATGTTCCAGTTGCCATGAAGTGTTCATCAAATACAAGAGGCAAACAAGAGGCGAGTGATGAATATTGGCACCACACTGTGTGCAGCACAATTATACGTCCATAACAGAGCCATTTTAATTATCCTAACGGGCCATGTTCCATACATCACTCTGACTTTTGTTCCATTCACCAGATTATCATCAGGTCACATCTGAACTGTCAATTTTCAATCTGAAAAGTCCAATTTCCTCCAATTTTCCATGCTTTTCACGCTTGGCCGAATCATGTGATCTTGTGGTCCAATCACAGACTGGGTAGTCTATTTTGGCGATGCTTGCTGGTTTTCAGTAGAGAAGAGTTCTCAAGCGAAAGCTGTTCATGGATTCAGAATGTTCTAAAACGTTGTGGAAAGGTAAGTTTTAATCAACTGTGTTACAATGCTAAATGCGCTAACTTCCTCAGTACAAGGTAAGTGCAGTACTCTAGCTTGTATGTAAGAGTTCGCTGTAGATCCTGTGGTAGGTGTTCAGCTCGCAGATGACAAAATACACCAGGCGGTATTGAAACGAAGAGGATCCTTTCATTTACAAATTGAAGAACATAGAATAAAAACAATCCACTGACCTTCAGGTTCAATAAGTCTTATAGGAACTCAATCGTACATGCAGCAGGCAATATTCTACAAATGGCAGCTTTTCGTCGCCTTGACTCAAACTCAATGAAGACTTGACACTTCTAGACTAGAACTCTTCAACAAATCTCATTTCTCTCTCTCTGTCTCTCCCTCTCTGTAGCACAGCTCTCATTCTTTTACAGGTTATCTTAAGAATATTCTCACACATACTCGATTACTCTTTTCTAGAATATTCTGCATACCAGTAAGCTTAACCAATGAAATCGCGACGACCGTATGCGAATGTAATTCAGTCAGCTTCTACAACATTCTCGAACCTTCGGTAATGCACTAGCAACTTACGGAAACCTGGTGAACATTCTAACGTAATCTTGAATATTCCAATCGCATTATCAATCGATCCAAAAACAATACTGAACAATTAGGCACACATTCACTTTCCAAACATTTTAAACAAATCAACAATAGCACTACACTGACCGAAAATACAAAGATCTAAAAGCGATAAATAAAAGGAGGCTTGCAACGCGTCATTATTGCTATGACGTCTTTCACAAAAGTTCCCCCTTTCTTGTCTCCCTTTTAAATTGTAACAAACTGCAATCGTGGTGGATCAGACTAAAGTGCTTTTGCATGACGCGCTGCTCAGAGCTGTAATGTGTACAGGAAAAAATCATTGCATCACGGTACATTTTGGTATGTTTTAGTGACACACTGGCCTGAATTCCGGTGAGTCAGATGGGAATCTTATATATCAGAGATGCACATTTGTGCATAAGAATTATCACTGCTGTAGAAACCGGTAACTGAGTATACTATGCGTTTGTGCAAGTGTGCATGTGTTTGAATGAGTCCGGGGTTCAAATTGCTGTTGAACGTATTGCATATTCACAAAAGTGAACGCATTTTCAGAAATAGCCTGCACTACAAAACTGCATTTTGAGACAGTCCCCTCAGCAGAGTGAATCATGCCATGGCCCTCAGCACCAGCTTCCTCACCCTCTTGGCTGGCAAACATATACCCATGTGCAGTGCACATTGACCCGAGTGAGGACACTGGGATGGGTAAAGCACAAATTAGCTTGTTCTGTGATTTGTTAAGCAAACAACTGGCTTCGGATCTACTTTGCGACTGGCCAGACAAATCCTACATTCCCACACAGGTTTGAGTATGGTGGAACTGGAATAAAGCAGATTCTTTAATTAAGTGAAGTTGTAGAATTGAAGTAATATGAATATGCATGTTCAATGGAGCCATAAAACACAGACACATGGACGTGGAAAATCAATCTGTGCCATTGACTTCAACAGAAATCAACTTGGCAAGCCGACGACAGATGACGACGTTACAGCTACCAAACAGAGGCAGCAAGGGAGACATCTCACCCACTCTTGCACATGTGAATAATGTGAGCAAACTGTGTCTGCATTTTGAGTACTATTCATTTTTGCCTGTGTTTTACAATCGAAACAAAAAATAAGGGGGAGGGGTTATCACGAACAAATTTTTCTGCAAGCATTGCATCCCTAAACACAGAATGGCAAAAAGCATTACAACCCCTGGTTAGTATGCACACAACAGTACTTTGTGTGTGTATGTTATGTGTGTGTGTGTGTGTGTGTGTGTGTGTGTGTGTGTGTGTGTGTGTGTGTGTGTGTGTGCGTGTGTGTGTGTGTGTGTGTCTGTATGTGCGCACACACACACGCATGCACGCAAACGTGCGTGCGTGTGTGTGCATCAAGCATGTGCTAAATTTTCTATTACACAAGCATGTGTGTCTGTGTCTGCTTATCATCAAGTCCTTGTGGTAGACAGAATGCACATTCAGCTAGCACAGTCAAGAAAAGGGAAATCTGATGAAGACTCTCTCAACGAATGCTCTCTCCCTTTAAGCACTGGCCTGGAACATAAAAACTGTCTTTGTGCTAGATTTGCCTTCTACTAAATACTCCTTCCTTTTATGTAGTAGATTTTCCTGCAAATAATGACTTCCTCCTTTTAAAAATACATTCTTTGGGGGAAAATTATTGCCCTCTGTATGTATTCTAGAATCATCTCCATAACAAAAATCCCCTCAATTTAAAGACCAAATTTTCATTTTTAATGTTTCCAGGTCAGTGCTGCAGTACCTGTTTGCATGCGACGGAAAGGTGACCAACACAACAATTACCTTCACAGGTCAGTGCTGCAGTACCTGTTTGCATGCGACGGAAAGGTGACCAACACAACAATTACCTTCACAGGTCAGTGCTGCAGTACCTGTTTGCATGCGACGGAAAGGTGACCAACACAACAATCACCTTCACAGGTCAGTGCTGCAGTACCTGTTTGCATGCGACTGAAAGGTGACCAACACAACAATTACCTTCACATGTCAGTGCTGCAATATCTGTTTGCATGCGACTGAAAGGTGACCAACACAACAATTACCTTCACAGGTCAGTACTACAGTATCTGTTTGCATGCGACTGAAAGGTGACCAACACAACAATTACCTTCACACGTCAGTGCAGCAGTATCTGTTTGCATGCGACTGAAAGGTGACCAACACAACAATTACCTTCACAGGTCAGTACTACAGTATCTGTTTGCATGCGAATGAAAGGTGACCAACACAACAATTACCTTCACAGGTCAGTACTACAGTATCTGTTTGCATGCGACTGAAAGGTGACCAACACAACAATTACCTTCACAGGTCAGTGCTGCAGTATCTGTTTGCATGCGACTGAAAGGTGACCAACACAACAATTACCTTCAGGTAACTCTTCCACCTCTTCCCCGTTCTCCTTCTTCTCCTCTTTCTCCACCTTGACGAATTCAGACGCTCCCTTCACAAACATGGACCGGTAGGCGCTGGAAGCCGACTTTGCCTTCTCCTCGGCAGGAGGCGTTGGCTTTCTCTCCTCTGGCGCAGGGGACACTGAAGCATCAGGCCTCGGAATGAAGCCAAGGTCTACCACCTCTGGCTGGCTGGAGTCAGCAGCTGCGGGAGGCTCATTGGTCGAGTGGAGGTCAGAGGTTGTGGGGAGAGAGGCCTCTTCCGTGTCGGGTGGGGCAGTTTCCGCAGTGGTCGACTCGATCTGCTTAATCTCCTGCAGAATCAGAGGAGAGAGAGATAAGTATGTATTCTTGTTTGAACATGAATGCAGGATAAAGATGCCTTTTTTCTTTTTTTTTTTTTTTTTTAAAGAGGAGAGGGCATTGTTGGTTGATTTAACCTTCGTCATATCACCATATGTGACCCATCATACTGAAACTAAGTGAAAGGTACGTAAAGTTGCAAGGATTATTTTACACAACCTGCCGAGAACGGCCTATGACCCTACTTTTTACCAGTTTCTGGTTACTTCCATTTTTGTATTTTCTGAGTATACTACCTACTTCGTATCAACTGTGATTCTGTTTTGGACTCTTCAACCTTTAAAAGCAAGTTTCAGTGGCTGAAGTGCGTTCATACTTTGATATTGGTGATATGATACTCATACCTCCTGTGGTCATGAGACACTATATATGAAGACCAACATCCTGTCATCAGTTTAGCTATCAGTGAATCACCCACTGCTTGACAGATCAATCTGGGCATTCTGTCAACAGTATAAACCAACACTATCCTTGTCCCCAACCTTCTTTCCCCACCCACCCCCTCTCTCATGCATCAAATCTATTCTTATCTCCACCCTTTCTCTCTCTCTCTCTCTTTCTCACACACACACACACACACACACACACACACACACACACACACACAACCAGACCCATTTACCTTTTCTGTAACTACTCAGCATTGGCGTAATTTTCATTATTTTGAAACAAAAATCAGAATTTAAATACAACACATTATGTAACACATATTTTTTTTCCTGTGGTATAGAGTGATGCCGTTTTAATTCCAAGAGGAGCTGCAATTAAATTAAATTTTTCTTTAAAACTTTCCTATAAGTTTTAGCACTCGGATACCTTTGCATTTTTTTGTCAACAGTCAGATACTTTTATATCTTTTTGCTACTTTTCTGTTTCCTTTTTTTCTTTTTTAAATGTTTCGTGCCCTTCATCTATACTGGATGTAAGCATGTATATAAATACACATGAAACATAATCAGTTTTATCTTGCAAACACTCTGCACTATACTCATCACCATAACAAGCAAAAACAGCTCAAATGAATCTCAAAGTTCAACTTCTTAAGGACAAAAACCATCAATTCTGTAATTATTTTATCCACACCATAACAAGCAAAAACAGCTCAAATGAATCTCAAAGTTCAACTTCTAATGGACAAAAACCATCAATTCTGTAACTATTTTATCCACAGTCAGACCTGTTTAGCAAATGTTATCCCTCCCTGGAATCAAATCTTGTCACTCTCAGTAAACCATCCAGTTTTCAGTTACTCTGATTTGCTCAGCCGTTTGTTGTGAGAATGAGAAATTGTCTACTCTTCTGTGTGTGTGTGTGTGTGTGTGTGTGTGTGTGTGTGTGTGTGTGTGGTGTGGTGTGTGCGCGTGTATGCATGTGACTGTGAGAGAGAGAAAGAGAGAAACGGACAGAGGCAGAGGTGAGGTGAGGGGGTGGGGAGCTTATGAAACTTTTTTTCACAAAAATATCATAAATTTCTCTGTCCTGAATTCTACTTTCCCCTTTAAGAGACATTACTTTGAAGATGTTCCGATCTATTATCATTATTACTATTTCTATTGTTATCATTATCATTATTATTTATAACACTACTAAACATTCTTACAAAGAGTTTGCAGCTAAATTTTCCTTCAAAAGTCGTCCAAACTGAAGTTGCTATGAGGACTGCTGGGGGAATAAAAGATGGAAGGGGGGAAGGGGGAGGGGAGGGAGCCCTTAGACAGATTAGAAAAAAATTAAGTTAAAAGGAATGTTTACTTTCAACAATAATAATGATAATGCAGGAACCCATGGAACAATCAAGCATGTTTAAGTAAAAGAGCCAGTCACTTTGCTTTAACCATACAAGCAAACTGCATCGTTATTTTTAGGCAAATAAGAAGCACAGGTTGTGCATTTCTATATGTCACACATGCAAGCAGACTACATCACTACTCAGTCAGCTCCAATGGCAGACACTGAAGTTTTGCCAAGAAGCCAAAGCAGCAGCTTCAGTATGAATTTCATGCAAACTGCCATTTAGTTTTAAAATATAAAAGAGAAGATGGCACAGATGTATTTCATCATGATTTTGTTACAGAAACGAATTCACTTTAAGCAAAAGCATTCAGAAATTGACACGGACAAAGCTAACTTGATCGAGTTGGAAAACTTCTTTTGCGATCTCCAAGCTTTCGAAGTTTGTGATGAAGCCTCAACGATTCACTTGTGAAATTGCAGACTAACAAAGCTTTGTCTGAATGACGGTGGCAAATGTTGTAATGGTCACCTACCGAAATTGGTAATTTATGCTTTACTGTGAAAGTGTCCAGAGTTTGCATGATAATAAACACAGCTGTCGAGCTCAGCCGTAACATGGTGTCAAGTCAAGATCATATGCAGCACTGATTGAAGACACAATCATTGTCTGCAATTGTTTTTAGCGATAAACAACTGAGCTTATCGAGTTCTGAGATCATTGGGCCGACGAACTGCCAAACTGAGATCCATTCACAAACAGGCAGATTTTCTTCCATATTTAGACAAGCTCTTTTCAGCACATTACTCAACAATGTCGCATTTCTGTATTTAACAATTTTTCCCATGCTAAATATGGAAAAATTGTAATCTAACCAGGTCTGCTTGCACGCACGCACGCACGCACGCACACACACACACGCACACACTTTTAAAAAAACATTAAGCTTAAAACTGCATACTATTCATGAAGATACATCTGTCCACACTTGCACACACACATGCATACACGCACATGCACATGCACATGCACATGCACACACACACACACACACACACGCACACACACACGCACACACACACATACACACTTTTCAAAAAACATTAAGCTTAATTTTGCTTCGTTCCGCCGTCAGTCACTCCATTTTGAAAAATTAAGCTTAAAACTGCATACTATTCATGAAGATGTATCCGCCCACACTTGCACACGCACACAATTCAGCAAACCCACTTACAGCAAAGAAGTTGGCAAGCTCGGACTCCATACCACTCCCAGTTCCACCATTCACTGCCTGGGAGCCTGGGGTCGGACCTGACGATTCAGGTAAAGGGATGTCCAGCATGGACTCCAGAGCCGGGGGCTCCCCCTCCTGCACCGACTCTGCCGTTACAGAGGGTTCTGCTGCCTCCTGGAGGTCAGGGCCCTTCACTGGCTCTGGGTTCACTGGTGGCTCTGGGATGCTCTGCAGCTCTGGACCCTTCAGTGGCTCTGCCTCTACAGGCAGAGGGATCTCCAGCACCTGCTCGTCTTGAACTCCGACCCCCCTCTTGGCACTGCTGCTGGGAGGAGTTCTGTCCCCTGCTCTGCTGTCGTTGTCGTCGCTGTCCTCGTCAGAGGAGGCATCACTGGTGTAGCCCACCAAGCTCAGCAAGGGGTTCGAAGCTGGAGTCGAACAAAAACCAGGCTGGTGCTCAAACGGGAGCATGCCAATATGGCAACATTGGCAAAATAATTAATTCTAGCATGCAGTGTTAAAGTTCAGAGCAGAAACTGGTACTGAATCGTACAACCCTGCCTCAAAGTCTTTCCAGTGCAAAACTAAAACATTCATTACCTGGCCCATTCGGTAACACAGAGCTCACACTGAAATTAGGAAACCGAAGTTACACTTGGGCAACATCACACACAAAGGTGGCGCAAACATGCAAAGCTGAGTAAAAGTCACCCTAAAATGAATATTATACACCAGAATTTCTGTTCCTATGAATGAAAGAACTGATCAGTCCCAGTACCAGTATCATACTTTCACTTGAGGCAGATCACTCGGGCAGCAGAAAACAAAGGCGGGACCTGTCTACCCTAAAGTGCTGTTGGTGTAAATTAAAAAAAGAACAAGAAAGAAAAAATTAAGAAAGAAAAGAAAAAAAAAACTTTTTTTTCCTTAACACAGAGCAAGTATAGAATTTCTGTAAAATGGGGGTGGGGAGGAGGCATTCGGTTCGCTTTCACCCGCCATCATCACACAATGCAGAGGCTTCTTCCATGTAGTGACCATCTAATCTCTCATTAACAACAGTAAAAATAGATCCTAACACAGAATTCCTTTAAACCCCGATTCATCAACATACTTTGCCATAAACTCATGCTCTCTCCCCATATTTTTTTTTCGATGTTTCAGGGTATGTTGCTGAAGAAGAAGACACTGTCTGATGAGATTTAAAGCACAAAAGTTAGCAAGAGTTGTAGCTCTTTGGTCAAAGCCTCCCACTCCAACCCCTCCCCTGCTATGGTTACAAACCGCAAGTCAAAAAAAAATTTTCTACAGATGCTCAAGAACATCGAGATTTTTTGTTGGCTTCTTTTTCCTTGATTTATCAGTACTTCTTGTATTTTCGCAAACATGTGTACAATATATGCCAAAATCATATGAGTAAACAGGTCTGAAAGGTCTATTTTGAAACTTCTATTTATCATATTAGTTCAAAAAGAAAGAAAAGAATTAGCTCATTAATGCTATGAAATACAATAATATTACATATACTTAAAAGACAACATCTACAGACCAGAATTATCCCATTCCATCCCTAGGGCTGTGATTTAATGTTCTCTCATTCGCCAATTAAAAAGTAGGTATAACTAGTATCAGAGCTAAAGCAAAACTGATAGAAGTAATACTGCCAAAAGCAGTATCAGAGCTAAAGGAAAGTTGATAAAAGTAATACTGCCAAAAAAGCAGTATCAGAGCTAAAACAAAAATTGATAAAAGTAATACTGCCAAAAGCAGTATCAGAGCTAAAGCAAAAATTGATAAAAGTAATACTGCCAAAAGCAGTATCAGAGCTATAAGCAAAAATTGATAAAAGTAATACTGCCAAAAAAGCAGTATCAGACCTAAAGCAAAAGTTGATAAAAGTAATACTGCCAAAAAAGCAGTATCAGACCTAAAGCAAAAGTTGATAAAAGTAATACTGCCAAAAGCAGTATCAGACCTAAAGCAAAAGTTGATAAAAGTAATACTGCCAAAAAAGCAGTATCAGACCTAAAGCAAAATTGATAAAAGTAATACTGCCAAAAAAGCAGTATCAGACCTAAAGCAAAAATTGATAAAAGTAATACTGCCAAAAAAGCAGTATCAGACCTAAAGCAAAAATTGATAAAAGTAATACTGCCAAAAAAGCAGTATCAGACCTAAAGCAAAAATTGATAAAAGTAATACTGCCAAAAAAGCAGTATCAGACCTAAAGCAAAAATTGATAAAAGTAATACTGCCAAAAAAGCAGTATCAGACCTAAAGCAAAAGCTGATAAAAGTAATACTGCCAAAAAGCAGTATGAGAGCAGAAGCAAAATTGATAAAAATAATGCTACTGTTAAA
Organism: Conus canariensis; assembly: GCA_033310375.1. NCBI lineage: Eukaryota > Metazoa > Mollusca > Gastropoda > Neogastropoda > Conidae > Conus > Conus canariensis. The sequence goes on from CM065733.1 coordinate 69,419,738, forward strand.
AAAGCAGTATCAGAGCTAAAGCAAAAGTTGATAAAAATAATACTGCCACAAAAGCAAAGTTGGTAAGTAATTTTCCTTCAAAAGTAAAGTTGGCACAATTAATACTATATCAAAAGCAAAGTCAGAAAATATAATACAACAGCTAACACAAATTCATTTCAAGTAAACTAGTATCACAGTGGTAACAAAGTTGGTAAAACTTAAAGCAGTACAACAACAAAAACAAAGAATGTAAAGCAGAGTTACAACAAAAGCAAAAACTGTGCAAGTAATATTACAACAAAAGCAAAGATTGTACAGGTAATAAAACAAAAGCAAAGATTGTACAAGTAATAAAACAAAAGCAAAGATTGTACAAGCAGTAACACAACAAAAGAAAAAGTTGTGCAAGGAAAGAATAGATTGTACAAGCAGTCTTACAACAAAATCACATACTGTCCAAGAGGTATTACAACGAAAGCAAAGACTGCGCAAGTACAGCTACAAGAAAAGCACAGATTGTACAAGTAGTATTACACTATTCACAGTGACATCTCCCAAGAAAACTAAAGACCTTCTGCCTCAGGTCTTTCTGGAGCATTGTTCTCTTCATCTGTTGACAGGGTTTTTTGGGGTTTTTTTTCTTTTTTTTTGCTGTCTCATCTTCTGTGCCACCTCAGTGGCAGAGCACCCATGCTGCTCATTCCGACCCCCTGTCCACAGCCACAGCCACAGCCCTGCCAAGCCCGCCGCAGCCCCGGCACTGGTAATCCACAGGGAGAAGTCAATGTCAAGTCATCAAGAACCAACCACTGGAGGAAACACTGCACTGCTGCCGAGTCACTTCGGTGGTGTTCAGTGGTGCCTGTTCTGATCTAACACACACAGGACATCACCTACTAAGCCCCCAACTGATGACAATAACTGCTTAGTTGCGGAGCCGGCGTATATGAGCTCTTCTTCCAGACAGCGCTTCCACGTCCGTCCAACGACAGCCCCTATGAACTCGCCAATACCAGTGACCCCGACGGAATCAAACCAAGGCCACAGACATGGAGAGAACATCGAAACTGAGGTCACCATGAGAGCAGGACATGAAGGGCCACAGAATTTGAGACTTTTTTTGTTGTTGTTGATCGATGAGAATGAGGATGATGATGATGCTAGATTTCCATTCTTCTCCGAGACTGCATGACAAGGCTGTACTCTATGCTTATTTGCATAATATATCCAGGCATCAACCAGGCTCAAGAGATGACACCTGCCCTGTTGGTCAGCAATTTGAGCAACACTCTCAGAGACGCATCCATTTAGTGGATGAAAGTCGACTGTTCTGCCAGTCTTCCCAACTAAGCCTAGCAAACTCTTCACTCTGGGCATGAGCCCGTCAGGGCAGAAAAATCCCACAGGGCCTGATGGGAATCGAACCCACAACCTCTCAGCTGGGAGTGTGCAATGCTAACCACTTCACCACAGCGGCTGGTTCTGCAGACAGTTCTGTTCATGCCTGCCACCATTTCATACACACTTCAACTTCCTCCCCCTTCCCAATCCCCCCTCATCCACTTCAACCCCACCCCACCCCACCCCACCCCCACCCTGCTTTGCTCATTCCACCTATTTCTTTATTTTATGGAGACAGTAGCAGTGAGGCAGAGACAGTGAGAGGTTCTAATCTATAGAATTCACAAGGTGAGACTTACTCATTTTTCTGCTGACTTCTTCACTTGGGGCAGGTGCAAATCCTCTGGGCCCTGGAGACAGAAATACTGAAAATATGAGACTCGGCTGGCTGTCACCGAACCGGTAGGACGTGTTCCCGCTCTCTCCGCGCACGAGTCAAACGAAGCTGTTTTTTTTGTTTGTTTTTTTAAGTTCAGCTCACTGGCGGCTTCTTCTTCTCTCCTTTAGAGTTTAGGCCTGCAAAAAAGACATGGCCTCATGTGTGCGGCTCCGTGGTTAAAATCTGAAATTTGAAAAGTGAATTTTCTGTCCTCCATAAAACTTCAAGCACGATATTGAAGATGAACTAATCCATCCCGGTTCACCGACAAGCGGGCAGTGGGTGTGCGCGACAAAAACTGTGCAACGTGAATTATCAGGAAAGTGTTGTGTGCAAACAGTAGAATGTGTCTTTCTTTTTTCTTTTTTGGGAAAGAGTATTATTCACGTAAGTACTAAGCAGTGATGACAAGTACAATCTCCAAATATTTCAGTGGTAGAGGAGCAAGTAAGAGAAAACAAGGTGATAGCCCGGCTTCAAGTGGTAGCCCTGTTAGTTCTATTAGTCCTGAAGACCGGAAAAAACAGAGACAGGAAAGTGATCCAGAATCGATGAAGAAATGTCGCTCACTACTCTGCAAGAGATTAACGAAAAACTAGAATTGTTGGCTTCAGCTAAAGACGATATTAGGCAAATTAGACATGATATAGACACATTGAACAAGTCTTTACTTGCAAAAATTGAAAACTTGAAAGTTCAGTCTTTGACTTAGAAACAGAAAAGGATAAACTAAACAGTGAAATAGTAAAGCTTAAAGAGGACAATCTAACTTTGAAAAGTGAACTGGATCAAGAAAAGAAGAATAACAAAAACATCAAGGTGACACTGAATGACCATGAGCAGTATGGACGTTCATGGAATGTCCGTGTATACGGGATCAAAGAGGCAGGGCAGGGCAAGACCGAGACAGCAGAGGACTGCATCAAGAAATGTACGGACATCTTCACTCGTCAAGTTGGTGTTCCAGTTTCCCCGGCTGACATTGAAATCGCACACCGTACAGGCAGGCCTGGTGCGAACGGAAAACCTCGGCCCGTCATCGTCCGTTTCTTCACCAGACAGAAAAAAGGTGCAGTGTTGACCTCTAGGAGAAAACTGAAGAATTCGGGTGTGTCGATTAGCGAGGACCTTACTAAACAAAATTACTTTCTGTTGAAAAAGGCCAACGAACATTCCGCTTGTTTAACTGCCTGGTCTTCGAATGGAAAGATTCTGGCCAAGATGAAAAACGGAAAGCTGTTGAAGGTTGACTTAGACTCGAACATTGATGAACAATTCCTTAAAGCAATGAATCATTAATTGGGACCTGAAATTTCTTATTTTTTCCTCCTTTTGCGTCCTTTTGGGCTTTTTGCTTTGATGTCATTTGACTTACCTTTTCAAAGAAGTTTTTTTTTTTTTTCCCATACTGAGACCTCCTTCTCTAGCGCGCTCTCTCTCTCTCTCTCTCTCGCTCGCTCGCTCGCTCTCGTTCTCTCTCTCTCTCTCTCCCTCTGGGACTCCCCCTCCCCCACATGCGCGCGCGCTTGCACGCGGGCACACATACACGCGCGCGCTGTCATTTATTTTCATAAGGTCCCACTTGCATTCAGACACACATACCCCTTGACTCAATCTCCATCAACACACCTATTTGCTTTTTAAAGTGTGGGACTATGTGTGTGCTGATGCCGGAGCTGTGTGGTGATGCTGGGATGACGGTGAGTTGCATGTGTGCAGGTTGGTAACAACCGCAACATTACGAAGAAACTCATGTTCACGTTTTGACTGTCACTGTGACGGTAGTGCCCTGTACCCCCGTTGTCCCTCGTTGTCCGCGTTCCTCCTTCCTCCCGCGCCTATACACAGACTGTAGAGAGAGGGGAGTGGAGGAGAGAGAGGTCAACGATAGTGATGACTGAACTGTGGATGTATAAGGTGATACTTCCACACCTTTTTTTTTTTTTTTTTTTTCCCTCTTGTGTATGTGTTGATGAAGCAAAAATGATGTGTAAACCAATGTATTTCATCTTGATTTAGACACGTTCCCCCCCCCGGTTCCCGGTCTTTTGTATGCCTATGTCATTCATTTAATCGCCCTTCCTCTTCTCTCTCTCTCTCTCTGTCTCTCCGCCCCACTCTTCGCCTGCTCCTCTCCCTGACCCGTCTGTCCTGTCCCTGTTTCCATTCCCGTCCTGGTAAATGCAATAGTGGTACTATTGTTTGCTCTCTTCGAGCTATGTTTGCGCCACATAATTTATCATGCTTTGACTCTGTTCGCGGTTCTGTTTGTGCTTTGATTCTGTTCACGAAGCTACTGAATACAGTACTCTTCCATCATTGTGCTCACAATTTTTTGTTTTTTGTTTTGTTTTGTTTTGGGTTTTTTTTTGTTGCTTTTAGAAGAGAGCTTCTGTTACCTGTATACTACAATCTTTCCCTTGCTCACTCTTGGCCATTTCATTTTTCGGGAGGGGGGGGGGGGGAGGGCGACTCGGGGGAGATGGGAACTGGAGAGAACACGGACGCGCGTGCACGTGCGGGGACGCGCGCGCATGTTCCATACCTTGAATCCGTACCTTGAATGTTGTGACGTTGCCAAAACTGTCGCATATAGTTCAGAAGGTTGCTTTATTTTTACTTTTCAGTCCAGGTACAGTTTTTACTTGAAGAAGATGAGATGCATTGCTCTGTATTAATATGTTCTAAAAGGACATTGCCTGTACCAACAAACCATCCATCTCTTGTCGGTTCTCTTTCTCTCTCCCTCTCTTTCTTTCTCTCTTTTCTCCATCCCTCTCTCTCTCTCTCTCTCTCTCTCCCCCCCCCCCTCTCCCCTCCTTCCCCTCCTCTTCCTCCTCCTTCTCCTCTTCCATCTTCTTCTTCTATCGTCGAATCAGTTGTTTTGTTATATGATTAATTTGATGGTATGCAGTTTTCTGGACTGAGGATGATGTGGAGGATGCGGAAGATGATGTGATTTGACGGCGATGGCTGTAGTGAGCTCACATTAGTAACAATGCACATAGGGGTCATTGTGGCTATTCCTGTGTTATATTATCGAACCACAGATACTGATACCAACTGATGTGTGTCTCAGTTTATTATATATATATTCCATACATTGTCATCCACGATTTTTTTTTTTTTTTTCCCTCACATCTTTTGACAAATATGTCTGCTTATTTATAAAAAATGTTTTCAACCCTGAAAATATGCTACTTTTGCATTTGCTGGCATAAAATATGTTTGAGTTCTTTCGTCACGATTGTGCGCGGTTGCACGTTTGTACAAAAAAAGGAAAGAGGATCAGGGAATGACAGTTACATTTCATTGCATTGTGGCCCCAGCCCCTTCCCCCCCTCCCTCTCTCTCTCTCTCTCTCTCTCCCTGGCCCCTCGTGTTTTGTCGCTTGTTATTAAAAAAAAAAAAAAAAAAAAGGGGGGGGGGGGAGGAAGGAAGGGAGAAAAAAATATATCTTTGTATGTATGATTACATATTCTTTGCTATCGATGTTTCTTTGACTTGTCTCAGTCCCAAGCCCAGGTATGACCCAAAGTGGTCGGTTTTGTTGTTGTTGTTGTTGTTTTTTTTGTTTTTTTTTTTGTTTTTTTTGTTTTTTGTCGACGCGCACCCCAATGCTCGCTTGTGCCTAGTCAAGTGATTTTCTACACGTTTCCATTGTTTGTTGTTTGCAAGACTATTGTACATGATGTTTGTCCTACTCCGTCTTCGTTATGTGTTCGTCGATTCACCAGGATACGATGATTTGCGTTACAAAGGGAGTCATTTTATTGTCTTTATGGTTTATTCACTTTGTCTTCTTTGCATTGATTGGATGTTTCCTTCTATTTGGGACTGTTTATTGTTTGATGGTAATAATGTAAAGTTTTTATTATTTAAAAATAATGTATTCATTAAAATTTACTTAAGACATGGATAGTAGTATATCAGTTCTTTCAGTAAATTGTCAAGGGCTAAACAATCCGCAGAAAAGACGGGATGTTTTCCATTATTTAAGAAATAAGAAATATTCTGTCTATTTTTTACAAGATACGCATTTTGAGAAAAAGATGGAAGATTACGTTTTAGCGGAATGGGGATATCGAGGCTTTTTTTCAAACCATACATCAAACTCAAGAGGGGTTGCAATATTGTTTAACAATAATTTCGAATTCAAAGTCAAACGTGTAATGAAAGATACAATTGGAAATTATGTCATGGTATTGATTGAAATGCATAAAAGCAATTTCCTTTTTGTTAACATATATGGCCCTAACAGAGATGATCCTGGGTTTTATCATGAACTGAAAGAAAAGATTGATGTGTTTAATACTGAAAATATAATACTAGCAGGTGATTTTAATCTAGTTCTTGATCCTTCTCGAGACTATTGTAATTACAAACATACTAATAACCCTAAAGCAAAAGAGACTGTCGAAAACATTATCGATATTTAGATTTAAATGATATTTGGCGTCAGTTAAATCCTGATTGTCTCCGTTATACGTGGAGAAGAACCAATCCTTTTCAACAGGCAAGGTTAGATTTTTTTTTTATTTCAGATTCTGTGGTTTCATTTGTAGATGACGCTGATATCGAATGCGGATATAGAACAGATCATTCCGCTGTACTTCTTAAACTGAAATTCAATGACAATGTAAAGCATAATACCTTTTGGAAGTTCAATTCATCTCTTTTAAAAGATAAAGCATATGTAGATGAAATAAATGATGAAATTAAAAACATTAAAGAAGAATATGCAGTAAACATAAAAGAAAACAATTTGCGAGATGAAGACTTACAATTTTCTGTTTCTGACGACATTTTTCTCGATTTTTTATTGATGAAAATAAGATCAAAAACAATTTCTTATGCTACGATGAAAAAGAAGAAAACTATGGAAAAAGAAAAACAATTAGATCAAGATATTTATAGATTAGAAAAACTTGAGAAAAAGAATGAGGATGATATTAGAAATATAAATATGAAAAAAGAACAGCTGAAAGAAATTAGAGAAAAACAAATAGAAGGAGTATTATTAAGATCATGAGCTAGATGGATAGCGGAAGGGGAGAAAGTCAGTAGTTATTTTTGCAATTTAGAAAAGCGGCATTTTGTCAGTAAGAATATGGCTAAGATCATCGATGAACAAGGTAACATTTTAACAAATCAAAAGGATATCCTTCAAGAGGTGCGGAAGTTTTACCAGTCACTCTATACAGAAGACAATGTCCAGGATTGTGAAATAAACAACTTGGTGAATAGCATCCCTTGTCTAGAAGAAACAGAAGCAAACGATTTAGAGGGAGAGATTACTTTAGAGGAAGCAACGTATGTCCTGAAGAACATGAGTAATAATAAAAGCCCTGGCTCTGACGGTTTCACCGCAGAATTTTTTAAGGTTTTCTGGACTAAAATTGGTATATTCGTTGTCAGAGCTTTAAACGCAAGTTTCAGAAAAGAGGAATTGACCAGTGTACAAAAAGAAGGAATTATTACATCTATTCCCAAAGGTGATAAACCAAGACAATACTTAAAAAACTGGAGACCAATTTCACTTTTAAATGTTGTATATAAAATTGGATCGTCATGCATAGCAAATCAGATTAAATCAGTACTACCGAACATTGTTAACGAAGATCAAACCGGGTTTATTAAAAACAGATATATTGGTGATAATTTACGACTGATTTATGATACTATTGCTTATTTGGATGAATATAACTTACCTGGGTTGTTATTAAATATAGATTTCGAAAAAGCTTTTGATTCGGTAAATTGGGAATTTATGTTTAAAGTACTAGATGGTTTTGGTTTTAAAAATGATATATGCAAATGGATAAGGACTTTTTATAAAAACATTAAGTCGTGTGTCATCGTAAACGGTCAGGTCTCAAACTGGTTTAACGTAAAAAGAGGTTGTAGACAAGGGGACCCAATTTCTCCCTATTTGTTTGTGTTATGTGTAGAAATACTAGCAATAATGGTCAGGGAAAATCCTGATATCCAAGGAATTACAATTAATGATGTAGAACACAAACTGTCACAGTACGCCGATGATACAGAGTTCCTGCTTGCAGGAGATCGTAAGTCTTTTGAAACATGTATTGATGCTCTATGTAGATTTGGTTTGGTCTCAGGTCTTCGTATGAATTTGGGTAAGTCAAGTGTAATATGGCTGGGAAGTAGAAAAAACTGTAAAATCCGATATTTAGAGCATTTAGACTTCGACTGGAATCCATCCAAATTTCGAATACTTGGTGTATGGCTTACGAATGATTTGAAAGATTGTTTAAATATTAATTATTCAGAAAGACTAGCCGATGTTAAGTACTTATTTAAGATATGGGTAAAATGCCAGATAACGCCTCTTGGCAGAGTTGCAATTTTAAAATCCATAATTCTGTCAAAACTGACTCATCTGTGGTTACTTCTGCCAAATCCTCCTGATGTCTTTTTTCAAACTTGTCAACAAGTATGTTATCAATTTGTCTGGAATAAAAAACCGGACAAAATCGGTCGGAAAATAGCTCACAAAAGTGTTAAAAATGGTGGTATTGGCCTTCCTGATTTAAGAACATTCGTCACATCTCTTAAATTATCCTGGATTCGCAGGGCTGAAAAATCGGCCCATAAATGGAAAGATATTTTACTTACTAATTTCCCTAAGTTTCCAATTTTGAACAAATATGGCCCAGAATTCGTTTCAAAATTTACTTCATATAACCTTTTTTGGAAGGACGTCTTTGATGCTTATAGAACTTTTTTTTACAAATGTACACCAAAAACCTCTGCTGAATTTCTTGCTGAGCCTTTTTGCTACAACAACCGAATTCAAATAGGAAAAAAATATATTGTGTCTAAAATACTGGATAACAAAGACGTTTTTCATCTTGCTCAGTTTTTTGATGAAAATGGACATTTTCTGTCTCATAGATGTTTTAGGGAAAAGTATAATCTAAACATTAATTTTCTTACTTTTGCTGGCTATAGGTCAGCTATAACTGACTACATAAGAAAATCTAATATTGTTGTTGAGAACAATAAATGTATTAACTTAACACTCTCATTTAAGAAATTGTTCGCCATTCATAAAGGCTCTAGATTATACTATGATATTATGATTGATAATAACTTACGAGCAAAATGTTGTGACAAATGGGATCAGAAAATGTCGGTTCGTCATAACTGGAAATTATGCTTCTTGAACGTACATAAAGTTAAAGACATAATGTTGAAATGGTTTCAGCTGAGAATATTGCATAGGTGTCTAGGTACTAATGTTATCTTAAAAGAAATGGGAGTGGCTGATAATGATAAATGTAGTTTTTGTGGTTTATATAAAGATAGTATTGACCATATGCTTTGGAAATGTGTTTATGTTCAACAGTTTTGGAATTCTCTTGCTGGTTTAATTAAAGAAAAATGTGTCAACGCAGAGAATATGAAATTAACGGCATCCTTAATATTATTGGGCTTCGATGTGACTATCAATATTGATGATATTTTATATTTCATTATATTACTAGCAAAACATTACGTATACACATGCAAATTAGAAGGAAACCTTCCACAAACAACATCTTTTTTGAAAAAATTGAACTATAGATATAAAATCGAGCAACATAATGCATATTTAAGCTTATGTTATACAACTTTTTTTGAAAAGTGGCTGACATACAAACCATTATTTTCCCATGTCTAAATGTTCGTGTATTTTGTGTAATGATTATGGCTAGTTATGCTTCTGTCATAATATATCATATAATGCTACTATATTATAGGTTGACCTTTTTCTTTTTCTTTTGAAGTCTTTGTGGTTCACTTTCCCTTTTAGACTTAACAATCCCAAATGTTTGTGCAGATGTGTACAGATTCGCGCGCGCGCGTGTGTGTGTGTGTGTGTGTGTGTGTGAAAAAATTCATAAAAGGTTTGAATATGTTCATTAATGTATCTACACCCGTCTTATATTATGTAATTGGACTCATGTTGTACTATCTTAAACTCTCATCTGGTGATCTGTATATGTATGTATGTATGGTGGTTGTTTTTTTTTTCTTTCTAATTTATGTATATGTATGTAAATGTCATGTACCTGCATGAAAAATTTTTTTTAAAAAAAATTAAAAAAAAAAAAAAAAAAAGAATTCATGAGACAACTGAAAAAAAACAACAAACAAACAAAAACAAACAAAGCTCAAAAAAAAAAAAAAAAAAAAAAAAAGAAATACTGAAAATATACCTTGAGTTTCAGTGTTTTCAGCGTGCTTTTAACCAAAAAAAAAAAAAAAAAAAAGTTGAATATTGGAATCCTAGAATACTGAATGAACAAACAAACAAATTCAACACTTCTAAAAATAAATTGGGATCATCAACAATTTATCACAGGTTTACTTTACATAATCTTTTATAAAGCATCTTTCCAACACATGTAAGAGTTTTTGCTCACATAAAGCAACAAACATCTTCGACATTTTCTTTAAAATCAGATACAGTCGGATTAGCCACAAAATTTTCTAACAAAAAAGTTCATCCTCCGACTGCCTCATCGGAGAAAAACCATTGTCCATGCTGGACACTCACTGGGAGAGTGTGAGCTGGAAACGTCATCCAGCTGAAGCACCTGTCGACGTCCCCTCCGTGCCATGGCTGACTGAGCACTCCCACAGTCCCTGACACACTTTCAATGAAAACGCCTCCGTAAGCAGAGTTCCTTCTTCCAACAATCCAAAGCCCACACAGTCTGACCCTTTCTGAAAAGTGGGAACAAAAAGACTTAATCACAAACAGGGCTTTACATCAAATACATGTAGAAGCATTTGTACGTTTTACATCTATACTTATACTGTAACTTACTTGTAAATATGTGTACATGTTTTACTGTATGTAGTTGTTTTTCCATGTTCAATCATTTTCCACGTTATTTGTCTTTCATAACAGTATTTGACTATTCTGAGTTTCTTTAAAAGCATGCTTTGAGGAGAACAATTCCCCTCAATGGGCTATAAATAAGTCGGATTTCTTTGTTCTGTTTGTCCTTTGTGTGAGCTCACAGAAAACACTGCCATGAGATGTACAGGGCACTTAGGAAAGGTCAATACAAATTACAAATAATCACTAAATCAAAGTGTCATGACAATTTACAACCAAGGGTTTGCAATTGATTACACACACACACACACACACACACACACACACACACACACACTCACGCACGCACGCACACACGCACGCACATGCACGCATGCACACACACACACACACACACTTACTTCACTCTCAGACAACACACGCACACGCACGCACGCACGCACGCACGCACGCACGCACACACACACACACACACGCACACATTCTTACTATCTCAGTCCAAGCTTGGCTAGATTTATAGGTAAAAATTGTTTTACAGGAGTTTAACTACCAGTGTTCCAACTTTATTCTGACTTCAACTTCAAGAAGTTCAAATGCAAGAGAAAGCAAGGAAGACAGAGAAACACCTGGAGGTGGGACCTGGAGGTGGACACCAGACAGATGGGTTACAGCTGGGGCAAAATAGGAAAGATTGCCCAGGACTGTGATCGTTGGCGTGCAGTTCTTGATAGCCTATGCTCTGGCAAGAGCAATGGATCTAAGTAAGTAAAAAGTTCAAGTACTGGGATCAACTTTTGAATGTACTGATCAGTAAGTATTGAGGAAGCTTTCCATAGATCTTATAAGTTTGAGTCATCCAGCTTTTTCTGAAGAAAGAGTTTTTGCTAACACATCTGACTAAGTCTAAGTTATCTAACAAAGCATTCCCTTTTTCCATAAAAAATTCAACTGTCTCAAGAAGAAACTTGTCAATTGATCTAAACAGATTTCACCGGGAGGCATGCAAACCTCTAAGACAAAAAAAGAGCAAGAAAAGCTTCATGAATCATACCTGAAATATTATCAAAACCTGCTCTTTTTCATTTTATGTCAAACCTTGCAATATGAATGTAAATCAACTCATTGAATTCTATCACTATATAAATATTACAATATAATTTCAGTTCCACTGTAATAACTCAAATATTTGTGTGTGAACACACACACACACACACACACACACACACACACACACAGAGTGACACACACACACACACACACACACACACACACACACACACACACACAGTTTGTACACTTGCACACACACACACACACACACACACACACTCGCACACACACAAACACTGGGGGTCAAATGTATCTAAATTTGTTGTTAGAGGGCTCCTTACACTTAAAAAAAAAATGTTTTAAACATAGCTAAGCATGAACCCATACACCCATCTCTGTTTACTTATTGGATGATGATGTTTTTATAGACGTAGCTGTACCATCTTGAACCTGATTGCAAGTTTTCAGCTACACTGATCAACGTGAGCCTAGCTCATAGCATTTCATTTTAAATTGACTTCACAAAAGAGCTCAACGTCGGGTCTCTTGCAGACCTTCGATGCCCAACGTTTGAGCGCATCAGAAACTGAGGGCCAAATCCAAACTCATATATAAGACCAGTAAATGTTTATCTTGGAAACAGTTTTGCTCAAGTCTCACATCCAAAACATCGAAGAAAAAAGTGTGGAAAATCATCAAGAAAATCAAAGGGAAGAACACCTGTCTCACTGTGAACCATCTCAAGTTTTCTCTTTAATAACAGAGAAAAAAGCAGTTGCTAATCTGCTTGCTTCAACCAATGAAAAGAATTCCTCCTCTTCTAACAAATCAGCCAGTTTTGTCAAAATCAAAGCCCTCAAAGAAAAATCACCCTGCAACTTTTCATCAGATAACATGGAAGACTACAATCTTCCTTTCACTTTAAACGAATTGAAATCTGCCTTACTTTCTTGCAGCGATTCCTCTCCGGGTATAGATGAAATCCATTACAAACTTTTGAAACATCTTCCGCAAAAAGATCTGCACATCCTGCTACATGTCTACAACCATGTATGGACTACTGGTTTCTTTCCACCTTCTTGGCAAAAAGCCCTCATCATTCCCATTCCCAAACCTGGAAAAGATCTTTCTAACCCATCAAACTACCATCCCATAGCTTTGACCAACTGTGTCTGCAAGCTGATGGAGAAAATGGTCAATGCTAGACTCATGTGGAAACTCGAAACCGATGGCCTTTTGGCAAAAGAACAGTGTGGTTTCCGCAAACATCGAACCACAGTTGACCATTTGATCCGTCTGGAATCTACGCTTCGGAACGCCTTTCTGAACAAACAACACACAGTGGCTATTTTCTTTGACTTGGAGAAGGCCTACGATACCACCTGGAAATCTGGGATACTTCATGATCTCCATGATCTTGGTTTTCGGGGTCATCTTCCACTTTTCATTCAAAATTTTTTGGCAGAACGACAGTTTCAGGTCCGGGTTGGCACCACTCTCTCTGATGTTCATGAGCAGGAGTTGGGTGTTCTGCAAGGAAGCATACTGTCTCCTGCCCTCTTTAGCATCAAGATCAACAACATTGTTAAATCTGTTCAACAGGGTTCAGACTGCTCATTGTTTGTGGATGATTTTGCTGTTTACGCAACTGGAAGCCTGTACCCGAGTGTCCAGCGCAGGCTCCCGCTTTGTGTGGATAAAATTCATCAGTGGGCGGATGAAAACGGCTTCACTTTTTCTCCTACAAAGACACAGTGCATTCACTTCCATAATTTCCATCAGTTTTTTCCAGATCCTGTAATTCAAATAGGGAAATCTCTCATTCCAGCTGTCAAAGAGGCCAAATTCTTAGGAGTTATTTTTGACCAGAAACTCAACTTTCTCAGCCACATTAAAAACCTCAAAACTTCTTGCCAGAAAGCTCTGAATATTCTGTGGGTTGTAGCACACACTGACTGGGGCGCTGATAAGAAAACTTTGCTGCACCTCTACAGAGCATTGGTCCGTTCCAAACTGGACTATGGTTGTGCTGTGTACGGCTCTGCAATACCGTCTTACCTAAAACTCTTGGACCCTATCCACCATCAAGGGCTTCGTCTCTGTCTTGGAGCATTCCGCACCACCCCTGTGTACAGCCTGTACGCAGAGGCAGGTGAACCCTCACTGTCCAACCGCAGGCTGAAACTGTCTCTGAATTATTATATCAGACTGTTCTCGGAACCAGAAAACCCTGCCCATGACTGTGTTTTTGACCCTCCGTTCCAAAGTAAATTTGAAAACAACCCTAACTGTATTCCGCCGTTTGGTCTTCATATGCAGCCTCACGTGCAGAATGCAGGTCTAGACTTAGGAGTTGTGTCCGATTTTTCCAAGTTTCCAGATGAGCCTCCGTGGACCTTTTTCACACTAGAGATTCGTTTTGATCTTGCAGCTTTTCGTAAAGAGTCTACCAGCTCTCTGGCATACAAGGCATTGTATTCTGACCTCTGTTCAAAATTTCCATCTTTTCAGAAAATTTTCACTGACGGTTCCAAGTCTGAGGATGGAGTGGCCTGTGCAGCCTACTGCCCTGCGGCTCCTTCTCAGATACTGTTAGAACATATACCTCCAGATGCTTCTGTCTATTCCGCTAAACTTACTGCTCTGGTTCTGGCATTGAAGATAATCTCACAATCTAAGAAGAGGCACTTTCTGGTTCTGTCAGATTCACTGTCAGCGTTGGAGGCCAAAGCTGGCCGCAACCTTCAGCACCCAGAACTTTTAAACTTTTCTGAACTTTTGACCAAGTTGAAAGCGGATGGTTACAACATTATTTTGGCTTGGATTCCTGGTCATGTTGGCATTGGAGGGAACGAAATGGTTGATCGTTTAGCCAAGAATGCCACAAGAGAGAAACTGTCCAATATATATATCCCCTGCTCAGATCTGAAACCCAAAATTAACGATTATGTGAGAGACCTCTGGCAGGAGGACTGGAATACACAGACGGATAACAAACTCTTTCAGATCCATCCAAACCTTAAGGAGTTCCTCCCATCTGCGTCTGGTGGTCGTAAAGAAGAAACAGTTCTTTGCCGGCTGCACACCGGCCATTCGTATTTTACCCATTCGCACCTTTTAAAGAGTGAAGAAGCTCCATGGTGCATTCCATGTCATGTGCCACTCACAATGAAGCATATTCTTTTAGAGTGTTGGGACTTGCACGATGTGAGACACAAACATTTTACGGCAGATTCCATGAAAACCTTGTTCAGAGATGTCCCACCTGATGCCATCTTTGAGTTCTTGAAAGAGATTAACATTTTTCATCGGGTCTGAGTTTTTACAGTGGAAAGATTTTTAACAAACTTTCAGATGGTTTTTCGATGTATTTTAAAGAATTGTGTGAATGAATGACTTGTGAGTTGATTTTAACGTGGTGACAGCCCTGATGTGGCCCTTTGAGGTCGGTTGGGCTATAAGCAACATTATCTTATCTTATCTTCAACAGTGATGAAAACCAATTTTTCAATTAAAGAGATTATTCTTCAGTGTACCTCCTAATGGTCATATTTGAATTCCTCAAAAGTTTCCGGGAGAGTGGACTAACATCTGCAGAACTGTAGGAACCCAGTGAGCACTTCTTCAGTAAGATGCCCTAATGACTCCCCACATAATTATGGGAGAAAAACTATTCTGGCATTTTTTTAATATGTGAAATGTATTACGATATTTTCCAAGTGCCTTAAATACAGAAACTCACAACAAATTGACACTGACATCAAAGCACAAATACAAACCAATGACTCACTGTGTACTTAGAGTATCTATTATGAAGTGAATGAACTGCACTTAAGTTCATCCAATATAAACATACTAAATATATTTATTCAAAGTTTTTTTAAATTCGAAATAAAACAAATAGTGAAATCAGAAAGACGAAACGTAATTTTGAGAAACGTATAGCACAGGAAAGCAAAGAAAATCCAAAGGCTTTTTGGAAATACGTCCGCTCAAAAACAGGAGTTAGGGATGGAATTGGCAAACTGAGATCCAAGGATGGTTATGCAGAAACGGACCTAGAGAAAGCCCAGATCCTAAATGATTTCTTCTGTGGAATATTTACACAGGAGGACTGCACAAATGTCCCTAACGTAGAAGAAGTGATTGTAGGGGAATATCTAAATGAGATTTTAGTTACACCAGAAGCTGTGAAACAAAAATTGGGAAAATTAAATCAGAATAAATCCAAAGGCCCCGATGATATACACCCAAGAGTCCTTAAAGAGCTATCAAATGAATTAGCTCACCCATTGTGCATATTATTTAATAAATGTTTTAGTACTGGAAGGTACCAGAAGACTGGAGGAAGGCAAACATTACTTGTATCTTTAAAAAAGGGGAGCGTAGCCAGCCGGGAAACTATAGACCCGTCAGTCTAACATGTGTACTTTGTAAAGTGGCAGAAAGCTTTGTTAAGGAACATGTATACTCTTTCTTGGAAGAGAAGAATTACTTCAATGATTGCCAGCATGGCTTTAGAAAAGGTAGATCGTGCGTAACACAACTACTACAAGTAACAGAAATCTTATCCAGTAGAGAGGACATGGGAGAGAGTACAGATATTTTATACCTTGACTTTCAAAAGGCTTTTGATAAAGTTCCACATAAAAGGCTAATGATGAAAATAAAAGCAGCTGGAATCAGTGGCCCACTTCTTGATTTTATTAAGGATTTCTTAGCAGATAGACAACAAAGGGTAAGGGTTGAGGGGGCATACTCGGACTAGGCAAAGGTGAGGAGCGGCATACCTCAAGGTAGTATCTTAGGTCCGTTGCTGTTTATCATTTTTATAAATGATCTGCCAGACAGTATTAAAAGTTACTGTAAAATTTTTGCCGATGACACAAAGATATTTGGTAAACCAGGTATTGAACTACAAGAGGATCTTGGAAAAGCTGTGGAATGGTCAAAAAAGTGGCAAATGAGTTTTAATGTACAAAAATGTAAGGTATTACATATGGGAAGTAAAAACCCAAAAGTGATATATAATATGAGAGATAATAAAGGAGACTTGGTTGATGTGACAGAGACTGATGCTGAAAAGGACATCGGTGTGACATTCAATTCGGACTTAAAGTTTGATACCCATATACAAAACATTGCCCAAAAAGCAAACATGATGATTGGACTAATAAGAAGATCTTTTTCATACATGGATGAGGATATGTTTAGAACATTATATGCAACATTGGTCAGACCAATACTGGAATATGCACAAATAATCTGGGCACCATGGTTAAAGAAACATATAACAACCCTAGAGGCAGTACAGAGAAGAGCGACAAGACTAGTGTCATACATAAAGGACTTAACATATGAAGACAGACTGAGACATTTGAATTTGTTTTCACTAAGCTACCGACGAAGAAGAGGGGACCTGATTCAGATGTACAGACTTATCAAGGGAAAGGACAACATTGACATAAACGAATTAGTGACCTTTAATAAAGGTAACAGAACACGTGGACACACCTTTAAGTTAAAAAAATTAAATGGAATAAAAGATTGTAGAAAGTATCATTTCTCTAGAAGAGTCTTTCAAGACTGGAATAGGCTTAGTGATGATATAGTCCTGAGTACCAGCTTGGATGATTTCAAAGGCAAAATAGACAAAATTTTTTCAAGCACACATTGGTGCACAAAATAGACCACATTTGCCAACGACTGGAAGCAAGTGAGGGAGCCCATAATAAGCCGCAAGGCTTAGGGCCCATACCTGATACCTGATACCTAAAAGACACACTACATGTATGACTATGAAGCCATCATTTTGCTCTTCATAACTCAATTGTTCACACCACATCAGTGAGCTGCAGATGATATACAATGTGGTGATTATCAATGACATTTCGATTTTGAGCAGCCAATCATAAATATGGCTCAAGTGTATTGTACTGGATTTGGACCTCTGTTTAATTGCATTAAACTTCTAAAAGCCTGTTGGGCGCTCACTAAAAGTATCACATACTTACATCAACGTACCAATGGGTAATCAATCCAGGTAATCCATTTATAATCTCGAGCTTT
Source organism: Conus canariensis (assembly GCA_033310375.1). Taxonomy (NCBI): domain Eukaryota; kingdom Metazoa; phylum Mollusca; class Gastropoda; order Neogastropoda; family Conidae; genus Conus; species Conus canariensis. The sequence goes on from CM065733.1 coordinate 69,437,473, forward strand.
TAAAACTAAAATGGAAACCAACACTTACAAAAGCAACAAAACTTGGAAGGAAAAGCCCCTTGAGAGAAGTGAAACTTGGATTAGCCTAATAGTAATGAAGGCAAATTGTATTCTACTTGATTGGTAAGTAGAGTTTAAAATTTTATGAAACTCATGTAAACAGCAGTACAAGACCATTTAACAAATTTTGTCATTTGATTCTCTCAGAAACCGCGAAAGATTGCTTTTAATTTTAGAAGACAAGAAAAGGACGTAAAGAAAAGGAAAAAATACGAGTAACGAATAAATAAAGCTGATTACCAGTAAAAACGAAACAACTTACCTAGTTTTTCTGATACCTTTTATTTTCCTATCTTAACAACGCGCTCTGTTTAAAAGAACGTCGGCCTTTAATCATTATTTTACGCCCAAAACATCACATTGTCAAAGTGAAATTCGCCAAACGTCACCATTACACTCCTCTTCACGTCAACTGCAATTTGTCTTCTAAACGCAACTCCAGCAAACAAGTAACAGCCACCCCAAACATCAGATTGTTTCACTGGGTCTAGGTCTCCCGTCCCTTCCGTTTCAGTTGACGTGTTTGTTCGCTTCTCCACTTACCTGCTGCAATTTGATGACGATTCTACCGTTTGGAAAATTGCTGTTTTCTGACCAATACAGCTGCAGAACTTGAAAAACATTGTCTATGGTTGGGTAGGCCTGCTGTACAACAACACTACTAAAACGCCTTTGTTAGGATGCGCCCTTTTCACATTTGCTTCAAAAGCAATGTCGAACACACATCAAATCTACCACTGATGAATGTTACTGTGAACCCACATCAAGTGAAAATCCGTACAGAAAATGAAGCAGACTGAAGCATTTGAAAAACAAGCCAAAATGCAAATAAAGACACAAAACAAAGCGAAAAGTGACGCAGGGTTTAGGCACAACACATAACAGACAGTCAATTGTCAACATAATTTGTTTTCTCCAGACGTTACAAACAGTAAACGAAAATGCACAAAACAGTATTCCCCTGACTGCAGTCAGCCCCAGAATGACGATGCATGAAAAGTGAAGGATAAGTGAGCACAGTTGAAAAACTGGGGAGCAGGAAGGGGAAGGAAGTGAAGGGGTGTGTGTGTGGGGGGGGGGGGGGGGGGGTGCATGCACAGTTCAAAAACATAGGGCAAGAAGGGGAAGGGAGAGACAGGGAGAATGAAAGGACAGTAGGTGGAAAGGGGGAGTGTAAGAAGTAAGCTTGGTGTGTGTGTGTGTGTGTGTGTGTGTGTGTGTGTGTGTGTGTGTGTGTGTGTGTGTGTGTGTGTGTGTGTGTGTGTGTGTGTGTTGTTGTTCTTCTTCTTCTTCTTCTTCTTCAATTTAACGTCTTTTCACTAAATGTGATATTAGACAAGGTGTGTGTGTGGGGGGGGGGGTGTGGGGGGGGGTGTGGTGTGTGTGTTTGAGTGTGTGCGTGCAGCGTGCGTACTAGTGTGCGTGCAGCGTGCGTACGTGAGTGCGCGCCCGCGTGCGTGTGTGTGCGTGTGTGCGTGTATGTGTGATGAGGAGAAACTCTAAGTAAGAATTAAACTGTAAAAAAAAAAAAAAAAAAAACAAAAACAAAAAAAAAAATCAAAAGTAAAAACAAACAACTGTACAAAATAAGATCATGAAACAGCAATTATTAACATAAGAATTCGTACAAAATTTAAGAGAGACATGGTATCCTGGAATATGCACTTTGAAGCATCCTTTCTAAATTCTGACAAATCGGAATCAAAGTAGGGGCAAAAGTATAGAACGTGTGTTGTACAATTATCAAGGGCGCCGCAAGCACATCGAATATTTTTGACATATTTTGTTCTGAATACATTTATTTTTAACCGAAATAATAAGGAGAGAAGTTGTTTACTGTGTCTTGGATATAATCCTATGTTTGTATTACGGTTTACTGGATTTACTGAGGAAGCCCTTTTTAAAAGATTACTTGCTCGAGAGTTCGTACAACAAAGTATAGAAGAGTCGGGTTTGTGTATTCGGGGGAGAACACTTTCTTTGTAGTATTCCTCAAATTTTTCAAAAGAGGCTCTTTGTAAGAGAGAATATCCTTCATATAAGCTCAAGGGAATATGAATAGTAGCCGTATTGTCAGAATTGTTTGCACCTGCTGGAGCAATCCTGTCAGCCCATTCATTTCTGGATATGAAGCAATGGGAAGGAACCCAACAAAAATTAACTGTTATACCTCTTGACATAAGGTTGTGAATAAATATTTTAATTTCTGATATGATTTCAGCACGATTTTTTGAATTTATAGATTCTAAAGCTTGAAGAACTGACTTAGAATCTACACAGAAGAGAATACCATAAAAGTCAAATGATAAATCATTTATGTACTCTACGGCCATTAATATTGCTGTAAGTTCGGCTGTAAAAATAGACAGATTTGCCCCAAGATGAAAGGACTTCTCAATTTAAAAAAATGGAATGACAAAGCCACAACCAGCGTTATTGTTTAATAGAGACCCATCAGTATAGACTTTTACGAAGTGACGATAACAATCATTGATAATTGCTTCGCAAGCTAGAATATTAATGTTATCAGTTTTAGATATAGTTTGTGTGTGTGTGTGTGGGGGGGGGGGGGGGGGGTAGGGTGTGTGTGTGTGTGTGTGTGTGTGTGTGTGTGTGGTGTGTGTGTGTGTGTGTGTGTGTGTGTGTGTGTGTGTGTGTTGTGTGAAGAGGAGCACAGGAGCCGACGGCGAGGGAGCGGGGAGGGAATGGTGTGGGGGGAGAGTAAAGAAAAGGAGAGAGAAGAGATGAGGGAAGGGAGGATGGGAAGCATGGAATAATGTGTCGAAAGATGGGCTTGGGCTAATGCCCTCAACTGATTCTCGAGACATCGTCGACATGGAGTCTCACCTCCTCGCGAAACTGGACAGTAGAAACCCAGCCGGAATTAATGAACGAACCTAAAGGACCTCCTTCAGTGGCATGAACCGAATCAATTCAGACACAGCCCCTTATCTTTCTGCCACTGCATTTGTGTATTTGGCCAGTGTGTTCCTGCGTATGAAGGCTATTGAATGCTCAATACTGTTAAGATGTCATATGTTACTACATCTTTTACCGATTTAAACTGTGCAAGGTCGGTCTGCAACAGAGCTTTAGTTGTAGCCGAAGAGCTCTGTGCCTACTGCGATCATCCATATAATGCATCTAATTGGGGGAGATAGTGAATAGGATTAGCTCCTCAATCTCCTATTCGTATATTTGTCTGTTTGTTTATTCATTCATTTTACCTACTTATTTATTCATTTGTTTGTGTATCTGATCATTTGTTCACCAATTTTTAAATCCGGTTTATTCCTTTTATTTTCCTCTTCTTCGTTTATTTATTATCCACGTTTCTGTGTTAAGTCTTCGTCCCCTCTCCCTCCCCCACCCCTCCCCATTTCCCTCACCCCACCCCAGCCCCTATTTGTTTCTTCTCTCCACCCCTTTCTTGTGAATGTGCGCTTTGGTGCAAAAGCATTCCTGCTTTCACATACCTACAGTTCCACGGTGATTTGGTTTTGGAATGGACATGCAACACCGTAGTGTGGTGTGTGTGTGTGTGTGTGTGTGTGTGTGTGTGTGTGTGTGTGTGTGTGTGTGTGCGTGCGTGCGTGCGTGCGTGCGTGCGTGCGTGCGTGCGTGAGTGTGCGTGCGTGCGTGCGTGCTTGCGCGCGCGCGTGTGTGTGTGTGTGTGTGTGTGTGTGTGCGTATGTTGGTGTGTGTGTGTGTGTGTGTGTGTGTGTTAAGTTTCTCTGTGTGTGTGTGTGTGTGTGTGTGTGTGTGTGTGTGTGTGTGTGTGTGTGTGTGTGTGCGTGCTTGCGTGTGTGTGCGTGCGTGCGTGCGTGCTTGCGTGTGTGTGTGTGTGTGTGTGTGTGTGTGTGTGTGTGTGTGTGTGTTGTATGTGCGTGTGTGTGTGTGTGTGTGTGTGTGTGTGTGTGTGTGTGTGTGTGTGTGTGTGTGTGTGTGTTATCAGCTGGGATGCTTGTGCCTGGTAGTTTCAATTACAGAGCAGGAGGGGAAAAAAAGCTAAATCACGGGATATCAAGCATCGAGTGTAGATGAAATTGGAGGACAAGGACAAGGGCGTTTGGAGAAGAAGGTGTGGGAAGAGGGGATAGATTGAAGGGTAGAGATAGTGGAGGGTGTTAAAGAGGCGAGTGGGGATGGGGGGAGGTGGGGGGATGGGAATTACATGGATACCAGGATGTGTTGGGCGTGTGGAGATCAGAGGAAGAGGTGGTGGCTCAGTATGATCGAGTGAGGATATTGATTACTTATTTTCATGATTTGTTGACTGGATACCTGGCTCCATTCTTGTGATTAAAGTTCTTGAGGAATACCCCAGGAAGGTCGAAACCTTGGGAATATTTGACGACAAGTCTGTTTATGTGCGTTTACACACACGCGCGCGCTTACACACCCGCATGCACGCACGCAGAGAGAGAGAGAGAGAGAGAGAGAGAGAGGAGGGAGGGAGACAGACAGACAGACAGACAGACAGACAGACAGTCAGACAGACAGACAGACAGACAGACAGACACACACACAGACACACAGACAGACACAGACACAGACAGAGAGAGAGAGAGAGAAACAGAGAGAGAGAGAGAGAGAGACAGACAGACAGATAGAGACAGAGTCAGAGACAGAGACAGAGAAAGTATACATGGGTAAAATCTTGTTAGAAAAAAAAAAAAGACATTGGAAGTTTTTAAAAGCCGAACTGTATTGATTGTTTTTTTTTTTACATATTCTGGAAACTGACTGACACACACACAGAATCCCTATCACTACAAAAAATGCAGTCCAGCTTTGGCCGTTTTGCACGTAAATTTACAAACTGAAAGAAGTATATCTATGCTATTAAACGTTTTCTACACGTAGGCCTATCAGTTTGTCTTAGACGGTTTAATATGAGGATACAGGCAGAAATCCTTTTCTTGGACATTCATTAAATGCACTGAGTACTGGCTAAAACTATTGTACCTTCGGCAATTTCGTTTATGAAGAAGGCAGCCCTACAACATAATGGTTTTGCAGTTTAATATGAATAAAGAAAAGTATGCAATTAGAGTAAAATAAGTTCTGTGGATTTGGAATTGTTTGGATGTGTCAGGGGTTTAGAAAATGAGCACTAATTTACTGCAGAATTGAAAGATAAATATGATTGGTTTCTTTGAGCACAGCTGTCACGCAGACCTGGACAAAGAAAAGATCGATTTTTTTTCTCAGTCAAAATTGTATTTCAGTGTGAATCATATCTGAATGCTGTACCTGAAAAATTGGTCGAGTTTTGTTCCTCAATTTAAATTTGTATTTCAGTGTGGATCATTTCTGACTGTTATAACTGAAAAATGACATAGTGCGGAGGCTCCAACCTGATATTAGAAAAGTAGTTACAGACTCAGAATCAGGGCGACCCTGTCGAAATATTCTCCAAGTAAGTTTTTGATTCTGAGTCTGTAACTACTTTTCTAATGTCGAATCCAGAACCCAGAAACCTATATTCTGACTCCAACCTGATGTTCGTTTTGTGGAACTGACATTGATGATGATAAACATTTTCTGTTTCCAGTGTACTGCATTTGATTGATTGGAGGGAGGGGAGGGGGGGGGGGGAAGCTGCATGATTTTTTGTCATATTCATTTTACTATCTGTTTTTCATACATGCTAACTCTTGTACGTTTTAGTACATTCCCATATGTTCCCCCTGCCCACCCCACCCCCCACCCGCACTCTCTCCTTCCCCTTCAGTATTGTTATTTTCATTTTTATTTTTTATTTTTTTTTTGTCTGTTTATTATAATTATTATTTTTATTATTATTTTTCATCTCTCTTCTATTTTCATTTGATGTTCCATTATGATTGCATGACCGCTTTGTTTGCTTGTTTGCTTTCTTACATTATTTCATTTCACTGCATGTTGTAGTCCCTACTCAGGGCGAGGGCTGGATGTAAAAAAAAGCACGTTAGTGCATACCTATTATCCTCGTAAATAAAGAATTTTGTCTTGTCTTGTCTTCTCTCTCTCTTCCAACCATCTCTTGTTGAAATCCTTGTTTTGTAATGTTCATAGTGAATGAAGACTCGTTACCACACACGCACGCGCGCGCGCGCGCGCGCGCGCGCGAGCACACACACACACACACACACACACACACACACACACACACACACACACACACACATGTACTGTAACACTACAACACACACACACACACACACACATATGCACACACAAATGCATGCACGCACACACGCACGCACGCACACACACATACGCACGCACGCACACGCGCGCGCGCGCGCGCGCACACACACACACACACACACACACACACACACACACACGCGCGCGCGCGCGCGCGCCGCGCACGCACACACCACACACACACACACACACACACACACACACACACACACACACACACACACACACACCTCTTATAAGCTTACTTAATTTGACTATTTGTTTGTATATTTCTTGTCCTCATTGAAGTAGACGAATTGGTCGCGGCTCGTCAGGCTGCTTTAATGTTTGCTAGTTGATTTGGCCATTCTGCATTTCAACACTTACTTTCATCAAAACAGTTGTTGTAGACCGAACTGAGCCCGCTAGATGCACATAGCAAAGGCTGAAGTAGCCAGCCTGGATCCACTGGCCCTGTTCAGGCAGGACAAGAACAAACAAATAAATCAATCAAAATAAACAACAGAAATAAATATTCAATGAGGAAAGAGCATACGAACAACTCCTTGGTCACTATGAAAATGATTTAACAGGGATGTCGTGGGGTGGAAGGGGGAGGAGGGGTGACAGGAAAGATAGGATGAAAAGAAGATTGTTACAATATTGAACACTCCACTGATAACAATTGGTTCTGGATCCTCACGACATTTTGTCGGTAACTTTTTTCTTTATGTCGCTTTCTCTCATTCCCTTTACTATCTTTTACTCGCTTCTTTGGGAGCCCGTTGGATTATGACCCCCCTTCCTTCCCCTCCCCCTTCCGTGGAGTTGAAAATACCACAAAAGGTGGATTCTTTCTTAGATACGAAGGACGGACTACCACATCCAGAAGTAGAGCCATGACCAGTGAGGACAAATAACTGTTCAAAATGCAGAACTCGATGATTTCCATTGCTGTCAGTGACCGATTCAACAACCATAACTTAACTTCGTCCTTTTCTTCCCCTCTCTCCTCCTCCTTCCCCCATTCTCCCGACCCCATCCTTGTACAATCGTTTACACAGTGACCGAGGACTTGTTCACCTACTCCTTTCCCCATATTAGTTATATTGATTTCAGTTGTTTGCTTGTTTGTTCCCTTCCTACGTGAAGAAGACCGATAGGTCGAGGCTCGATGTTCAGGTCGTGTGTTTATGTTTATTTGGTGGCTGTATACTTCAACATAACTTTATCAATATTTTAACTTGCGCCTGCAATCGCTCTACTTTGAACTTTATTCAGATTGTTGCATAATTTGTTGTATTTGATCTCTTGTATCCGAGTAACGTGTCTAACATTCGTTTAGAATTCTTAAGCATGAGCTTGAAACTGTTCGTTTGATTTTTGTTATTCACATCTTATTTTCAGTAACCTTTTTCTTTTTTTAATCACTTTCCTCCATTTCCCTTTACAGTTTATCCTCCACCGTCCCATTTAACTGAGAGGTTTTTGGATTGTGACTGACGCTCCTCCCGTAATGTTGAGAATATAAAAAAAATCCTCGGTGGTGTCCCCTGTTATATCTCATAGGGGCGGACTCTCACAGCCACAACCAGCCGTGACTACTGAAGAGTTCTCACTCAAGAGACGAAAGTAAACTCACGCGTGCATAAATCTAGTTCTGTTTAAAATGTAGAACTCATGCAATCATTACCATTGTTGTCAATGAAGGAGTCACATTATTCTTTTCATCGTAAGTCTCCTCATCCTCTCCCTGTTGCTATTAACCCCATCGCCATTAAATCAGTTTCATGGTACTAACAGCTTGTTTATCTGTACTTCATTATTTACTTGGTGTTGTTTGTTCTTCATTCGCTGCCTGATGAAGAGTTATGGGTCGAAGGTCGTTATTTCAGATGTTTGTTACATTCATTCGGCAGCCCAATATTTTAACGCTTATTTTTATTGGAAATGAAATGAGGCAGGGAACAGTAAACGATAAACAGTAAACAAGTGGGGTATTTTTTGCTCCCATAAGAAAACCTAACACAGAGTAACTTTATTCAAGACTGGCACAGCCTTTTAAACTTGAATAAAGTCAGACAAATACATAGACGAACGATCTAATAGTGGGGAAAAAACAAGCGCAGGCCAACAACTGAACCGTCCTCATAGCAATGACTTGGCAAAGATTTGGACTTAAGGAGGGGGGGGGGGGGGGGGGGGGGAGTTTGAAGATGGAGAAAGTGGGAACACGAAACCAAGAAAATATGTTACAGATATGAATGCTTATTTTTATGTTTTAACTCTTGCCTGCAGTCATTATTTGAAACAGTTCAATTTATTTTCATTTCAAATAGCTTCCGTATGCGGTTTTATCAGACTCCCTTTCTGCTTTGGAGGCCATTAACGGCCGTAATCTCAAGCACCCTCAGCTGCTGAAAGCTTTCGAACTGTACACCTCTCTGAAATCAGATGGATACAACATAGTTTTTGCTTGAGTTCCCAGCCATGTGGGCATTCGAGGCAACGAGGTGGTTGATCAACTTGCCAAGAGTGCCACAAAAGAAAAGTTGAGCAGGTTATCTATTCCTCACACTGATCTCAAACCCCAAACGCAGGCTTATGTCAAAGATCTCTGGCAAGAGGAATGGAACTCGCAGACGGATAACAAACTATTTAAAATCCGCCCAGACCTGAAAGAGTTTTTACCATGTTCCAGAGGCGGCCGTAAAGATGAAACAGTCTTGTGCCGTTTGCATACAGGCCACTCGTTTTATGTTCAGTTCAGTTCAGTTCAGTTCACTTGGGACTTTAGATAGCCTCACAGATTTTAGTGTCCCAATCATCTTATTTATGTGATAAACAGTGGTTGCATAATGCATGCATATGCTCAGGATTTATTTTACTCTATTCTGTCAATCAGATTGAAATTTTAACATATTTAACTTTGCGTTAGTATCCAGAAGGTTTTTAAAAGTATTCAAATCTTTTGTTTTATACCCATTCTTATCTTTTAAAAGGTGAAGAAGCTCCGTGGTGAATTCCATGTCATGTACCAATCACAGTGAGACAAATTCTTTCAGAATGTTGGGACTTTCACGATGTGAAACATAAACACTTTACAGCAGACTCCATGAAAACTTTGTTCAGAGATGTCCCACCTGACGTGATCTATTTTACGAAAGAAAGATTTTTTAACAAAGTTTCTGGTGCGTTTTTAGAAGGTGTGTTATAAGGAGATGTGTGAATGGTGTTTCTTTTCTTTTCTTCTTTTTTTGTTTGTTTGTTTTTCGATGACTTGTGAGTTGACTTCAACGTGGTGACAGCCCTGATGTTGCCTTTTGCAGTCGACTGGGCTATAAGCAACATTACCTTACCTTCCGTATGCAGTTTGAAACTTACTGATGACTTTTGTAGAAGTTATACGAAGTCGATGGATAAAGTATAGATAAATGTTAATATAACAAATTGTGAATTGATAAGTAGAGGATCTTCCTTCTGTCATTGAAATCACATCAAGCTATGTTGTTTATGTGCTAGGAGTATGTACGATCACGAAGGAATTCAAAATAATGGAAAAGGAAGTCGACCCACAATGAATTCTTATGGCCATTTTTTTCGTTCTGAACTGATGTAAAATGGGTATGAAATATATTGTGGAAAATGTCCATAATAAGTATATTGTCAGTGAATAACGACATCCATACAACCAAAGAACACTATATCTGCTGCTTGTATATTTACTGAATCCGGTTCACCTGAAGTCCTCTAATTTGACCTCAATCTGTAGTGAACTGTCAGAGATGAATATGATTATGAATGTTGTGCGCAAAGAGGAAATGAAAATGCCGTACCCTTCAGTGGATCTCTGACGAAAACAAAAAAGATCATTTTCTGCGATGCGTCAAACTCCCACTGAATAATATATTTTGTGATTTAGTTTTATTCTTGGATTGTTGCTCTTCCATACGTTACCTGCACAAACAGTCAAGATGATGTCTGAAGCTGATGTTCAGATCTTGCAGTCTGGAACCGAGACTGAGCTTGATGCCATGCTCAAACGCTTCAATGCAGCAGTAAGTTCGTCTGCTTTGTGGACCCGTTTGTTGTGCTGTTTGTTTATCAGGTTCGGTTTTTCAAAGCTGATTCAGTTGGTTATGTTCAGAAAATCATGACCAAAGATGGAGGTTAGTTAGATATTTTTAGAAATATTGACTAGGTCTGCCATCACGTAAACAATAAGATTACAAAAATGTGATACGCTGCCTCAGGTCAGTGTGATCGCAGAACTATTTATAGCGGTAATGAATTGTTAATGCTATTTTTGTAGTGTTTGGCATGCGCTTGCACCGAAAATAAGAACAGTTCGGGCGTTTTCTTTCCTTGTTGTATTTCTACAGAAAGAAGATGGGGGGGGGGGGGGGGGGGGGGGGGGGGGGAGGGAGGGGGGGGAGGGGGGTTAGGAAACAAGGACTGGGGCAAACTTGTAAATCAGAGCATTAAACAGAATGAAATCTAAGGCATACTGCCAGAAACAGACCAAGAGAATCAGATTTACACACGCACACACACACACACGCACACACACAATATGTAAGCACGCATATATATGCACACACACTTTGAGAGAGAGTGGGAGAGAGAGAGGGAGAGGTAATTTAATTTTCATTAAGCTAAAGATATGGAAATTAGTAGTTTTAGAGCTGACAGAACTGTCTTACCGAAGTTAGATTAATTAAGTAGCTAAGTGATATTTGCAACAAACGTTTACCTGACACATAAATGATGATAATAATGTGGACACAAAGTGACATAGATACACAGCGAATATGTGTGTGTGTGTGTGTGTGTGTGTGTGTATGCATGTGTGTGTGTGTGTGTGTGTGTGTGTGTGTGTGTGTGTGTGTGTGTATGTATGTGCACTCACACACACACATACACACACACACACACACATGCACACACACACACACACACATGCATACACACACACACACACACACACACACACATGCACACACACACACAAATATTCGCACAAATTATTTTTAGATTTAAATGGAATTATTTTTGTTCTCCAATATCATCTTTAATCATAACGGTCACAATGATGATGAACAATCTGAACTCTTTACAACAAAGTCAGTGTAAAGTGTAACCTAAACAATGCACATGCTAGAGCTCTTAAACTAAGAGTAGTTCTGTAGTCCTTCATGATATAAAATGCGGTTTAATATATATATATATATTTTTTTTCTTTACAGAATGAAAGGGTGTTTGCTTTTACACACACGCAGTGTGATGCACACACACACAAACACACACATACATACAAATACAACACACACACACACACACACACACACACACACACACACACACACACGCACAAGTATACACACACAACTACACACACAGGTTATTTTGACATTTTTCATTTGAATAATTTTTGTTGACCAATAAAAATGGCAATATTGATGATCATTAATGATGAACAATCTGAACTCTTTACCACTAAGTCAGTATAAAGTTAACCCAAACAATGCACATGCTAGGGCTCTGAGGGTGTAGTTCTGTTGTTATTCATAATACCAAGCATTTAAAAATTTTTTTTATTGATATTATTCACTTGCTCTTGTTTGATTTACAGAATGAAAGGGTGTTTGCTTTTCCTGACCTGAAACCTGAATTCAAAGAGGTAAGGTTTGTGATTGTATAATGTCACTAAAGCACTTGCTCCTGGTCTTGTCGTACAATTACAAATGATGATGAGTGAGGCTGGAAAATATAAGCCTCTAAAGTCTAAGGGTAGGATGCAGGTGCTGTTCCCACAGCTTTATTTTTCCGTCCTGAATGAGACACTTAGTGAAAGGGCAAACAAACAAGGCTTTACACATTTGTAATCCAATATTTTTGTTGCTGTAGTCTGAGCAGAGGCATGTATCAAACTTGTGTACTACTTAAATATGGAAAATTAACTTCCCAGAAAGTGATGACGTCATTTTTGCACAATATTGTGTGTGTTGTCATTGTTCTAATATTGCCTGACCACTTGTGTACAAGCTTTCATGCCGCATCTACGTTATCTACAGGAAAATAAACCCAGTCGAGTTTGGTATTAAAAGAATTGTTGGGAATTCACCAATTCAGTCATCACAATGGCGCAGATATATTACATTTTTCATGACAATAACTAATTATCAAACCTATAGCCCCATTTGTAATGACCGCTCAACCTTGCCGAACACATTGCTGCCAGACCAGCTATGCACAGATGACATTTAGCTGGCCGAATACAGTGCAGTTAGCTGGCTGGTGGGGAGCGGCCAGCAGAAAACACCCCTTTCCCTCACCTGCATTCACAGCTTGGCCTCTGCAGCTGTAAACTCCCCTGCGACTCAAAACTAAGTGACTTGCTCTGAACAGCCGTGTCCATCAAATGTAAAGAAGTAACTTTTAGTTTAAAGTTTTGTTCTTGCACAGAATCTGCTAATATAAGCAAATACAATGATGAAAAAGGCCTAAGTTAAGTTTTGAGGAGTACTTTAAATTTTTTGTAAGCGTTTAAATGCAGTTGCAAAGGCAAACAGGGTGCTCAGACTTATGAAAAGGGCATTTTGGGTACAGAGACAGTGATAATTTTATTAGATTATTCATAACATTTGTACGACCTGATACAGAGTACAGAAGTGTCATTTGACACCAGATAAAAGCAGTCTTTTGCTGTTAAAAAAAGTTCAGAGAAGAGCAACAATACTTTGTGGCCTGCAAGATAAAATGTCTGAAGAGAGAGTGACGATAGACTTACCATCTTTAAAACTTTGAAGAAAGAGAAGTGACCTGATACAATTAGTCAAAATAGTCAGTGGTGTAGACAACTTGGATCCAGAACAATTTTTCATATAATCTTTTACTGACATAACAGTGAATGCTACTGCACAGAAGCTATTCATCAGTTATTCTAAGATTGAAATTATCGAAAAAATATATTGTTGCAACAGCATTGCACCATACTAGAGCGCACTATCCATGCATGCTAAAAGAGCTCACAACATATACACAAGTTTAAAAAAAAAGGGAAAAATGAATTAGTAACCTAAATGATATCAAAATCTGCAAGTTTTCCTTCTGATAAACTCTGGAGTAAATGTACTAAACTCCATTGCATTTTTTTTTCCTAAAACATTGATTGGACTGAGACATAGAAAATCTTGATTCTTTAGGGTCATTTTCTAATTTGACCATATCGCCTGATCTTTGTAAAAACAGGTGGGGAGGGGGGTGGAGGGGGGGGGGGGGGCTTTCAGATTTCTGGTTGATCTTCCAGATTTTTGCAATAGCTGTGAGTGTGTGCAGGTGTGTGGGTATGTGTGTGTACGTGTGTGTGTGTGCCTGCATGTATATGCGCATCCATGTGTGTGTGTGCGTGTGCATGTGCATGCACATGCACATGTGACGTTTCACTAAACTTCCATCTGCAGTATTGACATTTTGGCTGTCTCAACATCATCAGATGTGGATTTACCTGTTGAGACAGACCCGGTGGAGGGTAAAGATAGACAGACTCAGGGGAGGGTAAAGATGTCTGCCAAAGGCTCATTAGTTCTTGTGTCTTGCTTTTTTGAGCCGCTGTAGGAACAACACTTTGACATGAGTGCATGTGTACACATGGCCATGAGCAGGGAAGAGAAAAAACACATGCTTGTACCTGTCGTATCACCTGCTTGTACCTGTCGTATCACCTGCTTGTACCTGTCGTATCACCTGCTTGTACCTGTCGTATCACCTGCTTGTACCTGTCGTATCACCTGCTATGTTTATTTTGCATAGCAGTGATTCTGCAGCCACAGGCAGAGAATGTGGTTCAAAAGGAGCTTGCTTCCATATTCTGCACTTCAGCATACACCTTTTGGTTTCACTATGAGTTTGACGTACAAGCCAGGATGTTTGATCTTAATTAAAAATAATGTGCCTGACAGTGATGCACAGAGTGATACTTTTTATGCCTCGGAGTTGAACGTCTGAGCTTTATTTATATATGTGTGTCTTTCGGAGAACTGCCAGTCAATTGGCATCGAAAGCAGAGACAAGAATTGCATATTACCTGCTATAACTCTACCAACATTCTTTTAAACACTGTAATTGTGGTGATGTGAATATCACAAAACTTGAATGGAAGATCTAGTTGCAAAGCGAGAGGACTGCAGGCGGAAATCTAAACAAATCTTAATAAATGTTAGCGAACCACCCAGAGAACGTGGACAAACGAGTCACAAGACGAAACACAACGCGTTTCGACCTCTTAGGTCTTCATCAGGTGAGACATAAACGAATAAAACAACGAAAATTCACTTAGCTTTGATCGCTTCAGATCACTTCACAGGGTTCAGCGCAAGGAAGAAGACGCCTTCTTCCTTGCGCTGAACCCTGTGAAGTGATCTGAAGCGATCAAAGCTAAGTGAATTTTCGTTGTTTTATTCGTTTATGTCTCACCTGATGAAGACCTAAGAGGTCGAAACGCATTGTGTTTTGTCTTGTGACTCGTTTGTCCACGTTCTCTGGGTGGTTCGCTAACATTTATTTAAGATTTGAATGGAAGAATTGTGGAATGCAGAACTTGACAGCATTTACACCGTTAACATTGAAATCTGTCTGCATGTGCATTGCACAGGGCAAAACTGATCTCTCTCAGATCACTGTCTCAGACCTTGGACTGTGGGATGGATTTCACAGATTCATTCACCTGACCAAAGCAGGCATTGCTGCGTTATCCCACAATGTGCATTTCAGTTCATTGCATGGTACCAGAAGACTGTATTAGATCTTCAGATAAGATTTTTCAAAAGCCATACTTTAGTATGTGTGCGCACACGTGTGTGTGTGTGTGTGTGTGTGTGTGTGTGTGTGTGTGTGTGTGTGTGTGTTTCGAGTACTTTGTGTCCAAACTCAAGGCATTTGTGCAGAAGATCCACAGATCAGTTTGTTAATTCTCCCTCCCACCCTCTCACTCTTCTCCTCATCCTCTCCCCCTCTTGAAAAAAACCCATCAACAACAACAACAAAAATACACCTTCCCCAATTTTTGTTTCTTTTAATTGTTTCAAAAGCTACACACCTGTAGTCATTAATTGTTCATAAAGTTATAGATAAGAAATATGATGGTATGAAAACAAGGCCCGTGCATATATGAACTCACATGTCTGTTTGCATGCATACTTATCCACACACACATACACCCACACCCACACAGCATACATAAACGCACACAGCACATACACACATTCACACACACACACTTGCACACATACATATACACTGACACGCACATGCATGTTCATATTCACATAAACACAGACAGACAGACAGACAGACAGACAGACAGACAGACAGACACGCACGCACACGCACACACACACACACACACACACACACACACACACACACATATGTACACACACACACACACACACACACACACATGCACAGACATATGCATTAACACACACACACACACACACACACACACACACACACACAAAGTTCAACACACTCTACATTTGTTTTCATGCACATTTTCTTGCTGAACAAGCATGTTTTCTTCAGTCAGAGAAGTTTGAACAAATGTCTTTTGGCAGTGGGGGAATTGCCAGTTAGGTGACCTAACTTGAATCATGTCTGGTTTTGCATACTGTTGGCAGCTTTCCCAACCTTTGCTCATGAAAAAAAATAGTCCCTGCAGTGAAAAGGAACATGTTTAGTTTATGTTACCGGCTTACAATTGTGGATTTACATTGTGCAGCAGGGGAGTGCTCAAATGATTCAGGGAAAAACAAACAGAAGTTAAGTTGATAATCCGTTTTGCTATCACTCCTGTCACTCTTCAATTTTCCCTTGATATATGTTCAAACAAACTTTGTTAACTGCCACACGTTCTCACTGCAACAGAACTTGCAACCCACCCCCACCCCTCCCCCACCCATTGGTTCAACTGTTTGCTTGACAAATGACAATAGTGGATGCTGGAAGTTTTACTGGAGAGCAGCTTTCACCGAGAAGAAAATAAAATAAACACATTTTGGAAAGAAATAAACGCATAAATACAAGTCACACACTTGCATTTATGCGTTTATTTCTTTCCAAAATTTTTTCGTTTGTTTTACCACACACACATCAGACAGGTAGAATGGTGACTCAGTGGGTTATGCACTTTTCTAGAAAGCAGCAGATCCCGGGTCGGTGGTTTGAGTTTTAAATGATGTGGGGTTTTCCTCCCTCCTTTACTAGATCTTAAGTTGTGGGTCTGAGTGCTAGTGTTTCAGATGAAACGATGAATCAAGATCAGATGTGGAGCACACTCATACTGTATGTAAAAGGTCCCATGGCAAGAAAGGAGATGACCCTGGCAAAATTCTGTTGGAAAAAGCTACTTAGATATGTCTGTAAAAACACAGGAAGACAGAGGGAAAAGAAAAAAGAATTTGATGTGCTATAGTGACACAGTCCTCCTGGAGTAAGCAGCCAGAAATTAACACTGACAGATGTATTGTGACTATCATGCTAAATTTATACAGTGTGGTACAATACTGTACAGTGCAGTTCAGTTCAATATGTAATAGAACAATTCATTTAAAATTAGACAGAACACAACACAGTACAATACAATAGAACTCAGTTCTATCACAAGCATGGGAAGAGAGTCGAGCAAGCAAACCTGTATGTTTTTTCCTGTCGACATGTATTGTCAGACTTGCGGCCCTTTGCATGCCATGGGAAGAGAGTCGAGCAAGCAAACCTGTATGTTTTTTCCTGTCGACATGTATTGTCCGACTTGCGGTCCTTTGCATGCCGATAGCTCATGTTAGTGGAGCAAGCTATATTTGCTTTCAAAGAAACTGAAACTTCAGTGAGCTGTGGGACAAGGGAGTGCTCAAACTGAGAGTGAGAAAGCTGACAAAAGGTTCTTTTGCCTAACAGCATCATACAGGCGCTAATGAACATGTTATATGTCAGTAATTTTCCATACTGGTGGTTTGTGTCAAACATTTCTTTTCTGATCGCCTTGATGGTTATGTCAGATTCAGAGCGTGAATCTCACACTTGATTGCTGCCACGGTAAACGCTGCTGCATTGAAGAAAAGATATTTCACAGGACGTGGTCATAAAACCGATATGTGGAATTACTTCCTCTTCCAGGAAGTGATCATGCAAAAATAGTCATGGTGTGTCAAAGCAGGAATATGCGTTTCACACTTATGTTACTTTGCAAAATGTTGATACAATACGATACAATGCAAAACAATGCAACACAATACAATACAGTACAAAAAATAAATATCTGTTGTTTCTTCTTAGCTGCTAACCATATGTCTCATACAATACAGTACACAGAATAAATATCTGTTGTTTCTGCTCATCTGCTAACCGTATGTCTCATACAATACAGTACACAAAATAAATATCTGTTGTTTCTGCTCAGCTGCTGTCCATATGTCTCTTCGTTCATGAACACCATGCATCCTTTACGAACCTCTATCCCCCTCGCCCTTACTGTGTAAATACTCAAGCCTGTCTCATAACAGCAACCAGTTTTCTCTTTCTTTTTTTTTCTTTTTCTTTTTTTCATGCCCCTTGGTGTACAGAATGTTTACCAACAGTAAGGCCAGAAAGCCCTGAAATGATCTCCAGCATTGGCAGGGTTATTAACAACATGAACAGTAGCAGACTTAACAAGTGATCTCCAGCATTGGCTGGGTTATGAACAACATGATCAGTAGCAGACATAACAAATGATCTCCAGCATTGGCTGGGTTATGAACAACATGAGCAGTAGCAGACATAACAAATGATCTCCAGCATTGGCTGGGTTATTAACAACATGAACAGTAGCAGACATAACAAATGATCTCCAGCATTGGCTAGGTTATTAACAACATGAACAGTAGCAGACATAACAAATGATCTCCAGCATTGGCTGGGTTATGAACAACATGAACAGTAGCAGACATAACAAATGATCTCCAGCATTGGCAGGGCTATGAACAACATGAACAGTAGCAGACATAACAAATGATCTCCAGCATTGGCTGGGTTATTAACAACATGAACAGTAGCAGACATAACAAATGATCTCCAGCATTGGCAGGGCTATGAACAACATGAACAGTAGCAGACATAACAAATGATCTCCAGCATTGGCTGGGTTATTAACAACATGAACAGTAGCAGACATAACAAATGATCTCCAGCATTGGCAGGGCTATGAACAACATGAACAGTAGCAGACATAACAAATGATCTCCAGCATTGGCTGGGTTATTAACAACATGAACAGTAGCAGACATAACAAATAATCTCCAGCATTAGCTGGGTTATTAACAACATGAACAGTAGCAGACATAACAAATGATCTCCAGCATTAGCTGGGTTATAAACAACATGAACAGTAGCAGACATAACAAATGATCTCCAGCATTGGCAGGGCTATGAACAACATGAACAGTAGCAGACATAACAAATGATCTCCAGCATTGGCTGGGTTATGAACAACATGAACAGTAGCAGACATAACAAATGATCTCCAGCATTGGCAGGGCTATGAACAACATGAACAGTAGCAGACATAACAAATGATCTCCAGCATTGGCTAGGTTATTAACAGCATGAACAGTAGCAGACATAACAAATGATCTCCAGCATTGGCAGGGCTATGAACAACATGAACAGTAGCAGACATAACAAATGATCTCCAGCATTGGCTGGGTTATTAACAACATGAACAGTAGCAGACATAACAAATGATCTCCAGCATTAGCTGGGTTATTAACAGCATGAACAGTAGCAGACATAACAAATGATCTCCAGCATTGGCAGGGCTATGAACAACATGAACAGTAGCAGACATAACAAATGATCTCCAGCATTGGCTGGGTTATTAACAACATGAACAGTAGCAGACATAACAAATGATCTCCAGCATTGGCTGGGTTATTAAAACATGAACAGTAGCAGACATAACAAATGATCTCCAGCATTGGCAGGGCTATGAACAACATGAGCAGTAGCAGACATAACAAATGATCTCCAGCATTGGCTGGGTTATGAACAACATGAACAGTAGCAGACATAACAAATGATCTCCAGCATTGGCAGGGCTATGAACAACATGAACAGTAGCTGACATAACAAATGATCTCCAGCATTGGCAGGGCTATGAACAACATGAACAGTAGCAGACATAACAAATGATCTCCAGCATTGGCAGGGCTATGAACAACATGAACAGTAGCAGACATAACAAATGATCTCCAGCATTGGCTGGGTTATTAACAACATGAACAGTAGCAGACATAACAAATGATCTCCAGCATTGGCTGGGTTATTAAAACATGAACAGTAGCAGACATAACAAATGATCTCCAGCATTGGCAGGGCTATGAACAACATGAGCAGTAGCAGACATAACAAATGATCTCCAGCATTGGCTGGGTTATGAACAACATGAACAGTAGCAGATATAACAAATGATCTCCAGCATTGGCAGGGCTATGAACAACATGAACAGTAGCTGACATAACAAATGATCTCCAGCATTGGCAGGGCTATGAACAACATGAACAGTAGCAGACATAACAAATGATCTCCAGCATTGGCAGGGCTATGAACAACATGAACAGTAGCAGACATAACAAATGATCTCCAGCATTGGCTGGGGTATTAACAACATGAACCATAGCAGACATAACAAATGATCTCCAGCATTGGCAGGGCTATGAACAACATGAACAGTAGCAGACATATGGAAACAGTTTCTGGGAACGATCTGAAAATGAGGCAGGAATGTCAATAGAAGAAATCAGCCTTTCATACTTACATAAATCCACTTTTGATTTAATATGATACAGTGAGATACAGTACAATACAATGCAGTGCAATAAATACAAAAAATGACAACACAGTTCAACACAAGACAATACAGTATGTGTGGTTTCACCAGCTGCTGTTCACATGTCTGTTTCTTTACAAACCACGCCTCCTTGACAAATCCCTCCTTTCTACTGCAGAAGTACTCAAGCCTACCTCACCACTGCAACATGATTTCTCTGTAGTTCTCACGTTCTTTCATGTACATCTGCAATTTCAGCATTAATGATGGCGCCAGTGAGCCCTGGTATGACCTCATTGATTAGCTAGGCTGTCAACAACGTGAGCCGTGGTGTCAGTCTATAAGATCGTTACTGGCCAGTTTAAATCCCACAAGTCATGACGTCCTCTGTGTGCACAGCATTGTTGTCACATTCGGATTGATCAGAAAATCTTTCAGACACAAGTGAAGATCTGATGAACTTCTAGCCCTGTCCCTTGCCCGCCTCCCCCTACCCCTTCCCCCTTTCCTCAGCTGATGATTTGGCAGACAGTGTTTTTTTTTGTTTTGTTTTGTTTGTTTTTGTTTGAAAGCTTGCCCCTAAGATGGTCAGATCAGGTTGTCTCCCTTCAGACTAGATGCTCATTTTGTAAAATTATCCTTGCATAGTTTTCCAAATTCCAGTTCTGGAATGCAACAGTGGGAAGACAGAACTCTGACAATTCACTTAATGATTTACACGAAAAATGTTTTCTTGATGTCGTTTGACATATAACACTTCAATTAAAGCTGCCTCTAAAATTAAGTGAAAAAAAAAAAGTTGCTTCCGAGTTCCATAACAGAGACATGTGGCTTTGTGGATTGCCTGTCTGCTTTTTCAGCCTAGTGTCACAACTGGACATGAAACCAGCTGTTCTCATTGGTCATGTCTGAACACTCCACAGTCTGATCACATGGATCACGTGTCAAAACTGGACATGAAACCAGCTGTTCTCATTGGTCATGTCTGAACACTCCACAGTCTGATCACATGGATCACATGTGTCACAACTGGACATGAAACCAGCTGTTCTCATGAGTCATATCTGAACACTCCACAGTCTGATCGCATGGATCACATGTGAACACTGAACAATCCACTCACAAGGGTTACATGTGAACACTGAACAATCCACTCACATGGATCACATAGGAACACTAAACAATCCACTCACAAGGGTCACATAGGAACACTGAACAATCCACTCACAAGGGTCACATAGGAACACTAAACAATCCACTGACAAGGGTCACATGTGAACACTGAACAATCCACTCAAGGGTCACATGTGAACACTGAACAATCCACTCACAAGGGTCACATGTGAACACTGAACAATCCACTCACAAGGGTTACATGTGAACACTAAACAATCCACTGACAAGGGTCACATAGGAACACTGAACAATCCACTCACAAGGGTCACATAGGAACATGAAACAATCTGTTCACAAAGGTCACATAGGAACACTGAACAATCCATTCACAAGGGTCACACGTGAACACTGAACAATCTACTCACAAGGGTCACATAGGAACACTAAACAATCCACTCACAAGGGTCACATAGGAACACTAAACAATCCACTCACAAGGGTCACATAGGAACACGAAACAATCCACTCACAAGGGTCACATAGGAACACTAACTAATCTGTTCACAAAGGTCACATAGGAACACTAATCTGTTCACATGTGTCACATATGAACACTAGACTAGTACGTAAAAGTTCACATATGAACACTGAACCAGTCTGTTCACATTGGTCACATCTGAACACCTAGCCAGTGTGTTTACATTATTCACATCTGAACACTAAATGTGTTCATATTGCTCATATGTAAAAATTAAACCAGTCTGTTCACATTGGTCACATATGCAAGGTTTGATCTCTTCATTGCAACATTCATCAGTAAACCAAAGGTTAGGTACCCTTCCTTTAAATTAAATGTTAGCTCGTTAAGCTGTATGAATGATTCATTTTTGGCGGTGGTTCCAGAAATGTGTGACCAGTCTCCTGACTCGCCTGGAGCAGAACCTGTCGCCCACAACCTGCGTCTCCTGCCTGCAGGCCTTCCGCATCTTCAGCCGGGAGAAGACCCACATGGAGTCCCTCACCTCCGAGCGGGCTCTCCGCCTGCTGATTAAGATTGCCGGCATTGAGTATTATGCCATGGAACAGACAGAGAACGTCACCATTCAGAACGGCAACCAGGAAGGTAGGGTTATGTGGAAACATGTGTAAAAACAAATCCTTTCCCTGTCTAAAGCAGTGTACCTCATAACATGCAACTGGGGCTCCTTTTTGCACAGATTTTGCAGGTTGACACATAGATTTCCACAGATGGTCCCAAGAACGCACATTTAAAAAAAAACAACATTTTTTTGTGAGTATGATAATTTTTCTGCAGCTTTGTTTAAAGTTGTGAGTACTTCAAGAGACGCAGTGGCTCATTTTTGGTGAGGAATGCAGTCAGATGCATCAACTTTGGAATTGCAGCACCTGAGTATTAAAAGTCTTCACATCAATTGTGAGAATGAACGGCAAAAGAAACAAACTGCAGCGTTACTGGAACACAACAAAAAAGCGGAAGAGCACACAGAACAAAGTGTGAAGTAACACAGTTTTAATGCATGACACAAAACAGGACAAGAAATTTTCAGCAATATGCCTTCCTCAGCGACAAAAAAATACAGACATAAACATGCACAATACTCCCCTTGTGAAGCCAAGGGGAGTATTGTGCATGTTTATGTCTGTATTTTTTTGTCGCTGAGGAAGGCATATTGCTGAAAATTTCTTGTCCTGTTTTGTGTCATGCATTAAAACTGTGTTACTTCACACTTTGTTCTGTGTGCTCTTCCGCTTTTTTGTTGTGAGAATGAAGGAATCACGGTTTTGATTCTGTGGCTCTTGCCCACTAAGAATTTGCTGGTGGCGAGAGTTGGCATACCTGATAAAGAGATCATCAAAGGTTCTGCGGCTGTGTTTGTTGATCTTGTTGATCTTGTTTTCAGATTTGTTGAAGAGATTGACAAAAATAGCAGCAGTGCTCATACTACCATTGCTTGAGCTAAGATATTTTATACGTTTGTTGAATAATAATAATAATAATAATAATAATAATAATAATAATATAATAATAATAATAATGAATACTTATATAGCGCCTATTCTCGGCTAGACCAAGCTCTAAGCGCTTTACAGTCCACACTCGTTTACAAAACAGGCTGCCTACCTGGGTAGTGCCGACTGAAGAGCTGCCACCTGGTGCTTCATTCAGTCGTTTCCCGTGTCATCCAGTCAATATCGTTCACTCCTTTTCCTTATTTCTTTCATTCTTTCCATTTCTCATGCAGGGTGCATGCTATGTGTAACGTGTCATCCATACCAACGGCCAAACTGGCCTTCTCTTCCAAAGTTGGTGATGGGATTTTACGTGTGTGCTAGATGTTATGCGTGCGTTCACACACGGAACCTCGGTTTATAGTCTCATTCGAAGGACTGTATGGGAAATGGAGTCAGAACCAATGTTAACTCTGAGGGAAAAATCCCCCTGTACCGAAACAGCCCGGCGAAGATTCGAACCCGCAACCCCTGGATCACCAAGATTACGAGTCTGGCGCTCTACCAACTGAGCTATTCCGGCTCCTATGAATCATGTGCCTGTGGATACGGATGACACACACATTAACCCATGCACACTAGTGTGGCTGATTCTTCAAAATTTTGAAGCTGGTGGCTTTAAACAAGTAGAATGCCACAGTGACAGTGAACCTTTACAGTTAAAAAGTAATGATTCCCTGTCGTGAGCGTACGTCTTTAAAACTAGATAACAAAACACTAATACAGAAGAGTTGGCCGAAAGAATTGATATAACCAATGTGTTACTAATACAAGTTAGCATTTACAGCCAGCCGCAGTGGCAAAGTAGTTAGAGTTGTGGACTCTTGGCTGGGAGGTTATGGCCTCGATTCCAATCAGATACATTTATTTATAGGATTTTTCTGCCATGACCAGGTCGTACCTAGAGTTGAGGTTGTAATGAGCTCTGTTGGGAAGACATGGACCACACAGTTTCATCCACTTTATAGATATGTCTTTGAGAGTGTTCCTCAGATTTCCTGACCAACACTGCATATGTCTGTATCTCTCAGGCCTGGTTAATGCCGGGATATACTGCAAAAAGTAAGCGTAGATCATAGCCCTGACATGCAGTCAGGACCAGAATGGAAATCCTTAGTATCGTCTTCATCGGGAGCCGGAATAGCTCAGTGATAGAGCGCTGGACTCATAATTTTGGTGATCCTGGGGTTGCGGGTTTGAATCTCTGCCGGGATGTTTCAGTACAGGGGGATTTTTCCCTTGGAGTTAACATTGGTTCTGACTCCATTTCCCATATAGTCCTTTGAATGAGACTATAATTCGAGGTTCCGTGTGTGAACGCACGCATAACATCTTGCACACACGTAAAATCCCATCACCAACTTTCGGAAGAGAAGGTCAGTTTGGCCGTTGGTATGGATGACACGTTACACATAGCATGCACCTTCCCCGAAGTTGGAGTATGGCTGCCTTAATGGCGGGATAAAAACACACAAAACTCCACTCGCTTGATTGGCTAGATGTGAGTAATCCTTGCCTGTTTATACAGGGAGTGTCTGCAGGAGTATCAGCCTTCGTACGCGGAAGAAGAAGAAGAAGTATCATCTTCATCATCCTCACCCATCAGCATTTAAAAAATGAAAAAAAACAGTCTCAGATTCCGAGGCTCTTCATATCCTGCTCTGATGGTGACCTGAGTGTTCACTTCCTCTCCACATCTCTCTGCCCTTGGTGTAGTCCACATCTTGGATGGACGTGGTGGGCTCTGCCCTTGGTGTAGTTCGCGTCTTGGGTGGACGTGGTGGGCTCTGCCCTTGGTGTAGTTCGCGTCTTGGGTGGACGTGGTGGGCTCTGCCCTTGGTGTAGTTCGCGTCTTGGGTGGACGTGGTGGGCTCTGCCCTTGGTGTAGTTCGCGTCTTGGGTGGACGTGGTGGGCTCTGCCCTTGGTGTAGTTCGCGTCTTGGGTGGACGTGGTGGGCTCTGCTCTTGGTGTAGTTCGCGTCTTGGGTGGACGTGGTGGGCTCTGCCCTTGGTGTAGTTCGTGTCTTGGGTGGACGTGGTGGGCTCTGCCCTTTGTGTAGTTCGCGTCTTGGGTGGACGTGGTGGGCTCTGCCCTTGGTGTAGTTCGCGTCTTGGATGGACGTGGTGGGCTCTGCCCTTGGTGTAGTTCGCGTCTTGGATGAACGTGGTGGGCTCTTTTCTTGGTGTAGTTCGCGTCTTGGGTGGACGTGGTGGGCTCTGCCCATGGTGTAGTTCGTGTCTTGGATGAACGTGATGGGCTCTGCCCTTGGTGTAGTTCGCGTCTTGGGTGGACGTGGTGGGCTCTGCCCATGGTGTAGTTCGCGTCTTGGGTGGACGTGGTGGGCTCTGCCCATGGTGTAGTTCGCATCTTGGGTGGATGTGGTGGGCTCTGCCCATGGTGTAGTTCGCGTCTTGGGTGGACGTGGAGGGCTCTGCCCATGGTGTAGTTTGTGTCTTGGATGGACGTGGTGGGCTCTGCCCTTGGTGTAGTTCGCGTCTTGGATGAACGTGGTGGGCTCTTGAGGCTCTGTGACTTAATCATTTTCGTCGATAGGGGACTATGTAGGTGGTGACCTGTGTACATAGGATCAGACCAGGCGCCACTGAATGTCATGGAAGTGACTCAGCACTATGCCGTGTCTCCTCTGGTAGGTTGCTTCATGACAGCCTGACATGGAGTGCTCCTGTGGATTGTGGTGCTGACAGGTGCTCTCTGTGGATTGCTGGTGCCTGACATGGAGTGCTCTCTGTGGATTGCTGGTGCCTGACATGGAGTGCTCTCTGTGGATTGCTGGTGCCTGACATGGAGTGCTCTCTGTGGATTGCTGGTGCCTGACATGGAGTGCTCTCTGTGGATTGCTGGTGCCTGACATGGAGTGCTCTCTGTGGATTGCTGGTGCCTGACATGGAGTGCTCTCTGTGGATTGCTGGTGCCTGAACATGGAGTGCTCTCTGTGGATTGCTGGTGCTGGGCTGTGTCAGCCTGACATGGAGTGCTCTCTGTGGATTGCTGATGCTGGGCTGTGTCAGCCTGACATGGAGTGCTCTCTGTGGATTGCTGGTGCCTGACATGGAGTGCTGTTTGTGCATTGCCTGGGGGCCTGACATGGAGTGCTCTCTGTGGATTGCTGATGCCTGGGCTGTGTCAGCCTGACATGGAGTGCTCTCTGTGGATTGCTGGTGCCTGACATGGAGTGCTGTGGATCTGGTGCCTGACATGGAGTGCTCTCTGTGGATTGCTGATGCCTGGGCTGTGTCAGCCTGACATGGAGTGCTCTCTGTGGATTGCTGGTGCCTGACATGGAGTGCTCTTGTGGATTGCTGGTGCCTGACATGGAGTGCTCTCTGTGGATTGCTGTGCCTGGGCTGTGTCAGCCTGACATGGAGTGCTCTCTGTGGATTGCTGGTGCCTGACATGGAGTGCTCCTGTGGATTGCTGGTGCTTGGGCTGTGTCAGCCTGACATGAGAGTGCTCTCTGGGATTGGCTGGGTGCACTGACATGGAGTGCTCTCTGTGGATTGCTGGTGCCTGACAATGGAGTGCTCCCTGTGGATTGCTGGTGCTGGGCTGTGTCAGGACAAGAGCTCAGGATGAGGAGAGGGAATGAGTGATGTGGCCAAGCTAGGATGAGGAGGGGAATGAGTGATGGGCCAAGCTAGGATGAGGAGAGGGAATGGTGATGTGGCCAAGCTAGGATGAGGAGAGGGAATGAGTGATGTGGCCAAGCCAGGATGAGGAGAGGGAATGAGTGATGTGGCCAAGCTAGGATGAGGAGAGGGAATGAGTGATGTGGCCAAGCCAGGATGAGGAGAGGGAATGAGTGATGTGGCCAAGCTAGGATGAGGAGAGGGAATGAGTGATGTGGCCAAGCTAGGATGAGGAGAGGGAATGAGTGATGTGGCCAAGCTAGGATGAGGAGAGGGAATGAGTGATGTGGCCAAGCCAGGATGAGGAGAGGGAATGAGTGATGTGGCCAAGCTAGGATGAGGAGAGGGAATGAGTGATGGGGCCAAGCTAGGATGAGGAGAGGGAATGAGTGATGTGGCCAAGCTAGGATGAGGAGAGGGAATGGGTGATGGGGCCAAGCCAGGATGAGGAGAGGGAATGAGTGATGTGGCCAAGCTAGGATGAGGAGAGGGAATGAGTGATGTGGCCAAGCCAGAATGAGGAGAGGGAATGGGTGATGTGGCCAAGCTAGGATGAGGAGAGGGAATGAGTGATGTGGCTGCTATTCCGTTGAGGGAACATGAGAGATGAAAAAAAGAAAGAAAACAAAATGCATTTACAGCATCAGATTCTTGTACTTTCTGTTGATTTCTTTTGGTTGGTTTCAGCCAAAATAAAAATCATGGGGAAAAAATAGAAAAGAAAAAAGAATTCCGAGGAAGCCCGTTTTAAGGGAAGTGTTGTCCCTGAAGAGTCCAGTACAGCCTGTGAGATTACTATGTTAAGGTGTGATCAGAGGCCCCTGACCCTCCTAGCTGCATCAAAATGTCTCTCTTTTTAGTTTACCTTAGTATTCAAGCTGATTTCTTTCTCCCCCACCCCACCCCCTTTTTTCTTTTTTAAAACTGTTTTTCTCCTGGCTATCAAAAATATGCCTGTTTCCATTAGAGAGGAAAGGGATTGAAATGTTAGATGTCATTTCCTAGTCTTACCTGTGATGGGCATGAGCTGTGTACGCTTTAATGTGATATTCTCTCTCTCTCTTTTTTTGTCATTTTGTGTCTGCCTCTGTCTCTCACTAAATCTTTCTGTCTCTTTGTCACTCTGTCTCTTGTCTGTCTGTCTGTCTGCCCCCCCCCCCCCCCCCCACCTTCCCGCTTTTCCCAAGATGGGTGTTCTCACTATATGAGACAGGTGTGTGTAGACTTTGATGTGGCAACTACAGGGTAAAGAATTGTGAATTGGGCATAAAAAAATATATGTATGGTGTGTGGGTATGTTTGATCTGGCAACTACAGGGTAAAGAATTTTTTGTGCGTAAAAAAATATATGTATGGTGTGTGGGTATGTTTGATCTGTGTGGAGAGACCAGGTGATGCATGACAATGCAGATACACAGGGGTGCATGTGGCGATGCCAAAAACTGGAATTCAAGACCAGGTGATGCAAGACAATGCAGATACACAGGGGTGCATGTGGCGATGCCAAAAACTGGAATTCAAGACCAGGTGATGCATGACAATGCAGATACACTGGGGTGCATGTGGCGATGCCAAAAACTGGAATTCAAGACCAGGTGATGCATGACAATGCAGATACACTGGGGTGCATGTGGCGATGCCAAAAACTGGAATTCAAGACCAGGTGATGCATGACAATGCAGATACACAGGGGTGCATGTGGCGATGCCAAAAACTGGAATTCAAGACCAGGTAATGCATGACAATGCAGATACACTGGGGTGCATGTGGCGATGCCAAAAACTGGAATTCAAGACCAGGTGATGCATGACAATGCAGATGCACTGGGGTGCATGTGGCGATGCCAAAAACTGGAATTCAAGACCAGGTGATGCATGACAATGCAGATACACTGGGGTGCATGTGGCGATGCCAAAAACTGGAATTCAAGACCAGGTGATACATGACAATGCAGATACACTGGGGTGCATGTGGCGATGCCAAAAACTGGAATTCAAGACCAGGTGTTGCATGACAATGCAGATACACTGGGGTGCATGTGGCGATGCCAAAAACTGGAATTCAAACTTTTTGTCATCACACTTCAGGCACCAGTCTGCCTCTGTACAGTGTGTTGCCCAAGGTTTTTTTTTTTTAACACTTCAGGCACCAGTCTGCCTCTGTACAGTGCGTTGCCCAAGGTTTTTTTTTTTAACACTTCAGGCACAAGTCTGCCTCTGGACAGTGTGTTGCTCAAGTGTTTTTTAACACTTCAGGCACAGGTCTGCCTCTGGACAGTGTGTTGCCCAAGGGTTTTTTAACACTTCAGGCACTAGTCTGCCTCTGGACAGTGTGTTGCTCAAGGGTTTTTTAACACTTCAGGCACAGGTCTGCCTCTGGACAGTGTGTTGCCCAAGGGTTTTTTAACACTTCAGGCACAAGTCTGCCTCTGGACAGTGTGTTGCTCAAGGGTTTTTTAACACTTCAGGCACTAGTCTGCCTCTGGACAGTGTGTTGCTCAAGTGTTTTTTAACACTTCAGGCACAGGTCTGCCTCTGGACAGTGTGTTGCCCAAGGGTTTTTTAACACTTCAGGCACCAGTCTGCCTCTGGACAGTGTGTTGCCCAAGGGTTTTTTAACACTTCAGGCACCAGTCTGCCTCTGGACAGTGTGTTGCCCAAGGGTTTTTTAACACTTCAGGCACTAGTCTGCCTCTGGACAGTGTGTTGCTCAAGGGTTTTTTAACACTTCAGGCACAAGTCTGCCTCTGGACAGTGTGTTGCTCAAGGGTTTTTTAACACTTCAGGCACTAGTCTGCCTCTGGACAGTGTGTTGCTCAAGGGTTTTTTAACACTTCAGGTACCAGTCTGCCTCTGGACAGTGTGTTGCTCAAGGTTTTTTTTTTTTTTTTTTTTCCCTATTAATGCTATCATTGAGCTTTCTTTCACAGAGGTTACAGTGTTGTCATCAGATTATTAAACACGCAGTGTTTGTTCAGTTTTGCACATTGACAATTGACATTTTTAGCATGATGTTATGGTTGCATCAGGAGAGCTGAAGTCACCCAGAGTTATCTGTCTCTTTCAGTCATGAGCAATTTGTGCAGTGCATTGTCTTTCAAACAAGCATGGGGTTTTCAAAGAGGGTGGCTGTGAGGCTGGAGAACAGGCATGGGGTTTTCAAAGAGGGTAGCTGTGAGGCTGGAGAACTGGATGTAAAACTGTGGTATAAACTGAAAGAGCCAGTGAATTGGGGGATGAAGGCAGAAGACAGTTGGAAATGGCCACAGACTTGCTGGCAAAGGAGAGAGGATGTAGACCTGTGCAATAAGGAGAGAGGATGTAGGTGCAATAAGGAATTTTGCTGCCTGTCCTCTGGAGTACTTCAGACACAGCATACATGATTTATTGTTCAGTGCTGATTAATGTTAATCTAGTAGCAGTATCAGTGTGATTTGAACATGGAAATAATATGCAGATGTCTGGTCTTTGAGAATCAACTGATTTCATTGTTTTGCAATAAAAGATGTATCATTTTAGATGGCAATAGAGGACCGACCAATGGAATGAGAATTGGTGGTGTATTCAGTGTAGGATCAATTCCTCTTCTGGTGTGAAAGATAACAGCCTTGATCATCAGCACGCAGTGTTCAAGTTTGTAGACTTGCCTCCTCTTCTATAAGCAACATTACCTTACCTTACCCTTGCCTCCTCTTCATTTTCCAGGATAGTGTTAATCAGTGGGTAATGACAGGATGATGTTTATGAGAATGTTAATGCAGAATTTATCAGTGGATTAATGGTTTTTAATTTGTGAGTTAATGCAGAATGTTGTTAATCAGAAGGTTTTTGAAGGATTGTGTTAATCAGTAAGTTAATGCAAGATATTGCTAATCAGTCAGTTAATGCGGGATGCTTTTAATCAGCAAGTCAGGGTGGGATATGTTTAATCAGGGAATAGATGAAAGATAACGTTAATCAGTAAGTTAATGCAGAATTTGGTTAATTAGTGAGTCAGTGCAGGATGTTATTAATCAGTGGTTCAATGCAGTATGTTTTTAATCAGTGAGTTAATGGAGCATGATGTTAATTAATGGGTTAATGGAGCATGATGTTAACCAGTGGGTTAAAGGAGCATGATGTTGATCAGTAGGTTAATGGAGCATGGTGTTAATCAGTGGGTTAATGGCGCATGATGTTAATCAGTGGGTTAGTGGAGCATGATGTTAATCAGTGGGTTATTGGAGAATGATGTTAATCAGTGGGTTATTGGAGAATGCTGTTAATCAGTGGGTTAATTTAGCACAATTTTAATCAGTGGGTCAATGGCGCATGATGTTAATCAGTGGGTTAATGGAGCGTGATGTTGATCAGTGAGTTAATGGAGTGTGATGTTGATCAGTGGTTTAATGGAGCATGATGTTAATCAGTGGGTTAATGGAGCATGATGTTAAATAGTGGCTTAATGGAGCATGATGTTAATCAGTAGGTTAATGGGCATGATTTTTAATCAGTGGGTTAACGGGGCATGACTTTAATCAGTGGGTTAATGGAGCATGATGTTAATCAGTGGGTTAATGGAGCTTGACTTTCATCAGTGGGTTAATGGAGCATGATGTTAATTAGTGGCTTAAGTAGGTTAATGGAGCATGATGTTAATTAGTGGCTTAATAGAGCACGATGTTAATCAGTGGGTTAATGGAGCATGTTAATCAGTGGGTTAATGGAGCATGATGTTAATCAATGGGTTAATGGAGCATGATGTTAATCAATGGGTTAATGGAGCATTATGTTAATCAGTGGGTTAATGGAGCATGATGTTAATCAATGGGTTAATGGAGCATGATGTTAATCACAGGGTAAGTGCACGTTGTTTTAAATCAGTGGGTTAACATGGCTTGTTAATGGAGCACTTTGTTAATAAACAAATTAATGCAGTAAGTTGTTGATTCATAAGTTAATGCTGCATGTTGTAAATTAGTGGGTTAATGCAGCATGCTGTTAATTTGCAAGCTAATTTGCAACGTGTTGTATGTTAATTGTGGTTTAATGCACATGTTGTTAATCAGTGGCTCAGTGCAGTTTTGTCTTAATTAAGGGGTTAATGCAGCATGTGGTTAATTAATGGGTTAATGCGGCACACCTTATATCAGTAGGCTTATGCAGGATGATGTTATCCAGGTAGTCAGTGCATGAGATTGTTAATCAGTGAATGAACACGGAATCTTTTTATTACTGAGATAATACAAAATGTTACTGTTGATATTTCTTGATGCAGAATGTGAAAGGAGGAAAGATGAAAATGCTGACAAATGATTTGTGACATGAATTGAAATTGTACAGTTGAAGTTAGCTGAAGGAACCACACCTGTGGTCCACCTTGAGGAAGCCACATTCATCAGTGTTTCTTGTGTGTTTTTCCATGCATCTTTTGCATTGTGGGATAGTTGGCGATGAATCATAAGCTGATTGTGATGTGAAATGGAGAGCAAGACATGTTTAGAATTGAGCGTTATATCATGACAGAAATACGCAGTATTGTAGAAAAAGGAATGCATGTTTGTAGGGCTTCTCCCCCCCCCCCCCCCACCCCACCCCAGTATCTGATTTTAGCTCTGCATGATGATCCAGTCATGCAGTCCAAGGTTTAGTGTTCAGGCAGTTTGGGGATTGTAAAGTTACAAATTATTGTCATGAAATCAAAAGCGTACATAAAGAGGAAACTGACTCTTGAGCACATCTGTAGTTTGGGGATTGTAAAGTTACAAATTATTGTCATGAAATCAAAAGTGTACATAAAGAGGAAACTGACTTTTGAGCACATCTGTAGTTCGGGGATTGTAAAGTTACAAATTATTGCCATGAAATCAAAAGCATACATAAAGACGAAACTGACTTTTGAGCACATCTGTACCTGATTGTATACAAACACGACCCCCCCCCCCCCCCCCCCCCCCCCTCCCTTTTTCTTTAAACCACATGGAAACAGTTGAAAATGTGTTTTTAGTGTTGGATCTTTACATCTTTCTTCTTTTTTTCTTTTTCTTCTCACTAATTTAGACAGTTGTAAAACTGTCTAGATAGTAACTAGGTTACTTTGTCAGCCATCATGTGTGATTTCCTGTGCCAGACCTCACAGCCTGTTGTGGCCCACGGTGGTCAGCCATCATGTGTGATTTCCTGTGCCAGACCTCACAGCCTGTTGTGGCCCACGGTGGTCAGCCATCATGTGTGATTTCCTGTGCCAGACCTCACAGCCTGTTGTGGCCCACGGTGGTCAGCCATCATGTGTGATTTCCTGTGCCAGACCTCACAGCCTGTTGTGGCCCACGGTGGTCAGCCATCATGTGTGATTTCCTGTGCCAGACCTCACAGCCTGTTGTGGCCCACGGTGGTCAGCCATCATGTGTGATTTCCTGTGCCAAACCTCACAGCCTGTTGTGGCCCACGGTGGTCAGCCATCATGTGTGATTTCCTGTGCCAGACCTCACAGCCTGTTGTGGCCCACGGTGGTCAGCCATCATGTGTGATTTCCTGTGCCAGACCTCACAGCCTGGTGTGGCCCACGGTGGTCAGCCATCATGTGTGATTTCCTGTGCCAGACCTCACAGCCTGTTGTGGCCCACGGTGGTCAGCCATCATGTGTGATTTCCTGTGCCAAACCTCACAGCCTGTTGTGGCCCACGGTGGTCGGCTGGACTGTAAACAACACGGATTGAACCTCCACACTCCCTTTCCAGTTTTCCTCTCCTGCTCACCCATAAAGCATTACTC
Organism: Conus canariensis; assembly: GCA_033310375.1. Classification (NCBI taxonomy): domain Eukaryota; kingdom Metazoa; phylum Mollusca; class Gastropoda; order Neogastropoda; family Conidae; genus Conus; species Conus canariensis. The sequence continues at coordinate 69,471,118 of CM065733.1, forward strand.
CCTCCCCCCCTCCCCTCCCTCCTATCCATCTCCACCTCCTCCTCCTCCTCCTACAACATCTCTGATGAAGGGTTTTGTTGATAAACTTTCGTCTGGTACGATAGTACTTGGATTTATTTAGATCCCAAGTTATCAGCACAGATGAACAAACTTCAAGTAAACCAACCCTCACCCCCCCCCTCCTCACCCCACATACACACACCTGATCCTCCCTGTCAGGTGTGACTGAGTGAGTTCTGTGGTGTGTTGTTGCAGTGATGATCGAGGCCCAGAAGTGTCTGTGTAATCTCATCTTCAACAGCTCCGTGGCTCAGGTGTTCTGCAGGTGAGTTGTCATGGTTGTGATGGATGTGGGGGATGGGCTGCTGTGATTGAATATCATTCAGTGACGCTGATCTCCATTCTCCACCTGTCTCTTGCCTCTCAGGGACAGAGAGAGATACACAGAGAGAGAAAGAGAGAGAGAGACAGAGAAAGAGAGAGAGAGAGAGAGAAAGAGAGAGAGAAACAGAGAGAGAGAGCGAGAGAGAAAGACAAAGAGAGAATGTACATATAAAAACATTTGCTTATGTTGCATGTCACACAAAGATTGTGTCTATGTACTTGAGTATAGTGGAGTGGGATGGAGGTAAGAGAAGGTTCTAGACCCGAGTGCTGCCAACCTCCAAACACTGGTCTCCTCCACCCCTTCCCTCCCTCCTGCCCTGCCTTCTCCTTGTCTCCCCAGAGCCCTTTCCCTCAGAGTCCAATCTGTGACAGGTGGCATCAGCAGAGTTCTTTTGACATTTATACGTTGGAAAGTCCAGCTGGTGATAGGTATCGTCAGCCAGAGTTCTTTTGACATTTATACGTTGGAAACGTCCAGCTGGTGATAGGTATCGTCAGCCAGAGTTCTTTTGACACTTATACGTTGGAAACGTCCAGCTGGTGATAGGTATCATCAGCCAGAGTTCTTTTGAGGTGTATAGCTTTCTGAAAGGCTGTTTCATCACCAAGTTTTTTGCTCTTACTGGACAGGAACAGCAAAAATTGTCAAGGGAAATATCTGCTAGAAGGCATAAAGAGACAACTAGGCCTAAAATAAGGAGTGAATATTATATGATGTTGTTGCATTGTTATTTAGATGTTGGGGTCTGTGTTGGATCTGTGTCTGACCTGATGATGTGTTTGCTGACAGTTATGTAGATGTTGGGGTCTGTGTTGGATCTGTGTCTGACCTGATGATGTGTTTGCTGACAGTCGGGTGAGCTGTGTGGATGGCGTGGTCCAGAGATTGAAAACGTACGGTGATCCGGATCTGAAGTTCGAAATCAAGGTGACTGTTGATGGTGTTTGTTTTCTTTGAAACCCGTGTGTGTGTGTGTGTGTGTGTGTGTGTGTGTGTGTGTGTTTACGTGTGTGTGTGTTTGTGTGTGTGCGTGAGAGAGAGAGAGTTTGTGTGTGTGCATGTATGTGTACATGTGTGCGTGTGTGTGTTTACATGTGTGTGTGTAAGAGTATGTGTGTGTGTGTGTGTGTGCATGTGTGTGTACCTGTGTGTGTGTGTGTGTGTGTGTGTGTGTGTGTGTGTGTGTGTGTGTGTGTGTGTGTGAGAGAGATTTTTATTGCATGTGTCTGTACGTGCTTGTATTTTGTGAGTGTGTGTCCTTGGGGAGGGAGACAGGGGGATGGTTATGTCAGTGATCTGCGATGGAAAGAAACAGTGGTTTAAACAAAATTGAAAGTGCAGAACCATTTCAGTCAAAAGTCTCCCTGTCTGTTTCAGTTCTTCGACATGCGGATCCTGTTCTTGCTGACAGCGCTGCCCTCATGCGTGGACACAAGGTCAGGGAATTAATGTTTAGTTCATTTATTTCATTTTAGGATAGCATTGAACGAGAAGACTTGCTTACTGGTGAACCAATAATAAGGTATACTCTTGTTGTTTTTTGTTTCGTATTCTTTGCTGAATTTCTTCAGATTATCTGTGCTTGTGAAGAGTTCCATCCAGGTTTGTCCATTCTTCTGCTGTAGACTGGATTTTGTAGCTTAGCAACTTTCAGCTGAGAGAAACATAGTGGAAGAGCATTCAGCTCATCTGTAGTATGAACATGGAGCTTCTAGCTTTTCTCTGTCTTTTACAGTCTATTACGTTCTTTTGAAACAAATCTTGATATACATCTCCCCATGCATACTTTTACCTGTTGTTCTAGAGCCTGCAAGTTGGTGTGTGTGTATGTGTGTGGAGGGGAATGGGGGTTGTGGGGGGGGGGGGGGGGGGGATGATTTGGATGTGTATAACTTTAAGGAATAACAAACTGGACTGAAAAGTTATGCTACTGAAATGAAAGCACCAAACACTTCCGTGATTTATCTGTTAGGACAGTTTTGACCTTTAATGGTCACTAAATGGTATGCACACGCACGCATGCACTCAAGTACGCATGCACACACGTGCATGTAAGCATGCATGCTCATGCATGTACACACGCATACTGTTTTGTTTGAAACATTCCCGAACCTTCCCTTCCCCCTGCCAAAACAAACATTACTTACAAAGAAATATGTTTGTCATCTAGGAAAATGCTTTTCGGAAAAGTGCTTTACCAAAAAGAGGGAAGTATCACAATTGCACATTTCTTAATCCTCTCTGCATGATTTCCTTATAGATATTGCAGCCATGACATGCTCCTATGCCACTCTTGACTGTTCCCATGTGGACTTGCACACAGACAGACAGGACGGACAGACAGAACAAACAGACCCAAAAACCACACACACACACACACACACACACACACCTCTCTCTCTCTCTCTCTCTCTCTCTCTTTCTCTTTATCTCTCTCTCTCTCTTTCATGGCCTATACAATGACTCTATGCCCAATGCCCAATCAGATTAAGCTGTTTCTCTCATATCTCTCTCTCTCTTTCTCCGTCTCTCACTGCCTGTCTGTGTATCTCTTTTTCTCTCTCGCTCTTGCCTCTCTCTATTTCTGTCTGTCTCTGTCTCTGTCTCTCTTTGTCTCTTTTTTTTTTCAGGTTTCTCCCCCTTACCTTACTGCTCCATCTCTTAGCAGGCCTCTTCCTACCCCCCTTCCCCCCCCCCCCCCCTCCCCCCCGTCTCTCTCACCCTGTCTCTCTTTTTGTCTCTGTCTCAGTCTATCTCTCTCTCAGTCTCTCTCTCTCTCTCTCTCTCTCTCTCTCTCTCTGTCACTCTCTCTGTCTCTGTCTGTCTGTCTGTCTGTCTGTCTCTCTGTGTCTCTCTCTCTGTCACTTGGTCTTTCTCTGTCTGTCTGTCTGTCTGTCTGTCTCCCTCTCTCTCTCTCTCTCTCTCTCTCTCTCTCTCTCTCTCTCTCTCGGGTTTCTTCCCCTCCTTTTCAGTTACTTGCTTCATCTCTTTATCAACCCTCTCTCTGATCTGGGTAACTCCCCCCTCCTACCCTCTCTCTCTCCATCCACAACCTCATTCTCTGACCTGGGTAACTGCCCCATCCTACCCTCTCTCTCTCCATCCACAACCTCATTCTCTGACCTGGGTAACTGCCCCATCCTACCCTCTCTCTCTCCATCCCCAACCTCATTCTCTGACCTCGGTAACTGCCCCATCCTACCCTATCTCTCTCCATCCCCAACCTCATTCTCTGACCTGGGTAACTGCCCTGTCCTACCCTATCTCTCTCCATCCCCAACCTCATTCTCTGACCTGGGTAACTCCCCCATCCTACCCTCTCTCTCTCCATCCCCAACCTCATTCTCTGACCCGGGTAACTGCCCCATCCTACCCTATCTCTGTCCATCCCCAACCTCATTCTCTGACCTGGGTAACTGCCCTGTCCTACCCTCTCTCTCTCCATCCCCAACCTCATTCTCTGACCTGGGTAACTCCCCCATCCTACCCTCTCTCTCCATCCCCAACCTCATTCTCTGACCTGGGTAACTGCCCCATCCTACCCTCTCTCTCTCCATCCCCAACCTCATTCTCTGACCTGGGTAACTGCCCTGTCCTACCCTATCTCTCTCCATCCCCAACCTCATTCTCTGACCTGGGTAACTGCCCTGTCCTACCCTCTCTCTCTCCATCCCCAACCTCAGTCTCTGACCTGGGTAACTCCCCCATCCTACCCTCTCTCTCTCCATCCCCACCCTCATTCTCTGACCCGGGTAACTGCCCCATCCTACCCTATCTCTGTCCATCCCCAACCTCATTCTCTGACCTGGGTAACTGCCCTGTCCTACCCTCTCTCTCTCCATCCCCAACCTCATTCTCTGACCTGGGTAACTCCCCCATCCTACCCTCTCTCTCCATCCCCAACCTCATTCTCTGACCTGGGTAACTGCCCCATCCTACCCTCTCTCTCTCCATCCCCAACCTCATTCTCTGACCTGGGTAACTGCCCTGTCCTACCCTATCTCTCTCCATCCCCAACCTCATTCTCTGACCTGGGTAACTGCCCTGTCCTACCCTCTCTCTCTCCATCCCCAACCTCAGTCTCTGACCTGGGTAATCCCCCATCCTACCCTCTCTCTCTCCATCCCCAACCTCATTCTCTGACCTTGGTAACTCCCCCATCCTACCCTATCTCTCTCCATCCCCAACCTCATTCTCTGACCTCGGTAACTGCCCCCTCCTACCCTCTCTCTCTCCATCCCCAACCTCATTCTCTGACAGCTACTTGTGTACAGGAGTATTGACTCAAGAAGGGAATGGGGTGGGGATGGAAAGGGTGGAGGAGGAGGAGGAGCACAATGCCCACCTAATCAGCCAGGCCAATTAGTGGGCATATCAGACCATCGGTGATTACATCAGTGACCGACTGAATTAGGGACAGATGGAGGATTGGGCTGCGGTGTGTATAATCTGGTTTTCACGTCCCTCAAACCTGATGGGAGGGAGGGGGGTGGGGTGGGGGGAATAGCATCTGTAATTAGTTGCTGTGGGTTCATTAGTATTTCTTTGTGCCTGCCACACCCGCTCAAAGTCACGCTGATGAGCTGATGAGGACTGAGACAAACACAATCCCACATGCTGTTGACGCACAGTGATGATTTGGGCTTGGTGGGGGGGGGGGGGGGAGGGTGGGCAAGGAGCGAGGTTTGACAGTAGGGTGACTGCATGCAAAGCTTGAAGCAAGAGAGTAAAAGTTGAGTCACTAGATCACCAGATGCATTGAACTAATAAAAAGCTGTACACAAACGACGCTTTTCGACCTTACTGTGGATCTTCAGGCTAAAGAATCAGATGAGACCTTTGGGAATGGAATTTTGCCGTGATTGATAAGGGAGGGTTCAGAAATATATTGAGAGGAAAACATTTTGTAATTTGAAAAGGAAGAAATAATAAAGAGTTGATTTATTTGGTTTATTACTGTAGAAGATAGAAAATGAAAGGAAATGAAATTTAATCACAATAACTAGTGTCTGTATGCTTAGAATGCAGAAATGTTTAGTGGTAGAGGAACTGACTTGTTATTCACTTGAGAGGAAAGGTAATACAAATGAGCAGACTGTGCAATATGAGTAATATCTGGATAATGTACTTTATCTGGTCTGTCCAGAGATAGCCACACACACACGTGCGCACACATAGGCACGCATGCATGCACACAGGCCCACATGCAAATGCACAGGCATACACATAGGTACATAGACACGCACACACACGTGTGCAGGCACACACACACACATACATTCACACTCACTCACAAACAGACACACACACACAGATTAACAGGTGCGCAAGCATACGTTTACATATAGATTCCCCTTCACCCCCACTCATATGCAGAGACACATCACATCACAATGAATACAAACTCCACACCAAACCACACACACACACGCAGGCATGCACACAGGCACACATGCACACACGCACACACACACTCACGCACGCACGCACGCACGCACGCACACACACTCTCACTCACTCACACACACACAGAGACATGCACACATAGATGCACGTTCAATCACACACATGCACACATACATGCACATGCACACACCAACATATTAACTCATAGGCATACATGTATGCACACATACACAGTCAAACACAGACAGATGGATGGACGAAGAAATAAAAAGACGCACACACACACACACACACACACACACACACACACACACACACACACACACACACACACTACACGCGCCACACACACACACACACACACACACACACACACACACACACACACACACACACACACACCTACACGCTCACACACACTGTGCTAAGACAGAAATACTCGCACAGAGACATCTACACACTCTTGTACACAGACACGTGCAAAGATACACGAGCACACCCATACATGTGTGCTTGAGCACGCAGGCACGCAGGCACACACACACACACACACACACACACACACACACACACACACACACACACACACACACACACACGCATGCATGCATGCACATATTGTTGAGGAAGATACAAAGAATTCAAGAGGACATTTTTTCAGACAATTACGTTTAGTTTTGAGGAAGATGAACTTGAATTAGTTGGTGCAGGAAATACTGATCAAGACAGGAGAGGGCTGGTTTCTTCTTCACAAGTCCAGAGTTCCATTGAACCTATTGAAGGCATTCACCTTTTCATGTTGGTCTGATTGGCTCTCTCTCTCTGTCTCTCTCTCTGTTTCTTTTGGAGTGATAAACTGTCAGTTCTAAGTGAAAAGGACAGCAGAAAGGACTTGGCTGATACGCTGAACATTCGTGTGGGTGGCGATCTCACGAACAGACAGCAGAGTGTCATCAGACGAGAGAAGGAAGAAGGACGACGTGCCTTCTTTCGCAACGGACGCCTGCATATTGACGACAACAGAAGAGAGCAGCGCCATGGAAACCGTGCTGGCAGACAACGTTCTCTGCAAAGCCATCACGCTGAAATTAAAAACCAGCAGCGGCAATCTGTCAGCCCACCTCCTCCCTCTGATATGGAATCTTTTCCTGCCCTCAGACGTCCACATGCCTCAGCTCAGCAGAACGATGGATCCTCTTGTGCTGCGCTTTGCCCGACATCCCACTCCGCGCCCTACCCTCTCTCTTCAGCCCCAACGCCACGTCCTCAGAGAACGCCGCGAACCAAGGCCAGTGTTCGCCAGACAGCTTCACCAAGTCCTGTTCCTTCTGCTTCTGGTGACAGTGCTGCTGTTCCACAGGATCTGGACCTTGCCAGCCAGGAGACCCTCGCACCTGATCCAGTGGACAGTGTGAGTGATAAACTCGCTGATAAATCTTCCGTCTACCAGAGAACTGTCACCTCATTCTCCCGCACCACCACGGCTTCCAGTGTGATTAGCGCTCCTCCACCGCTCAGTGCATGTTCGCAAAAAAGTGTATATACTCATGCTGGTTCACCTGCCCATACTGTGCCTGTGACAACGGACAAATTGAATGGTTTCCTGTCCAGTGGAATTGCCTCTGCCGACCATTCCTCCGTTCTAGACCCTGTGGATACATGGAACTCCGACGATGTTGAAAGTCAGTCTTTCTCTCAGCCCTTGTTTCAGCCCCAGCAGTCTCCTTTAGTAAGTGACCAGTCCCCTACCTGTTCTTACTTCATTCCTCAAGTTTCATATGAAAACGAAACCCCAGTCAAATCACCATGCCACCCACCTCAAACCCGTAGCAGAGCCAAATGTCGCCAAACACACCTGACAGACACATTCACTACCACTCCTCGTACAGCCCCAGCCCCCTCTAGTAGCTAGGAATTCGGCCCTGCCTGTGTTTCAAATCACCCCACGGCTCAACAATCTGGCATTTTAAAAGATGCCAAAACATTACGGTTCTTGACTTACAATGTGGAAGGTATGTCAACAGTATATGATCATGAGGTTCGCTCTTTTGTGTCTGTTTATGATTTCATTCTTTTCGTTGAAACTTTTTCAGATTCCTTCCCAAGTCACTTGTTTCCTTATCATGATGTATATATTTCTCCTGGTATTCAAGTTTCTGATTCCGTTACCGCTAGACTGTCCGGTGGAATTGCACTTCTTGTAAAGAAAAAGCTGACTAGATTTATTACACATATCACAATTGAATATGACAACTGTTTGGTTCTCAAGATATCGAAACTACTAACGGGTTTTTATTTTGACTGTTTCTTGATTGGTTTGTATATCCCACCTTCAAATAGTGTTTATTATGCTGAAACTGAAATTGATAATGGTTTATGTTTTTTGGATAACTGTATCGCTGATTTATTTGAAGAATATGGCGAGCTACCTCTCATTGTTTTTGGAGATTTGAATGCCAGAACAGGCAATGGTAATGTTTCTGACTTCTCCATAGATGACTTTATTGGTGAAAATGCAGATGATTCAAAGCAGTGTACAAGATTTCGTAGGGAGTCAAAGGATGGTGTTACAAATGAATTTGGTAAATATTTACTTCAAATATGTGATCAATATAACCTGATTATAATGAACGGACTTGTTTTGGGTGATGAGGGGGGAAACTTCACTTACATTGCCTATAATGGATGTAGTGTTATTGATTACTTTATTGTATCTGAATGTATGTTTCATGCGGGTTCATATTTAAACGTTATTCCCAGAACTGACTCAAAACATATGCCTGTAGAAATATTTCTTGAAGTACCTAAGGCCATTGAACTGAAACCCACCTCAACCCATTCTACGATAAGTAAAGTTACTAAGTTTGTGTGGAATAATGAAAAGAAAAATGATTATTGTGCAATGTTTAATGATAATGATGTTAAGAAACTAATTCAAGATGCTAGTAATTTAATAGATCTTGATATTGATGCCTCATTAGTCTCATTCATTGGTGGTCTCAAGAAGGCTGGGAAAAGTATGTTAAAGACGTTCAGGGTAGATAGTTTCAGACAAAAGCCATGGTTTGACAGAGAATGTGCAGAAAAAAGACGTGAAGTACGTAAAGCTTTACGAACATTTCGCAGAGTTTGCGACAGTATTGTAAAAAATGATGTTGACAATGATAGTAAAAAGCTACAAATGATATATTACAGATATATGTATGTGATTTCAAGGAGACAGTATAAAATTCTGCTTAGCATTAAGAGGTCCGAACATAAACACTCAATTCTAGATACCCTTGTGAATAGTAGTGGCGATCCTAAACGTTTTTGGGGAACTGTTAAATCTGTTCTTATATCTAAAGAATTAAAGCATAATTCGATCACTTCTGGTGAATGGTTTGATCATTTCAAGATGGTTTTTAATAGTGATCTATCTAATGATACTGATTTACCAGATTTTGAAGAAACTTTTCAAACTAACTTGCCTGTAGACACAAACTTGGACTGTGCTCCACTAGACAGAGCGATAGAGCAATGGGAAATTGAGGATGCTATAAAAGCTTTGAAATATGGAAAAGCATCTGGTTCCGATGGATTAAGTGGTGAATTTTATAAAAACTCATCTCAAGAAGTAATTCTATTTTTAATTCAATACTTCAATAAACTGTTTGATTCTGGTAGTTTTCCTAAGGGTTGGTCTCAGTCTATCATTCTACCTGTGTATAAAAAGGGTAATCCTGATTGTCCTGACAATTACAGGGGTATTTCCTTGCTAGATATTGGAGGCAAGTTGTACAGTTATATCCTTAATAAAAGACTTACTGAATGGGTCGAAGATAATGATTTAATTGATTCATCTCAAGCTGGTTTTAGACGAAATCATAGTACAATTGATCACATTTTTACCCTTCTGGCACTAATTCAAAAGCAGTTACTCAATCGGAGCAAGCTATACGTTGCCTTATTGATTTCAAAAAGGCCTTCGACTTAGTTAACAGGCAGTACCTTTGGATGGTATTAAAGAAGAAAGGAATCAGAGGTAAAATGTACAAAGCTATCAAAGGCATGTATGAAACGGTCAAAGCTAGTGTAAAAGTGAACAACCAATGTACTGAACCATTCTTCTGTCCTCGTGGCCTGAGACAAGGTGACAACTGCAGTCCAGTTTTATTCTCGCTATTTATTAATGAACTTGCAATTGATGTAACCCGTAATGGTAAACACGGTGTAAAGCTATCCCCAGATTTAATGGAAATATTGATACTACTTTTTGCTGATGATGTTCTGTTACTATCTTTCTCGGTTATTGGTCTGCAACGACAGCTGAATATTTTGAGGGATGCCTCGAATAGAATGAATTTATCGGTTAATTTAGATAAAACTAAAGTGGTCGTCTTTCGCAAAGGCGGTTACATTGCAGCGAGAGAAAAATGGTTCTTTGGTAGCAATAAGCTAGAAGTGGTCAATCAGTATAAATACCTTGGTATCATTTTTTCTCCTTCCCTCTCTTTCTCCTACGCTATGGAAGATAGAGCTGCGAAAGCAAAGAGAGGAGTTGTATGTATCTTAAAACTGCTGTGGTCCCTTGGTGAAAAGCATCCAAAAGTGTTCTTTAAATTATTTGATTGTCAAATCCTACCAATGCTAACTTACGGCTCTGAAGTTTGGGGATTGATTGCAAATCAGAATTTGATTGAAAAAGTACACCTCTTTGCGTTGAAAAGATTGTTAAATGTTAGCGTTAAGACACCTAATGTCCTCGTCTATGGTGAATGTGGTAGATATCCTCTTTATGTTCATACTTATACAAGATGTGTTAAATATTGGTTGAAACTTTTGAGAATGTCTGATGAGCGTCTGCCTTTAAAATCTTATAAAATGCTGTTAGCTCTTCACTATAAAAATCAGAACAATTGGGTTTCTGCCGTATGCTTTACTTTATACAAATATGGATTCGGACATGTATGGGAACACCAAGGTGTTCAAAATATTCATCTTTTTCTCAGAGAATTCAAGCAAAGGCTAATCGATTGTTTCATTCAAGGATGGGAGGCTCAGTTGAGAGATAAAAGTCGGTATACATTTTATGCATCTTTCAAACTATCGTTTGGTACATCTCAATACTTATTCGACCTAAAACAGTGTGTACTGAAAAAGTCCTTAATCAGATTTAGATTAGGTGTTTCAGCATTACGAACGCATCGGTACCGATACTCTAATAATGTCTCCCCTAACTGTCCATTTTGTGAGAGTGTCCCAGAAAGTGAACTTCATTTTATATGCGTCTGTCCCAAATACTCAAATGTTAGAGAAAAATACATTCCTTGTAAATATTACAATTACCCTTCTTCTTTCAGGTTATCGTTACTGATGTGTGACACTAAATGTATGTGCAGACTGGCAGCATATCTAACTGATGCATTTAAAATCCGTAATCTTGCTATTTTGTCTGCAGGTTAGTATGGTTGTTAATCATATTCATTTTCAATGTAGTATCCTGACATGATTTCCCTTTGTACCCCCTCCCCTTGACATGGGCAGAAGGCCTGGCTCATTAAACATTTTGTCATTGTCATTGTCATTTTGTCATTGTCTCTCTGTTTCTCTCTGTCTTTCTCACTGCATCTCATTAACAGTTTGGCTGTCTGTACACCACACTTTGACACTGATAGTATCAAACTTTGTTTTAAGCACACACAGGGTGGTTGATGTGCAGGCTAAGACTGCGTTCAGGCAGTGGGTTAACCTCGTTGCTCAACAAGCTGTCTGTGGTTACTTGAGAGGGCAGCATAACCAGCTGAACAGTTCTCTCATAGTATGTGGTGACCTAGTTGTGTGGAAGTGGTAAGTGAACTGGGCAAGCATAGGGGACGCCCGTAAAGGCTATTAGTAGGACAGTGAGGCGAGAGACTTATGCTCTCCCTTGAACTATTTTTGGGGGAAAAAGTGACATTACCGACATCAGTGGGCCTGTGTGTGCAGACCACGTATCCGCTACGAGCTCCATGGCTTCACCTACCTGATGGAAGTTCTGGACCTGACGCTGAGGGCGTGCGACGAGGCGAGCCGCCCCTTGTCCGACCAGGAAGTGGACCTGTGCAGCGAGATCCTGAAGATTTTGTTCAACCTCACGGTGGCCCTGGAAAAAAAGTCGGCTGATGAGGTAAACGAAACCGACTTTTTTTTTTTTCCCCACTTTGCTACTTATTCCACCCTTTCTGCCACCCCCACCCTCCCTCCCCTGTCCACCCACACACACACCCCACCCAGGATCATCACACTACAGCACCAGCATCCTTAGTTCACAAGGATGAGTTTCAAGTTGTCCACCCCACCAGAGGAGATGCTGCATTGCTGGTGGTTTGATTCTGTTGTGTCCTTTGGATGCCTGTTCCCATCCAGCTTCTGCAGAATACCACCTTTCAGGGCTGTCCCACTGACAAGAAGGAAGAGAGAAGCTGGTGTTTTAGTTTAATCAGCGTCATTGTGGCCCAGAAGGAAGAGAGAAGCTGGTGTTTTAGTTTATTCAGCCTCATTGTGGCCCAGAAGGAAGAGAGAAGCTGGTGTTTTAGTTTATTCAGCCTCATTGTGGCCCAGGTAGGGGAAGTTGATGTGCAAGATTAGGGACGATGAAAGTGATCTTTATTTCTTTAATTAAAAAACAATTTTTTTTGCTTGGTCTTCTTATGTTAATGCCTTTTCTGCTTTTTTTTTTGGTTTTAGTGTGTGTGTGTGTGTGTGTGTGTGTGTGTGTGTGTGTGTGTGTGTGTGTGTGTGTGTGTGAAACTGTTTAATGTTAGGGTGCATGTGTGCTTTGAGTCTATATTATGGGATATTTCACTTCATGAAATGATGAAAATGATAGCAGTGATGATGATAATGCTGACGACTACACTGAAGATGATGGTGACGATGATGATAATGCTGACGGCTACACTGAAGATGATGATGACAATGTGTTCTGTGGATGACTGCAGGAGGAGGATGCCCACTTCATGCGCCTGGTCAGCATTCTGAGGGACCTCCTGCTGTGCCGCACCGCCACCAAAGAGAAGAAACACGACCTGAAGAGGTCAGTGTGCGTACACCGTCACCCAGCCATACTCAGTGCATGCCGTCGTCTAGTGCCCTAGTCCAGAAGTTCATGGTGTTTTTTTTTGTTTTGTTTTTGTTTTTTGGCTGTCCCATATTCTGTGCCACCTCAGTGGCAGTGCACCCACGCCGCTCACGCTGACACCCGGTCCACAATCGTAGTCCGGTCCTGCCTGCCACAGCCCTGGGTACCGGCAATCCACAGGGAGCAGTCACTGTCAAGTGGTCAGGAGGCAACCCAAGAAGTTAATGTTTTCACCTTTGTTGGTTGGTTTTTCTGTTTGTTAGCAGTGTAAGGCAAAATACGACACAACTTATTTTTAAGTCTTCTTTATTTCTGAATTTAATTATTTAAGAAATATGGAATGTGGCCCACTGACAAACTCATTAAATAGACCTGTTCCAGTTAAAAAAAAAAAAAAAAGCAGGAGAAAGACGGTGCTTGATTTTTTATTGTGAACAGAGTTACCTATTCCCAGTTTATGGGTCAAGCAAATAGATCTACAGAGAGACAAATAATTAGTTTGAAGCATCATGCTAGGATAACGATTGGGATAGCAGCCAACTAGCGCAGCGTTTCACACCCATGTTTTTACGGTTACTCTCTCTTATCGAATAGTTAATATGACTATGTTGCCTGGATATACAACTGCTGTAACTTGAATTTTTTTTTTTCATTTTTGAAATTTATGAGTGGGCCAAGGGGCATAACGTAGCCAAGTTCCAAGTACATTATCCTAAAAACAAACACGCTGTAATAAAAAATACTTGTACCGTAACTCAGCTCACAGTATATCTTGAAGGGATAATAATCAGGTTTTTTTTGTCTCCTGTAAAATTTGATTTTCAGACTTACGGCAGTTGTATTTCAGGGCGGCAACTAAAAGGGCAAAATCGCTTTGAATGGGCCCACCAGCAGCATCTGTCCCAGGAAAATGGCTGGGTTACTCTCACTGAATGCGAGTTCTAGCGTAGATTACCCCCCTTGCACATTTTTGACCATTTAAATGTTGGTGCTGATTGGGATCCAAGGACAGATCCAGGATCTGTTGGACCTCTGTGGAAGTCCACACTCACCCTTGTACCCTTCTGGTTTATTTATTTATCAATTGTTGTCTTGTTCATCTTCTTCAACCACTCACTGGCATGGCTCCTTGGCTGCTCATTCCATGTCCCCTTTGTGTCACCACATCCTTGTTCGTCATGATTGTCCATTGCTCATTGCATGTCCCCTGTGTGTCACCACATCCTTGTTCGTCATGATTGTCCGCTGCTCATTGCATGTCCCCTGTGTGTCACCACATCCTTGTTCGTCATGATTGTCCGCTGCTCATTGCATGTCCCCTGTGTGTCACCACATCCTTGTTCGTCATGATTGTCGCTGCTCATTGCATGTCCCCTTTGTGTCACCACATCCTTGTTCGTCATGATTGTCCGCTGCTCATTGCATGTCCCCTGTGTGTCACCACATCCTTGTTCGTCATGATTGTCCGCTGCTCATTGCATGTCCCCTGTGTGTCACCACATCCTTGTTCGTCATGATTGTCCGCTGCTCATTGCATGTCCCTGTGTGTCACCACATCCTTGTTCGTCATGATTGTCCGCTGCTCATGCATGTCCCTTTGTGTCACCACATCCTTGTTCGTCATGATTGTCCGCTGCTCATTGCATGTCCCCTTTGTGTCACCACATCCTTGTTCGTCATGATTGTCCGCTGCTCATTGCATGTCCCCTGTGTGTCACCACATCCTTGTTCGTCATGATTGTCCGCTGCTCATTGCATGTCCCCTGTGTGTCACCACATCCTTGTTCGTCATGATTGTCCGCTGCTCATTCCATGTCCCCTGTGTGTCACCACATCCTTGTTTGTCATGATTGTCCGCTGCTCATTGCATGTCCCCTGTGTGTCACCACATCCTTGTTCGTCATGATTGTCCGCTGCTCATTGCATGTCCCCTTTGTGTCACCACATCCTTGTTCGTCATGATTGTCTGCTGCTCATTGCATGTCCCCTTTGTGTCACCACATCCTTGTTCGTCATGATTGTCCGCTGCTCATTGCATGTCCCCTGTGTGTCACCACATCCTTGTTCGTCATGATTGTCCGCTGCTCATTGCATGTCCCCTGTGTGTCACCACATCCTTGTTCGTCATGATTGCCCGCTGCTCATTGCATGTCCCCTTTGTGTCACCACATCCTTGTTCATCATGATTGTCTGCTGCTCATTGCATGTCCCCTTTGTGTCACCACATCCTTGTCCGTCATGATTGTCCGTTGCTCATTGCATGTCCCCTTTGTGTCACCACATCCTTGTTCGTCATGATTGTCGGTTGCTTATGAACAGAAAGACAGCCATCGTATTTCGTGCACTGGTTTGTACCGACTGACAGTGAGTGCCATGCCCCTGTTTCTTTTACATGACAAACGTCTCTTAATGGAAGGATTGGGACTGCTGTGTATTGTGTGTCCATTACATGACAAACGTCTCTTAATGGAAGGATTGGGACTGCTGTGTATTGTGTGTCCATGTGCTTTGTGTACAGTCACACAGTCAACCTGTTGATCAACATCCCTGCCGATTTCTATGAGGAGCTGCTGACCCCTCTGAATGAGAGCGACGTGTGTGGCATAGAGAACAAGGACATTGAGTTTGATGGCAAGAACATGGAGGCCATCATCGCTCTGCTTGATTTTCTGCAGCTACGCCTGGAAACGGTGAGTTTGGTTATAAAAAAAATTCTTTTCGCTCACAAAAATAGCTAATGTAAACTGTGCGTTCTTTCGGGACAAGTTGTTAAAGTAAGGAGTTCTGTAGCAACTTCTTGGCAGCTGCCGTTTACATGGTCGGTCCACATGAAGTTGATGAACATAACATGTTTGTGACTAGTTCTTTGGACTGCTGTAGAGCATGATGGATAGTGGAGTCATTGTCAGCTTCACCTCCCTCAGTTTCTGGTGAAAGAGCAGGCATTTCTAAAGTGAAGTATTGTTCCTGCTGGAAGGGTGATATCTTGAGGGTGTCAGCTTTAAAAATGTGATACATACATGCACTGAGCTGGTTGTAGTGGTGCAGAGTTTCACCAAGGTCATTCACTTATTGTTCTTGGCATTGAAGGTGGTAGTTGTCCCCCCTTCTGTGCTGCTTTAAGTGACCTGGTGACGCTGATCTTCTGGCTGTTGCGGATGGTATGAGCTGGTAGGTCTCCATGGGTTCTTCGTTTCACCAGCTGATCTTGTTCTCTGAGATCGCGCCACAGGCAGGGGGCATCCACTCAAGGACTGCTCTTTTGACATGGGGTGGGATCTTGTTGACATGGGGTGGGATCTTGTTGACATGGGGTGGGATCTTGTTGACATGGGGTGGGATCTTGTTGACATGGGGCGGGATCTTATTCAGTCTGGAGAGCTTGATATTGTCCCAAGCTTGTTGGACAGAGAGCGAGTCATATGGAGAAAACTCACTTGGTTACTATGAGGTATTTGACGCCAAAAACAGGGAGGTGATCTTCATAAGTGTTCAGTAGTCCTTGTTGACAATTATATGTGTCGATATAAGCTTGCTTGCTTGATATAATGTGCTTAATTTGCTCATAGCCAGACGTGGATAGGTGGGTATTTAATACAGATCTGGAAATGTTTTTTTCCGTTGTATTTCCTCATTGTGTTTTTCACTGATGGCATTCAGTTTATGAGAGGTATTGTTATTTACAGGTGTAAACAGTTAAAACAGAGGATTGATTATGAATGTATATGGCATGTATAGGATACTACAGAAAGGGGAGTAAGAGGTATTGTTATTTACAGGTGTAAACAGTTAAAACAGAGGATTGATTATGAACGTATATCGCATGTATAGGATACTACAGAAAGGGGAGTAAAACTTGCATATTACTGACAGGTATGTTCCTGCGAGTGCAATGTTTTAGTGCGTGCGTGAGAACATATTGTGTCTGTTTGAATACGAAAGTGCGCATGCATGAATGTACATGAGCTTTTGTGATTGTCTGTATTGAGGTGTGTGTGTGTGTGTGTGTGTATGTGTGTGTGCACCAATGTATTTATGTATGTGTGTGTGTATATGGATGTGCGTGTGTGTGTGTGTGTGTGTGTGTGTGTGTGTGTGTGTGTGTGTGTGTGTGCACAATGATGTGTGTGTGTGTGTGTGTGTGTGTGTGTGTGTGTGTGTGTGTGTGTGTGTGTGTGCACAATAATGTGTGTGTATGTGTGTGTGTGTGTGTGTGTTCAGCCCATGAAGAGCCTGAAGGAGAAGCTGGCCCCCATTCTGCACTGTCTGGTGGAGGCCAGTCGACACAACCGCTCCATCCGCAAGTTCTGCAGAATCAAGGTGGGTGCCTGCAGGAAGACGTGCAGCGTGACCCCAGGTCATGTGATGATACCAATAACACAGTGTGTGTACACATGACAGTACTAAACAGACTGAACATGCACTTTGTGAACATTTTCACACTGAGGTCTGTTTACTATTTCATACACCGAAACAGTTTACGGGGCCACAATATGTGCAATATTCATCAAGTTTCTCCACAGAGAAATTGCCATCAACACTCCATGCAGGCCAGCCCCACCCCCGCCTGCTAGAACAATGCACCAGTCCCACCAGTGGACCTGTGTCCTCCTTGTGTGTAAGTCCAGCTACAGGATGAACTTATTCCTTCCATGTATCGTCAGTGAGTGGAATCATCTTCCACCTTAGGCTGTGCCATCACTTTCAGTGAAAGGCTTCAGATCATCACTATTATTATCATTGTTATTGTTGAGAATACTTTCATAGTGCCTATCCTGGGTTAGAAACCAGGCTTCAAGTGGATTGCAAATCATGTTCTCCTTGACACAGTAGGCTGCGCACCTATGCAGAGCCGACTGAAAGACTACTTGCTGGGGCTAATGCCTTGTTTCCCTTGTCATTCAGTCAAACTGTTAACTCACTCAGTTCTTCATAGAGGATTCTGTAGAAACTCATGCCCAGAAAGGAGAACCGCTGACTGGGGTTGAGATCGCACTTGCTGGGGTTGGTGACCAACCCTAGTGTGGAACCAAGGCTAAGGAGGGGGTGGTGTGGGCCTGGCCCTGGGCGCGGGAGGGAGCCAGGACGAGCCAGTCGTCCAGGTACACCAGGAGGCGAATGTCCTCCTGTCTGGCCAGGGAGGCCATCTCCGTGATGGCCCCTTTCTGGAGGACTTCTTGGGCTTCCAGGCGAGGCGCCTCTGCTGGGCCCGGGGAGGGTTCGCTGGGGCCCCTACGTCTCACAGGTGGGCATGCCGGGATAAGGAGCTGAAAGGGTTCTCCCTGATCCAAGTCCCCCTTGGGCGACTCCCCCAGTCACCTCCGGGACCGTGTCTGCTGGCTGAACCGAAATTCTGCTGGGGAAGTTTCGGTTTCGGCCTAGAGTGGATATTAGGGCACTTGGCGGGCCGTGCGGTGTGAGAAGGTGACTGCC
This sequence comes from Conus canariensis, assembly GCA_033310375.1. Classification (NCBI taxonomy): domain Eukaryota; kingdom Metazoa; phylum Mollusca; class Gastropoda; order Neogastropoda; family Conidae; genus Conus; species Conus canariensis. Next base: position 69,489,447 of record CM065733.1, read on the forward strand.
TGGGATAGGGTTTGGGCCAGGAGAAGGTGGGGGAGGAATGCAATGGGGCCTAGCAGGGCGTGGCGGTGGCTTGGCCGCAAATGACGCTGCCTGCTTGCATTCTTCGACTGATTGCGATATGACTGCAGTCGAATAGTCGCCAAAGAGCGACTGGTCCTGGCCCGGGATGCACCGCAAGGCTGCCTTAAGCGCCGGGGAGAGAGAGGACCGTGCCAGCACGGCATCTCTAGCTACCAACAGGCAGTTTAAGTGGCTCCTGGCTGCGCTGTCCGCCGCAGCTGAAAGGTGATGTGAGATCCTGTGACCAGGTGTCGCATAAATGGGTCGCTGAACAAGTGAGAGTCCATCTTCTGGTGTGTCTTGGAGCCTGAGTCCGATGACACTGGGACGGCGCCGTCATCCTCCGGCCATAGTACCTCCGCCCGCTGCAGGAGCATGCCTAGAAGGCATGACCAGCAGTGGTGTGTAGGATCCCCATTCTGGCTACCCGGTCCCACTCCTTTAGGTTCTTAATGGAGATGGTGCCGGAAGTAGGGGGGCCCAGGCTGGGAATCAGCCGACAGTCTGCCTGGGAAATGCCCATTTCCCTGGTTACAGGATAGTCGGAGAACAAGGAGGCAACTGCGGACTTCTTGCGGGCCCCGAGGAGAGTGCCGACGGGGGCCGTGTTAGGGGCCGAGGTGGACCCCTGTCCTGGCGGAGGGACGGCTTGTGCACCCCTGGCACGAGTTGCCGGACCTTCCCAGATTAAGGTGAGCGACTGAGGTGCGATGATCCTGGGTTTAGATCGCTGGGCTGGGGGCGGCCCGGCGCATTCAGACAAAGAAGGATGTTGTCAGAGGGTGGGGCTTCCCTCACAACCAGGGCGCCACCGTTCCAGGGTGTACACATCGCACGATGAGGAGAAGGGTTCTTCTTCCTCATCCTCAGCCTCTGGGTGGTCGGGTTCCTGGAGAGGTTGTGTGGAACCTTCGTCAGGAGGCATCTGCAGGGGTGCGTGAGGGTCCCGCCCTAGCTGGGTAGTGGGGGAATGCGAGGGCGGGTCCCTCGTGGCTATGGTCTGACATGGTAAGTATATGACGCCAAACAGGGAGTATAATACAAACTCCCCATTTTTATATATATACATTTTTATATTCATCCATACTATCGGTCAAACTGACCTTCTCTTCTGAAAGTTGATGATAGGATGTTACACATGGGCAGGATGTTATGCATGTATTCACGCACACAGAACCTTGTACGTAGAACCTTATTTTTGAAGTATCATTTTAAGGACATTTTCGGGAAATGGTGTTAAAATCAATGTTAGCTCCAAGCGTCAGATCCTACTGTGCTGAAACGTCCCAGTGGTGAAACAAACCAGTGGTGAAACGAACCAGTGGTGAAATGAACCAGCAGCCCATGTTCTCGAGGACCACTGTCACTGTACCAGCCAAGCTGTTACAGGCCAGATTTGAAACGATTCCCCCAGTCTCTGTCCCCTTTCCCGCCTCCCCTTTCCCCACCCGTCCAATCCTCCCCACCTCCCGTCTCCTCTCCCTCCTCCCCACCATTCCCTATTAACTGATCTTTGAGGTTGATTATCAGGGCAGCTGATACCCTTCCCAGTTCACCACCAACCCCCCCACCCCCTCTCCCCCCGCCCAACCCCCTCACGTCACCCATGTCAGAACTGTCAACAGGATGTTATTGGCCTGCTGCTGAGGTGGAAGAATAGTGTTGTGTAAAGAAGTATAGAATTACTTGTATGCTGTTGTGTTGGCTGATTGTGAGGTGTTTCCCGTGTTCAGGTGCTGCCACCTTTGAGAGGGGAGGTACGCAGACTGCCAGAGGAAGGCAACACTCTGCGAAACAGGTAATGGCCGTGGACAGAAAGCCGTGCTCCATTTCTGACCTTTATTGATCTGTTTACTAAACTGATATCATAATGTGAAATTTCAATGTTCCTTAACCCTCACATCAATTATTTAACAATGTACTATTAATTATGTTATCTGGTGAATTTTCGAAAGGAAGGTTTGTAAAGAATAGTTACGTGTGTGTGATATGTGTGTGTGATATGTGTGTGTGGCCTGTCCACACTTTCGTTTTATTCCATTTACTATCCTTCGCTGGCTGCTTTGGGGGTGCTGTTGGATTCTTTTTTGAACCCTTGGTGGTGAGAACACCACAGAATTATGGACTGTGGTGTGTCTCTGTTTGACACCAGGAGCGCAGACACAGTCAGCTGTGTTTCCCTGATGAGTCCGATCCAGTGGACGAAAGGCATAGGAGCAGGCAATACAAATAGATCTGCCTTTGAGAGGGTTTACAGTGGTTCCCTCCTGCAGCTAGTGAAGGGTTTCCCATTATTTATAATATATTCTCCCCATTTTCTTCATCTTCATTTTTTAAAATTTTTTTTAAAGTTCAAATATTTGCCAAGTCATTGCTATAATGACTGAAGAATTGTTAACCTACACTTGTTTTCCCCCACTACTTAATTGTTCAGCATTATAGTGTGTGTGATATGTGTAACTTTTCAACGGTTTGTAGTTGAACATGACATGCAGAATAGAAATTGTTAGCAATTGAATAAAGAATAATATAAAACAGAACTGGTGTGCCTGTGAGTGTTTGATTAGGTGCTTACCTGTCCAGAATGTGAAAATAACAGGTGAAAACAGGTGGAACATCCTGCTTGTCATTCTCAAGAGCTTGTTCACAAATAATCCAGTCTATGATGTTCCACAGTATCCAGAAATAAGTTACAGCCCTTTTCAAAGGAAAGTCAGTGTTGATTATATCAGTCTTCCATGCAGGTAATCCAGGTAAGAATGAATGAGGTACAGTTCAGTTTTCACAGTGAAATCATGTGTTGACAACGCAAAAAAATACCCCAAAATGGTCACATTCAACAAATGTAATAGTTAGCATACACTGTTGTCGTTTACGTTTGAAAGGTTTAGGATCATCTGGAAGCGCTACACTGAGGTTTTTTTTTCGCCACTGAATGGCATGTTGAGATTCCCCTCACCCTTGGGCGCTCATCCAGTCATTGTCTGTGTCGATCTCAAAATCAGGTTTACATGGTGCTTGATCTAAATCAAAACTATCACCCACCACACCCAGTTCATTCAAAATGTCCATAACTTCGTCTTCACCTGCTTTTTCCACAACAGCATCAGCAAAAACTTCTTCAAACAAGTTCCTAGTTCTATCACATTCTCCTTTGGGTGCCGCCATTGTTGTTTGCCAGACGAGTCGAGTCGTGCAAGAGTTTGTCTTTGGAACTGCAATGAACGGTTAGGGGGGCAATGCTGTTTAGGGGGCAGTAGTTTGTCTTTGGAACTGCGGTGAATGGTTAGGGGAGCAATGCTGTTTATGGGGCAGTAGTTTGTCTTTGGAACTGCAGTGAATGGTTAGGGGAGCAATGCTGTTTAGGGGGCAGTAGTTTGTCTTTGGAACTGCAGTGAAGCTGTTTAGGGGGCAGTAGTTTGTCATTGGAACTGCAGTGAAGCTGTTTAGGGGGCAGTAGTTTGTCTTTGGAACTGCAGTGAACGGTTAAGGGAGCAATGCTGTTTAGGGGGCAGTAGTTTGTCTTTGGAACTGCAGTGAATGGTTAAGGGAGCAATGCTGTTTAGGAGGCAGTAGTTTGTCTTTGGAACTGCAGTGAATGGTTAGGGGAGCAATGCTGTTTAGGGGGCAGTAGTTTGTCTTTGGAACTGCAGTGAACGGTTAAGGGAGCAATGCTGTTTAAGGGGCAGTAGTTTGTCTTTGGAACTGCAGTGAATGGTTAGAGGGGCAATGTTGTTTAGGGGGCAGTAGTTTGTCTTTGGAACTGCAGTGAATGGTTAGGGGGGGCAATGTGCATTTCAATACAGTACAATATTGTAGAGTGCAGTATTGTAAAGTGCAATATTTCACAATATAGTGCAGTATTGCACAATACAGAATAATGCAGTATTGTACAGAATAGTATAGTGGAGTATTGTACAGTGTAGTGCAGTACAATATAGTGCTGTATTTTACAGTATAGGATGGCACAGTATAATGTAGCATTAGTACAAGAGTGCAGTATTTTACAATGTAGAACAGCACAGTATAGTGCAGTATTGTGCAGAGCAGTAGTGTGTAGTGTTTTTATGAGCTATTAGTATAGCGCAGTAATCTGCAGAACACTATGGAACAGTAGAGTTTAACAAAGAAAAATCATACAGCAACCCCCATCTCTTCAGAAAACAACAATAAAACAAATTTTTAAGACCCGCTTACCAATACCCTTGTTGATATCTCTGTGAAATAGACCTCCCAGCAAACATAGCCTCCCTTCAGACACCGGCTGTGACCAAGCCATTGATGTCTATGTCTCTGTGAAATAGACCTCCCAGCAAACATAGCCTCCCTTCAGACACCGGCTGTGACCAAGCCATTGATGTCTATGTCTTTGTGAAATAGACCTCCCAGCAAACATAGCCTCCCTTCAGACACCGGCTGTGACCAAGCCATTGATGTCTATGTCTCTGTGAAATAGACCCCCCAGCAAACATAGCCTCCCTTCAGACACCGGCTGTGACAAAACGACATAAGTCGCGTTGTAGGGTCTGCTTTGCTAACCTAGTTTCAATGACACAGACAGATACAAAACTACAGCTCATTGACAAACTAATTTGCATAAACGACTGACTGAGCCTTGGAACATGGATTTTCAGCATTTTAGCTTAATTTATAGTTAGTAGCAGCTTCCAAATGATCCTTAATGTTTCAAACATAAGTGTGGGCTAACTATTACATTTGTGGATAGTGACCATTTCGGGGTGTTTTTTGTGCTATCAGCAAGGGATTTCAATGTGAAAACTGAACTGTACCTTATTCATTCTTACCTGGATTACCTGCATGGAAGACTGGTATCACCCACACAAACTTTCTTTTGAAAAAGGCTGTAACATATTTCTGGATACTTCGAACATCATTGACTGGATTATTTGCACACAAGCTCCTGAGTATGACAAGCAGGATGTGCCACTTGCATTCACCTGTTATTTTCACATTCTGGACAAGTAAGCCCCTAATCAAATTCTCAAGAGCACACCAGTTCTGTTTTATATTATTCTTTATTCAGTTACTACCAATTTCTATTCTGTATGTCATGTTCAAATACTAACTGTTGAAAAGTTATGCATATCTCACGAATGTAACTATTTTTTTCAAACTTTTCTTCTGTTAATTCACCAGACAACATACTTAATAGTATGCTGTTAAATAACCAGTGTAAGGGTCAAGTTACCCTCCCTTTAGAAGACCTTTTTTTTCAGAACCATTGCTGTCGACATCTGTGTAAAATAAATCCTCCCAGTAACGATACCCTCCCTTTAGAAGACCTTTTTTTCAGAACCATTGCTGTCGACATCTGTGTAAAGTAAATCCTCCCAGTAACAATACCCTCCCTTCAGAGACCTAATTGTCTCAACAGTTGCTGTCAGTGTCTTTTTGTCGTAAACTTCCGAGCAAAGATTTTCTTCCATTATTGGTTTTAAACACTGGTGTTGATGTCTTCCAGTCTGGATTCCCTCCCTTTAAAGGGAGGTTTGTATAAAACTTTGGTGTCTATGTCTCTGTGAAATGGGCCTCCCAGTAAGACACCTGGTCATAAAGACTTGCACCAGATGTCAGTGCTAAGTTTATTGTGTACTCAGATAGACCTTGGCAACGTTGAGTCACTGAGCATAAACTTGTGACCTGCATCAAACAAGTTGTCATGCTGCAATCAGTAAGCTCATCCTGCCCCTGCTGTATGAAAGTTCTGTGGAAATGGTGGTAGAGATGGTCTTCTGTATCAGTCTGTCTTGTCATGTGCAGGTTGTGCAAGCTGCTGACCTCCCCTGTCACGGAGGTCAAGGATTTGGTAGCCCACTACCTCTTCATCCTGTGCAAGGAGAATGGTGTGTACACTGGCCTCTGCTCTCTTGCCTCTGTGTCACATGCATGATTCAGTACACAGCCAAACAAATTCATCAGTGTGAATGAGCATACCATGGACATGTGCAAGGAGAATGGTGTGTACACTGGCCTCTGCTCTCTTGCCTATGCGTCACATGCATGATTCAGTACACAGCCAAACAAATTCATCAATGTGAACGAGCATACCATGGACATGTGCAAGGAGAATGGTGTGTACACTGGCCTCTGCGCTTTTGCCTATGTGTCACATGCATGATTCAGTACACAGCCAAACAAATTCATCAATGTGAATGAGCATACCATGGACATGTGCAAGGAGAATGGTGTGTACACTAGGCCTCCACTCTCTTGCCTATGCGTCACATGCATGATTCAGTACACAGCCAAACAAATTCATCAATGTGAATGAGCATACCATGGACATGTGCAAGGAGAATGGTGTGTACACTGGCTTCTGCTCTCTTGCCTATGTGTCACATGCATGATTCAGTACACAGCCAAACAAATTCATCAGTGTGAATGAGCATACCATAGACATGTGCAAGGAGAATGGTGTGTACACTGACCTCTGCTCTCTTGCCTATGCGTCACTTGCATGATTCAGTACACAGCCAAACAAATTCATCAATGTGAACGAGCATACCATGGACATGTGCAAGGAGAATGGTGTGTACACTGGCCTCTGCGCTTTTGCCTATGTGTCACATGCATGATTCAGTACACAGCCAAACAAATTCATCAATGTGAATGAGCATACCATGGACATGTGCAAGGAGAATGGTGTGTACACTGGCCTCCACTCTCTTGCCTATGCGTTACATGCATGATTCAGTACACAGCCAAACAAATTCATCATGTGAATGAGCATACCATGGACATGTGCAAGGAGAATGGTGTGTACACTGGCTTCTGCTCTCTTGCCTATGTGTCACATGCATGATTCAGTACACAGCCAAACAAATTCATCAGTGTGAATGAGCATACCATAGACATGTGCAAGGAGAATGGTGTGTACACTGACCTCTGCTCTCTTGCCTATGCGTCACTTGCATGATTCAGTACACAGCCAAACAAATTCATCAGTGTGAACGAGCATACCATGGACATGTGCAAGGAGAATGGTGTGTACACTGGCTTCTGCTCTCTTGCCTATGCGTCACATGCATGATTCAGTACACAGCCAAACAAATTCATCAGTGTGAACGAGCATACCATGGACATGTGCAAGGAGAATGGTGTGTACACTGGCCTCTGGTCTCTTGCCTATGTGTCACATGCATGATTCAGTACACAGCCAAACAAATTCATCAGTGTGAATGAGCATACCATGGACATGTGCAAGGAGAATGGTGTGTACACTGGCCTCTGCTCTCTTGCCTATGCGTCACATGCATGATTCAGTACACAGCCAAACAAATTCATCAGTGTGAATGAGCATACCATGGACATGTGCAAGGAGAATGATTTGTACCTGAGCCACTGCTTTCATGTGTGTGTGTTGCATGCACAATTCAATACACAGACATTCAAGTACATGGATGTGTTGCATGCACAATTCAATACACAGACATTCAAGTACATGGATGTGTTGCATGCACAATTCAATACACAGACATTCAAGTACATGGATGTGTTGCATGCACAATTCAATACACAGACATTCAAGTACATGGATGTGTTGCATGCACAATTCAATACACAGACATTCAAGTACATGGATGTGATTGCATGCACAATTCAATACACAGACATTCAAGTACATGGATGTGTTGCATGCACAATTCAATACACAGACATTCAAGTACATGGATGTGTTGCATGCACAATTCAATACACAGACATTCAAGTACATGGATGTGATTGCATGCACAATGGACATGAGCAGGGAGAACGCTTCATACGCTCAAACTTTCATGCAACTACGTCACATGCATGATTCAATGCTCAAATGGTCGGATCCATGGATGAGAGTACAGGCAAGGTGAGAATGTAGTAAGTGCGCATGCACGCTTCCAAACGTGCACAGATGTACGATGTTGCATTTGAATGTTTTCTTTCATTTACAATATTTACACTCACAAAATGATTATTATAAACTAAGCGTAGTGGTTGGTACAGGCAACATTGCCTAGTTTAATCCATCCTAAATATGTTGATGTTTAAATTACCATGTTTGATTGATTGTTTATGTAGATATGTTGTTTTTTTTTCTATGATGGCTGTGACATTCTTTCTCTAGGGTGACAACCCTGAAGTACAGATAAAAGAAACATTATTATATGTAAGAAAAGGAAGGTGGAAATAATGGTGATTTACATACTTGTGAATAGCTGTTGGTGTTCAGGAAGCACATTTTGAAATGAATGAAAAGAAAGGTGGAAATAATGGTGATTTACATACTTGTGAATAGCTGTTGGTGTTCAGGAAGCACATTTTGAAATGAATGAAAAGAAAGGGAAAGAAAACATAAGCTGTAGAAGAGCCACTGCGATTAAAGTTCTTTGGCTCTTCACAGAACATGGTGTGGATAAAAATAGGAATGGGATGGGTAAATTTGCCACCAACCCCCTTCCTAATTTCCCCCCGCCCTCCTGTCTGTCCCTTTTCCTTCCATCATTTCTGTCCCTCCCCTCCCCCCATTCTATTCCTCCCCTCCAGTTCCCATCCCATCCCCCCCCTCCCCCATATCCACTGTTTTCACTCCGCCACCTCCACTCATTCTCGTTGATCTCCCACAATCCTCCTGTTGGATTTTGCTGCCAGTGTTAAAAGCTTACATTGGAGAGTCATGATCAGCTACTCTTTCCTGCCTTTTTTTTGGTTTCGTTTTAATCCTCGGGAAGTTTGTAAATTTGTTCAGGGCACAGCTTAGATTCAACCTCATGACTCCCCAGGTGCCCCATGCTAGATAGTGATCACATCACCACAGTGTCTAATAATGTTGTTATTCCCATTTCTCTAGTTGGTTGCATGGTGAAGTACACGGGGCCACAATGTCTAATAATGTTGTTATTCCCATTTCTCTAGTTGGTCGCATGGTGAAGTACACAGGGTACGGGAATTGCTCTGGTCTGCTGGCCCAACTGGGGCTGCTCAAAATGAACGAAACCTACAACAAGGGAGACTACTCCAGTGACTCGGAGGATTCGGAGACAGAGGAATACTCAGAGCTGAAAGGAAAGTGAGTGTGTTCAGCTGTCGTTGGTCAAATGATGGGGAGGAAAGCTTTTTTGTTTCTGATGCAGGACACAAGTTACCCTGTATTAGTATTTCATAAGTACTAAATTTAAAGGTTAACTCATTCCCTGCTGGCCAATGTGAAATTCAACATTTCTCTGTATACTGGGCGTTTGTTCACATTTTTCTAAAAGTCATTAAAAAAAAGAATACCACAACAAAAACACTTGGAATTTGGACACATGATTGTTGTGTGATTAAACAGGGTCAGTGCAAAGTTTCAAGGCTGTAGCGTATACCATACTCTTTTTGCAGTCAGATGAAGGAGGTCATTCTTTTTTTATTTTGTGAAACTCAAGGTAGTCACACAGGCATGTAAGTGAAATTTTATCTGTTTTTTGAAAACAGGCCCATTTTCATCATAAATCACTTTGAGAAACCCAGTAGAATGTAAAAAATAGCTACTTGGCAGTTTCTTTACTAAGCAAAAGAACGAAAATCAATAAAATATGACAGAGTACTTCGTAGTTTTTTTTTTTTTTTTATTGAACAATTTTTCATTTTTTACAAGACACACGCAACTTCATATCTTCATAAGTTGTAAATGGGGAAGGAAGGAGAAGCAAGAAAAAAAAAACAAAAACAATAGAAAAAACACCATCCTTTCCCCTCCCCTAAATATATATCTGTATTCACATATACACATGGTGAATGACAGCACTCTTAAATATTACACACTTTCCCCTCCCTCCCTCCCATTTCTGCGTGGGGTATAATTTCTGCCATATTTACAAGAATAAATGAAACGAGGATGAGAAAGTCAAACTGAGTAAATATAGATACAGTTTGTACTTTTCATCAGTGACAACATACATCATACTGCACACACTGTACAGTTATAGGCAACATGTGCACACACTTTAGTATTTGGGAGTGAGGCCCGAAAGCCATGGGTAACAAGCAATTACCTTATACAATAGATAATACATGTGCATACAAGACTGAAGAACAACTGGTGATACTCGTGTAATAAAATCTATTTTGTGGAATGGGAGAAAGAAGGCAATCAAGGAATTACTGTAAGATATGGGAACCAGGTTTCTTCAAACTGTCTTGCATTATAATTTATAACAGCTAAATATTTTTCAATATTATATCTGTTTTTCAAAATTGCAACAAAAGCCAACAAAGTAGGATGGACATCTCGAAGTTTACATGTATAAATGTAGAATTTAGGTAACAGAAGAATGAGGTCCATTACTTTATCTGTTTTTGTATCTACTTTGACCCCAAATAGAACAAATTCCTTGTTTATGTTTATATTATGACAAAGTTGGCATTTGTCTTTGAACATATTTTCAAAATCATTCCAAAAATTTTTAACAACAGTACAGTCATGCATCATGTGAAGAATGGTTTGTTCTTCTTGATTACAAAAGTTGCAAATAGGAGAATCAGAGATTTTACACATAAATAAGTATCTTTGAGTTGGGAGCAGCCTGTGTAGAAGTCTAGTCTGAAACCATCTCAGTTGGACATCTGTTGTGGTTTTAAAACAGTGAGAAAAGATCAATTTCCAGTTTAGATTCTCAAAAAGATTATTCCATTTAGTGACACAGGTAGGCATAGCATTGTTATCATTCAAAATATTTTGTACACATTTATTGCCTTTTCTGATAAAAAAACCATACTTTCTGATCGAGCAATTTATATCTGTTGGTAAAGACAACATTTACTTTCCTGCCATAAGAGCGAACAGCACTGAGAATACCTTCATACAAAAGAAAATTAGTTCTGATTCCTGGAAAACTTGTCAGAAACTCTCTGTATGACATGAAATTGCCATCCTCATTCATTAATTGCTTTACAAAAAAGATATTGTAGTTATGCCATTCTTGCACAAATATAACTTTTTTATTTCTTATAATATTCACATTGTAATGGATACATTCTGACATAAAATCATGAACAGAGGAAGGTTTACATTTCAAACACAATTTTTTATAATGTCTCAAAACATCCTTCCAAAATGGATTCTGAACATTCTGCATAACAATATTTACATATTCTGCTCCCAAATACCGCTCATCATTGAACATAGGATACATATTTAGAGTAAACATTTTCCAATCGCCATCATCACAAAAGAGTCTTCGTAACCAACTGATTTTCATGGAAGACATCAAATTTCTAACGTTAAGCATTTTTAAGCCACCAGCACTGTATTCTTTTTCAATTACTGACTTTTTAATTTTACCCCTCTTCCCATTCCATAAAAAGGTGTATAATTCCCTTTCTAAGGATGTAATGAAATCATCCGGGGGGTCCGGCAGGTTGATCAGGAGATGGACAATTTTTGAAAATACTAAAGTCTTGATAACTGTTATTTTGCCAAAAGGGGTGATTTGCCGTTTCTTCCATGATGTTAGAATTCTTCTTATTGCTAAGAGTTTATCTTCATAATTGATACGTACAATGCTATCTGTGTTAGTAGAAAATTTGAAACCAAGAATTTTAAAAGTACCTGGATCCCACACAAAATTTTTGTCCCTCATATATTGAATGCCACAGTTTCTCCCACTTCCTGTCCAGATAATTTGAGTTTTGTCAAAGTTTATTTTTAGGCCCGAGATGTGTGAGAATTTTGTGAGCACACTTACAGTTTCATTGAATGATCTTTCAGAACCATCAAGATATAAAGTTGTATCATCAGCAAACTGTGACAATAAATTTTCTTTCTCTTTTATTTTGATACCTTTAATATTTTCATTTTTACGGATCAAAAGTGATAAAATTTCTGCACATATTAAATATAAATAAGGCGAAGATGGATCTCCCTGTCTGACCCCCCTTTCGATCTTAAACCAGGGTGAATACTGACCATTCATTGAAACACAAGTGGTTATATTGCAATAAAAGGTTTTTATCCACTGTATCATATCCGAACCAAAGTTAAAAAAATGTAAACATTTCAAAAGAAAGGACCAGGAAACACTGTCAAACATCTTTTCAGAATCAATAGATAATAGCATTCCCGGAATATTTTCTTTTTCCACGTATAACACGGTATCATAAAGCAAACGGATGTTTTCCCCAATAAAACGTCCTTTTAGGAAACCTTTCTGACACTCATAAATAATATTTGGTAGAACATCTTTTAGCCAGTTAGCAATACACGCTGAGGCAATCTTATAGGTAGTGTTTAAAAGGGAGATAGGTCGCCAGTTTTTGATGAATCTCTTTGGTTTCCCTTCTTTGGGAATGCAGGTGATGGAACCCTGTCTCTGTGTTATAGACATTTGTCCTTTTTCAAAACCCTCATTCACAGATCGTACTAAGAATATGCCAATATCAAGAAAGAAGAATTAAAAAAACTCCACTGTAAATCCATCAGGACCTGGGCTCTTACCATTTTTCATGTTTTTTAATGCTTTAGTAGCCTCTTCAAAAGTAATTAATCCTTCTATTGCTTCACTATCTTCATTGGATGAAATAGTAGCATTTGGACACTCATCCAGGATGTTAATGTCGGTTACATCTGTAGACTTGTATAATTCTGTGTAAAATTGTCTTACTTCATTAAGTATTGTGTTTTGATCCGAGATAATACCTTTGTCATCAGTTTCAAGAAATGGTATGGATTTATCTAAATAGTTTCGGTTTTCTAAATTACAAAAGTACTTAGTCACTTTTTCTCCTTGATCAATCCAACGCATCCGTGAGCACACAGATATTCCTTCAATTTTTATTTCTCTAATTTCTTGTAACTGTAGTTTTAAACTTTCTAAATATGGAACGTCCTCTTGTTGTAAATTATTTTCAAGATTTTTTATTTTTTTTTCCAGATCAGACTCTTGTTCACCCAATACCTTTTTCCTATGTGTGGAGTAAGAAATTGTTTTACCTCTAATTTCAAGCAATACTGTTTCAAAGAATAACTGATCATTTATTTGAAAAAATAAGTTTTCATTTGGTATACTATTTATATTGTCCATGTTATAAACAAGCACCGCATATTGTTTCTTAATATCCGAAATAAGATTTTTTATTTCCAAAATATACTGTTTGTCTTTTAGAAGGCTATTATTAAATTTCCAAAAGGGTCTATCTCTTTTAAATTAATCTTTTTTCAAAGCTAAGGTGACAAGAGAATGATCTGATCTGTAGCCAGGGTCAATATATACATCATTAACTATAGACAAAAATTCTTCACTAATTAAAAAATAATCTAATCGTGCCTGTTTTATTGAGTTAAATTTTCTCCATGTGTATTTTCTTTTGTCAGGATACATTTCCCTAAACACATCAAAAAGGTTATATTCTGTCAAAATACTGTAAATCTTTTTCCGTGTCCTGGGACGATTCATAGTACTAGAATAATTACGAATATCTAAATCAGTATTTAGAGGGCAGTTCCAATCCCCTGTAACAATTACATGTTCATTCCCAATATTTTCAATGTGGTCAAAAACACTACCAAAAAAATCTGGCCTGTCGCCACTGCTAGGGCCATACAAATTGACTAAAGTAAATTTCTTCTTAAGAGCTTTGATATTCAACACAATATAACAACCATGCTGGTCTTTGATTACATCGTGCAGTTTGTACTCAAAATTGTTATTAAATAAGATAGCCACACCATTTTTGTTAGTTTCACAGCCACTGAGCCAAACCCTATAACCCCAGCTTGCCTGAAGACAAAAAATGTTAGCCTCTGTCTTTCTTAGAAAGTCGAATACATCTCTTCTTTTAGTAGAGTCGTTAAGCCCATTGCAATTGAATGAGGAAATTCTAAATGCTTTATTCGATGCCATTGTGCTGAATAAGGAGGCAAATAGAGTGTAAGAAAGCATGGTAATAGGTCGAAAAAAAAAATGAGATCATGTGAAATCGTAGACTGAGTGTCAGCCCATTGCTCAAATTCAAAATCAAAGCCAGCCAAAAGAACCATATGTACAAACTTTGCAGATACTGACGGACCATCAAAGTATGTTGCTCAACGTTGCAGTACGAAGCATGAAAAATATGGAGTAGTTTCTTTTTATGACCCACGTGAAACACACATTGCGATGACCCAATTTCTACCTTATCCCCGCTCCCTTTCTCCCAACCCCGTAACCCTTCTCTCTCTCACACACACATTCAAATAATACAAAAACAAGAATACAACAGAAAGACAAACAACACTTACTTGTTTGATTCATCCATGGGTGTACCGCCAATACTCCAACCCACATTAATATAAGAAATCGGTTTAGAGAAGTTGCAACACCTTTTTACAAGTTCCAGCATGACTTCTCAGCATGCAGACATTTGCAGCAACACACATGATGTAAACACTGAACGCCACGTGATCAAACAAAACTAACAGTCCTCCCAATATTTTGAAGCCCAAGTAGAATACAATGCAAAGTGAGATATATACTGCCAGCTATTGAGCTGGGACATTCAGTCATATGTAAAAATTAACAGAACAGTCGGGGAAAGAAAAAAGAAAAAAAAACAAAAAAAAAACAACACGAGTACGCTCGAACAAACTAACCCTTGACCTTGAGTCAGGACATGTGCAAAAGAAAAATGTAAAATTTACCAAACATTATGCACTGACGTACAGACTAGGAATGGTAGAATTTCAAAAATTTCCGTAACAGTTAACCGATAGAAACTAACAACATTAACAATCCGTCAACAAGTTTATGAGTGGAAGAAAATAAGTGAAAAATGAAATAAAACAATAGTAAGGTAAACCGAAAAAATAAAAACTAGGAATAGCTAGCTACCTGAAGCAGACGAGGGATGTCGAAGCAGACGACACACAGGACTTTCGGTTCTAATGGGGCGGTGTTTCTCTGGAATGCTGTCTGAAATCAGCGAGTGATCTCACAGACACCACTCTCCCATTTGTCGTCTTTGCCCAAACAGTCCCATTCATGGTCCATGCCTGCTGACAGGCAGTGTCACTTTTCACGCTACACAACAGTGAATACGTACGAGGGGTCAGATCCTCAACAACGACAGTTCCACTCCCCTTCAGATTCTTCCTGGCATACAGGACAACATCGCGAACGCGTCGGGACACAAAATGTAATATTATGCCCCTACCCGAGTTCCCAGAACCGCCAGTGGCGCCCCCGGAACGTTGGACACGGGCACCCACACGGTGTACAGCCTCCAGGTCCTCAGGTTTCACTTTGACCTTGAGTTGACTGGAGATCAACAAAAGGACCTTCTCCTCGCACTGCTGCGCCGTCTCACCTTGGTCTTCCTTCATTCCGTAGATACGTAGGTTGTTCCTACGGACGTACGCCGATAAGTCCTCTGTTCTACGGTCGGCGGTCTCGGCAAGGTGACGGGCTTCCCTCAGCTGGTCCCTCAAGGAGTCTTCCCTCTGTTTGGCGTCCCCCACCTCCTTCTTCAGCCTGTCGTTCTCGTTCTGCAGCAGCAGAATGGAGGCCCTCAGTTCTTCTACCACTGTGGACAGTTTTGCGAGAGCAGAGCCGTTTGCACACAATTTCTTCATAAGGTCTTCGTTAGTAATGGCACCCTGATGAAGATTCGAACTGTGTTCAGGGGAGAAGACCGCGTTGAGCTCCTCGGATGTTGACAGAGGTAAGTTGTCTCCCTTGTCAGTCATGTCTTGGTTTGCCGATTCGGAAACATAAACAAACTTTGACAGCTTCTCTTTCACCGATGTTGGCGTGCTTGTCACAACTTTTTGTTTCTTTGGCGTATTATTTGAATTATTTAAGTCACTTGACTTTCCCACTGATGCACCAGAAGAGTTTGATCCCGAGTTGGAGTTTGTTTTTCTGTGTTTACGTTTCCGTTCTCCGCCGCCGGCCATATTGACTTGTAACAGTTCGATTCGAGTCTTTCATTTTAGCTTGAAATCGCAGTTGCTGTGCTAAAAAATTACCTGACATCTTTGGTGGAGATTGGCAGTTGTCACGGTCGCTAAGCCGGACGGCCCTACCACCCTTACCCACGCCTATCACACTAGGTCAGACAACACAGCACACTAACACAGTTTTACAATCAAGCACGCTTCTTTATTTCACACACACTCCATGGCGCCACCACTCATGCACATCTACAACTGCACACAAGTATCCTAATTCCCGCTGACTCACCCTACTCTACGATAATGACCTGGAAGACCCTAACCTAACCTAAAACACCAGTTACGGTATATCACTGTGACCTGGGGACACAGCGATAGCCCGCACACGTGGTGACTAACTACTAGGGACAAGGATTTACCAAAGGGACTCTAATCTCTTAACGACTGCTACCACCCACACCTCTCCCCAGGACTCACCCTTCTCTTTTAACCCGGGACCACTACCAAACTGGTCGCTGCGTCCCTGAGGGAGGCAACGACAAGTACCCTACACTGTGCCGGCCACTACGTCCTAAAAGGAGGCAGTAGCTAACACCCCTAACCCTACTGCCTAACGCTACACCCCTTCTATCACAAACATGGGACAACCCATCCCGGCCCGGAAAGCTCCAGTCCTCGGCGCTGTACGTGACCCCTCACAGGCTGACACCTCCCCGGAGGACTCTGCACCCCGGTGCTGACCGTGGCTCCTCCGCGGGCCAACACCCTCCCCGAAGACTCTGCACCCCGGCGCTGACCGTGGCTTCCCGCAGTCTGACTCCTCCCTGCGATGGGCACGACACTCAACGTACACACAACAGACGCCCTCTCGACGGGTCCGGGGCTCGTAGGACGCCTCCTCCTCTGAAGGCCCCGCCGGACACCAAGGGTGAAAAAGGCCTGGTGCAGCGCCCTCTCACAGGACGCCTGAACAGGGACGAGGAACCAGTGCCGGAGAACTCCCGGAAGAGCACCGGTAGCTGGAAGAGAGCTGCCCCACAGAAGGCAGACAGCCTGGGTGGTCTCCCTCTCCCGGGAAAACAGGCACTGGAAAGCGCCGCTCACCTGCCGGCACGCGGCAGTAGACTGCGGTGATCTGGCCCCAGCCTCAGGACGGAACAGGATACCTGCTGACACAACTGTAGGCCCCTACTGTAATGTTGCTACAACCCGAGTCATCAAGGCACATAGGCTACTTGGTAAAGCTTTAACTCTCCATCTCCCTTGCCTACTTCCCACTCGGGCATGAGAGTGACCCCTTGAATTTCGAACACATCCCCCAACCCATTACTCACTATGGGGTTATCAGACCCATTTCCTGCCAACCCTTACAACAGCAGTAAAACAATATTCTCTCTGAGCCAATCCACGCTATTACATATGAAATTATGAATCACACCCAAATCTCGGAAAAGAAAAGAAAACTAAGCGATCCCAACGCGGACTTCACGGGCCCCATAGGAAATGCTACGTAATCTAGGAAATGGGCAGTTTCACAAGGAAATGTCTCCACATAATGATCAGTAGCAATACACATCTCTCAAAAAAAAAACTTATCAATTTTCATCGGTTTACAGTTCCAGCATGTTCACACAAGAGAATCGGCTCGCAGCCACAATCCTTCACATTCTTACCCCTCTAGCACTGTCAATTATAATCATATATCCAAAACATCATGATTTGTTTGCCACAATTTCCATCCAGCACCTCACTCTCATGTCATCTCTTGTCAGATAACCCAGTGGTTAATCCTTGTTATGCCAACACAACCCACTTCATACAATATTACCTGCTGCACATCATCCGTTTTTATCCTATCGACTGCTAAGCTACTCGTCTTGAACTTTACCTTTCCCTTCTTTCCGACTACTAAAATTCATAATGGGACTGTCTCCCCACAACCTAAGATATCTTTCTCCAACCCCGTTCTGTCACAAACACATACATCCTTGCATGTGTGACGACTGTCACTTGTATTACAAAAACTTCTACCCTATGGACTCACTGTCCTGTACCAAATGCGTACGCCACAGATACAGTCTGCACGCGCACGACACCCGCGTCGAGAACCATGACTCGTAACGAAAGTGAGAAGACACCAATATAAGTTGAATAGTCACGACCGTACTCCAGTATAAACCACTCGACCACAAATCAGCCTTGGCCCTACTGCACAGTTAACCGATTCCAATGCTGTGCAGGTCAACTCCGAAATCGTAAATCAATTTCAACGAACTATTACTATTTACGACTGAAATTGAGCACAATCCCTTTATGATTCACGCAGACACATCCGCACCTGACTCATATTATGACCCTCAACAAAAGCAACCTTGTATTACCTTCTCATTGAACCCACGGAAATTAACAGACTAACCACAAACAATATCTACATCACCGCCCATCAACGGTTATTATATCGAACCCACATTGTCTAGCCAAACTGTCACATGACAATCGAACTCAGGAACCACTATGTACACTACTTACAGAATATACCGAAAAGAGGTAACAACACAAACCGGCTGACAACAAATTCAATCACGGAACCAAGACAACATCATACCAGACAACCTGTATACGCAACGAACACCATACAACTAATCCCAACATGAGACAACTAAAGTACAATTCGCCATAAGACAAGACAACACGACGAACTACAACACAACGAACCTAACAGATCACCAACCTGGACATACAGACGATCAACCACACCAGTTCTGCAACTGGCTGACAGTGGCTGCCAACAAGGACGACACCGACTCAGCACAGGCCAAGGGCACCCAAACCCGACGAGGACCTGGCCCTAACTATGACTTGAAGTCACTCTTCAAAACTAACGCGCTGCCGCCGCACCTACAAGGAGTACGTCCTCCGACGAACACCAGGGACCGAAGGAAGCTACCCCAACGCATTCCGCCCTGGTCGGAATCAAGCGAACTCTACTCACCACACAAAACAACGATTGGTCAGAGCAGTGTATCCCTCCGCAGAGCTGACACGCCTGACCAACGGACTAGTTGTTGCTCGTGCAACAACACGACAATTTACCACAACTACTCACAGACTTGACAACACAACAACAGCCGATATCTTGCCCTGCCTTCTCTGGTATAGAACCAAAGTAATAAAAGGGTAACAATCGGGAACGAAACCAACCTCCTGCTTCCATCCCTTCAACAAGTGAAGACTGGAAAGTAAGAACATTGTATGTCCTATTTCCCCAGCCCCCCTACCTAGCCTAATCTTTCTACCTAACCCTGAGGAACTTAACCTAACTCTAGCTAACTAAACCCCAACCTCACATACGCGCGAGCGCGCGCGCGCACACACACACACACACACACACACACACACACACACACACACACACACACACACACTCGCACGCATACGCGCACACGCTCTCTATCTTGAACCACCACTACTCTTAAACACATGGACATACTGATTTAGTACCGCCGATCGGTGACAGCAGTGGTCGCACTATTAATCCAGCGGCATCATCACACTTTCTTCATTGATTAATTAACAGAAAAACTGTTGATTAACACCACTGTTTTCAGAACGTGTCCGACCTTGCCGGCGAACAGTGCTCACCACACTTTGTAGTTTGTTGTTCTGCGTTCTTCATGAGACTGGGTAATTGTTTAGTATTGAAAAAAAATCATTAAAAAAAATAATTGCTACACATACACTTGAAATTTTGACACATAATAACTGTGTATCTGTATAAACAAAGTACATAATTTCAAAGCTCTTGCTTATTCAGAACTACAGGAAGAAGATTGGGTGTCTGCCATGAGGTTAGTTGGAAATATAAACAGGTGTGAACCTATGCTTCTCTTGGAAAAAGGGCTTTTTCTATACAAATCTCATTTAGAATGCAGGCAGTATGTACACAATGACTACTTGAAAGTTTCAATGGTATCAATAATGCACAAACACCAATTATACACTGTTGGCCATGAGTTGGTCACTGCGGTCCACTCCTGCCATGTTGACTAAGTAGTCCTGGACAGCTTTGGCTTCATCTCCCTGCCTGTCCTTGTGGTGACCTCCGCCATTTCAGCTGGATTCATTTTGATGGTGATCAAACAGACATCTTTCTTGTCCATACACTTCAGGACACCCACGACACCTAAAACAGACACACCACAGGATCATGACCTTTGAGCCACTCCACCTTCTACAATTTGCTGTGTCCCTCTACCCCAAAAGGATCAGGAACAGGCCTCGGTCCAAAGCCTTGGTCTCATGGCTAGAAGACTGCCCATTTTTCTTTTCCATTTTTTCTTTCAGTTTTGACTGGGTGTGTTTTTGTGTGTGTGAGACCAGGTGTTGTATTATTGTGTTGTGGTGCAGTTAGTGGTGGGCATGGTATAACCCAAAATGGTGAACTTCTCTCAAGGCAGTATAATGAGTGCAGCACATTATCTCCTGTGCTTCACTCTGTATCTTCTTCAAGTTTCTTCAAAATAGCTAACCTGTTTATGGATGGATGGACTGGGATGCACAATCTGAACGAACAAGGCTAGTCATGGTGTTTGTAGCCTAGCCAGCCACAAAGGCCACTTCAGGGAGCTGAAGTGGAAAATATAACTGCATTCAAGTTTCAGAATACCAGGACTGGACCAAACCACTTTTTCTTTTTAACCTAAAAGACTGACACAAAAGGTCACCAACCTTCTCTTACAGTTTGGAAACCATGCTCAGCTGGACTAAATGTCAGCGTTCAGGAGAAAGTGCTGTAGTAGTAGTCCGTCTCCTCTTCCATCTCCCAAACAACCCGCTAAGAGCTAAAACTCGAGCGATTGAAAAAAAAAAGAAGAAAGAAGTGGCAGTGGTGGCTGGGTGTTTGTGCAGAGTGAATCCAGTGACGGGCCGGTGGGAGGAGGACAAGCCCAGCCCCATGGAGGGCATGACCGACGAGCAGAAGGAGTATGAGGCAGAGGAGCTGCTCAAGGTCATGGACAAACTGCAGAGGTCAGAGTTCATTGTTGTGACTGAGCTCTTCCGTCTGCGCTTACATTTTCTAGTCAGTTTGTATGGCAGGAAAGGGAGGGACTGGGGATGGGATGGGTGTGGTCCGTGAATCACGTCTCACTTTTGCCTTTTGTGCTGTATGTCTGTTGGGAAAAGTGATGCGAACTGAAAGGGAGCACATGCTTTTGTGTTGGCCAGTCATTGTAACACGTTTGGTCACGACTGTTGTGTTGGCCAGTCATTGTAACACGTTTGGTCACGACTGGAGTGCAGGTATGGGAACTAGCGTGCCTGTGAAAGTTGAATGTATTCTTTAAAAGACAGATGCATGCATACATAGACCTCTGCCATATGCAGACACACCCGTTATTTCCCCATGATTTTTGGAAAATTAGTTCGCTGCTGATTCATCTTTCCATTCTGCTTATTCTGACCTCCCCATACACACAGCCACAGCCCACGCTGTCCTGGTGCAGCCCCAGCATTGGCAGTCCACAGAGAGCATTCAGTATCAAGCAGCCTTGAGGCACTCCAGCATTGGCTGTCCACAGAGAGCAGTCAGTGTCAAGCTGCCTCGAGGCACCCCAGCATTGGTAGTCCACAGAGAGCAGTCAGTATCAAGCTGCCTTGAGGCACCCCAGCATTGGCAGTCCACAGGGAGCAGTCAGTATCAAGCTGCCTTGAGGCACTCCAGCATTGGCTGTCCACAGAGAGCAGTCAGTGTCAAGCTGCCTCGAGGCACCCCAGCATTGGTAGTCCACAGGGAGCAGTCAGTATCAAGCTGCCTTGAGGCACCCCAGCATTGGCAGTCCACAGGGAGCAGTCAGTATCAAGCTGCCTTGAGGCATCCCAGCATTGGCTGTCAACAGAGAGCAGTCAGTATCAAGCTGCCTTGAGGCACCCCAGCATTGGCTGTCCACAGAGAGCAGTCCACAGCTTTATTTTTCCGTCCTGAATGAGACACTTAGTGAAAGGGCAAACAAACAAGGCTTTACACATTTGTAATCCAATATTTTTGTTGCTGTAGTCTGAGCAGAGGCATGTATCAAACTTGTGTACTACTTAACTATGGAAAATTAACTTCCCAGAAAGTGATGACGTCATTTTTGCACAATATTGTGTGTGTTGTCATTGTTCTAATGTTGCCTGACCACTTGCGTACAAGCTTTCATGCCGCATCTACGTTGTCTACAAGAAAATAAACCCAGTCGAGTTTGGTATTAAAAGAATTGTTGGGAATTCGCCAATTCAGTCATCTCAATAGCGCAGATATATTACATTTTTCATGACAATAACTAATTGTCAAACCTGTAGCCCCATTTGTAATGGCCGCTCAATCTTGCCGAACACATTGCTGCCAGACCAGCTATGCACAGATGACATTCAGTTGGCTGAATACAGTGCGGTTAGCTGGCTGGTGGGGAGCGGCCAGCAGAAAACACCCCTTTCCCTCACCTGCATTCACAGCTTGGCCTCTGCAGCTGTAAACTCCCCTGCGACTCAAAACTAAGTAACTTCCTCTGAAGAGCCGTGAGTCAGTATCAAGCTGCCTTGAGGCACCCCAGCATTGGCAGTCCACAGAGAGCAGTAAGTATCAAGCTGCCTTGAGGCACTCCAGCATTGGCTGTCAACAGAGAGCAGTCAGTATCAAGCTGCCTTGAGGCACCCAGCATTGGCTGTCCACAGAGAGCAGTCAGTATCAAGCTGCCTTGAGGAACCCCAGCATTGGCTGTCAACAGAGAGCAGTCAGTGTCAAGCTGCCTTGAGGCACCCCAGCATTGGCAGTCCACAGAGAGCAGTCAGTATCAAGCTGCCTTGAGGCATCCCAGCATTGGCTGTCCACAGAGAGCAGTCAGTATCAAGCTGCCTTGAGGAACCCCAGCATTGGCTGTCCACAGAGAGCAGTCAGTATCAAGCTGCCTTGAGGCACCCCAACATTGGCTGTCAACAGAGAGCAGTCAGTATCAAGCTGCCTTGAGGCACCCCAGCATTGGCTGTCCACAGAGAGCAGTCAGTATCAAGCTGCCTTGAGGCACCCCAGCATTGGCAGTCCACAGAGAGCAGTCAGTATCAAGCTGCCTTGAGGCACCCCAGCATTGGCTGTCCACAGAGAGCAGTCAGTATCAAGCTGCCTTGAGGCACCCCAGCATTGGCAGTCCACAGAGAGCAGTCAGTATCAAGCTGCCTTGAGGAACCCCAGCATTTGCTGTCCACAGGGAGCAGTCAGTATCAAGCTGCCTTGAGGCACCCTGCCAGAGGAAGCGCTGCACTGCTGCTGAACCACTTTGGTGGTGGTCAGTGACACTTGTTCTGACAGGCACAGGTTATCACCTGTAAAGCCTTGTACTGACTGCCCAATCACGGAGCCAGCGTGAGTGAGCATCCCAGCGCTAGAGGGCATGGTGAATCGTGTTTATGTGACAAGAGTCCACATGAACTAGTTTATGCCGAACGCTTTGACAAGAACTTGGGATGGGTATGGACGTGGAGAGGAGATAGGAACCGCGAGCAGAGCAGCTAAGGGCGTGGTGAATCATGTTTATATGACGAGAGTCCACAGAACTAGTTTATGCCGAACGCTTTGACAAGAACTTGGGATGGGTATGGACGTGGAGAGGAGATAGGAACCGCGGAGCAGAGCAGCTCCATTAGGGACCTGTGCACCCTTATACTGCTGGTACTGTGCGCGAAACACTCCACACTACCAAAGAACACACCAAGTAGAAGTGATATGTAGTGTGTACATAGATAATGTTATAAACTGTTTCTCTTCGCAGTGCATGTACAGACAGTATATAGCCTGTTCTCTACACCATATAGAAGTGATATGTAGTGTATACATAGATAATGTTATAATAAACTGTTTCTCTTTGCAGTGCATGTACAGATAGTATATAGCCTGTTCTCTACACCAGATAGAAGTGATATGTAGTGTATACATAGATAATGTTATAAACTGTTTCTCTTTGCAGTGCATGTACAGATAGTATATAGCCTGTTCTCTACACCAGATAGAAGTGATATGTAGTGTATACATAGATAATGTTATAAACTGTTTCTCTTCGTAGTGCATGTACAGATAGTATATAGCCAGTTCTCTACACCAGATAGAAGTGATATGTAGTGTGTACATAGATAATGTTATAAACTGTTTCTCTTCGTAGTGCATGTACAGATAGTATATAGCCTGTTCTCTTTGTCTTACAGTGTTCAAAGAGAAACTAAAGAAATGCAAGATGATGCAAATAAAAAAACAAGAGGATTTGGCATGCTAACATGCAGATGTGTGATTTTAAGACCTACAGCTTCCTGAAGACAGTATGTAATGTCTTGAAAATTCTCCAGTTTTCTAGAAAATTCTTTGGTATAAGAAAATAGTCCTGTCGGTGCATGATGGTGAAACAAATGAAATTGTTGTCAACCTCAGATTTGTGTTTTTTCGTTTGTTTGAAGCAAGGTAAATTTCTGTTCTCCCTCACACGCAGGCAAGGCATTATTGAGCCGTGCCGCGTCGGAGAAGACGGCAAGCCACAACCCGTGGGCCACATCTTGGAGCTCCTGGAGACGGGTGGCGCTTCGTCCAACGCCGGGCCCTCCCACGCTTCTGATGCGGAGACGGGATAGGGGAGAAGGACGGGGGGAGGTCACTCTGTTGTGCTGTGATGTAGAGACCAGAGCGGTGTGGTTGCTACTGCTGCTGTTGCTGCTGCCTCCTCCGCCGCTGCCGCCATCATTCTTGCTGTTTGTTGCTCAAAGCCCCAACCAGCTTGATTTGTTTCCACGCCGACGGACCACAAAGGGGGCGTTGTGCAGGTCATGACCTGTGACTGCATGCACGGCAGGGAAAGGAGCGAGAGGGAGAGAGAGAGAGAGTTTGTGACAGAGTGTTGCCTCTGTGGTCTGGACTTGATTTCTTTGGTGTTCCTTCGCTCTTCCTAGGCCTTTGCTGTTAATGTTGTTAGGGTTTTGTTGGTGTGTCTTTAAATGTGGTGTTTTTTGGAAAGCGTGTTTATGTGGTGATGTGAAGAGTAGGTGTGCATGTCATAGTATGTGTGTGTGTGTGTGTGTGTGTGTGTGTGTGTGTGTGTGTGTGTGTGTGTGATGTGCTCCGGAGAGAATGTAGGAAGTGCTTGTCAGGGATGCCTTCTGTTCATTTTTTTTGAAGGATTTGGATTTGTTTCTCTCATCCTTTTTTAACTGGGAAAAGCCCATTTTTCTGAATTTATGTCCCCACCTGAGGGTGTTTTTTTCCTGCTTGATGTTCCCATCTGAAAGTCTTTTCACCAGCTGGTGTCCCCATCTGAAAGTCTTTTCACCAGCTGATGTCCCCATCTGAAAGTCTTTTCACCAGCTGGTGTCCCCATCTGAAAGTCTTTTCACCAGCTGGTGTCCCCATCTGAAAGTCTTTTCACCAGCTGGTGTCCCCATCTGAAAGTCTTTTCATGTGCTGTTGTCCCCATCTGAAAGTCTTTTCACCAGCTGGTGTTCCAATCTGAAGTTATCCACCATCTGAGTCTTTTCACCAGCTGGTGTTCCCATCTGAAGTTATCCACCATCTGAAAGTCTTTTCACCTGCTGCTGTCCCCATCTGGAAGTTTTTTCATCAGCTGGTGTCCCCATCTGAAAGTATTCTCATGAATTGCTAATCCCCATCTGAAAATCATTTTACAAACTGGCGTCCCCATCTGAAAGTCTTTTCACCACCTGCTGTCCCCATCGAAAAGTATTCTCATGAACTGTGATCCACATCTGAATGTCTTTTCACCAGCTGGTGTCTCCATCTGAAAGTCTTTTCACCTGCTGGTGTCCCCATCTGAAAGTCTTTTCACCTGCTGGCGTCCCCATCTGAAAGTCTTTCCACCTGCTGGTGTCTCCATATGAAAGTCTTTTCACCTGAAGGTGTCCCCATCTCAAATTCTTTTCACCTGCTGGTGTCCCCATCTGAAAGTCTTTTCACCTGCTGGTGTCCCCATCTGAAAGTCTTTTCACCTGCTGGCGTCCCCATCTGAAAGTCTTTTCACCTGCTGGTGTCTCCATATGAAAGTCTTTCACCTGAAGGTGTCCCCATCTCAAATTCTTTCTCACCTGCTGGTGTCCCCATCTGAAAGTCTTTTCACCTGAAGGTGTCCCCATCTGAAAGTCTTTTCACCTGCTGGTGTCTCCATCTGAAAGTCTTTTCACCTGCTGGTATCTCCATATGAAAGTCTTTTCACCTGCTGGTGTCTCCATATGAAAGTTTTTTCACCTGCTGGTGTCCCCATCTCAAAAGTTTTTTCACCTGCTGGTGTCTCCATATGAAAGTCTTTTCACCTGAAGGTGTCCCCATCTTAAATTCTTTTCACCTGCTGGTGTCCTCATCTGAAAGTCTTTTCACCTGCTGGTGTCTCCATATGAAAGTCTTTTCACCAGAAGGTGTCCCCATCTCAAAGTTTTTTCACCTGCTGGTGTCTCCATCTCAAAGACTTTCACCTGCTGGTGTCCCAATCTCAAAGATTTTCACCTGCTGGTGTCCCCATCTCAAAGTCTTTTCACCAACTGGTGTCCCCATCTAAAAGATTTTCACCTGCTGGTGTCCCCATTTGAAAGATTTTCACATGCTGGTGTCCCCATCTGAAAGTCTTTTCACCAACTGGTGCCCCCATCTGTAAGTCTGTTTACCAACTGGTGTGCCCATCTGAAAGTCTTCTCATGAACTGGTGTCCCCATTCTGAAAATCTTTTCACCAGCCTGTGTCTCCATCTGAATCTTTTCACCAGCTGGTGTCCCCATTGGAAAGTCGTCATCAGCTGGTATGTCTCCATCTGAAAGTCTGTCTCTAGATGGTTTCCACTTCTGAACATCTTTTCTTCAGATGATTTTCCCATCTGAAAGTTTTCATCAACTGGTGTCCCTATCTCAAAGCCTTTTCTTCAGTCCAAATTAAGAATGAATCGGAAAGAAAGTAGTCGGATTGCTTTAGTTGACTATAGAGTATTTTTTAAGCACATACATTTATTAGCTGTAACTGTGCTAACTGTGTTTGCATGTACACAAGTGTTCATGCTTGCATGCAAGTACACAAAGACTCGCAAACACACATGCTCACAAACACACACATATAGAGGTGTCTAGCATGTATGTACATGTTTGTATCTATGTGCGCTTAGTCTATTTGCATGTGTGGAGACCTACTGTCATCTGTTTGCAGTTGTGAATGATTACATGAACTCTTATTTGTGCCGTTTTGGACAGTGTACACACAGACTCACACGCACACACACACACACACACCACATGCATGGTGGCTGTAAACTCTAGATGACAGAGAGTAATAACTGACGTGCGCTTTTGTCGATTTAATTTCTGGCAGAGTTCTTGCTTTGTGATCTCTTGCCACAGTGTTCACAAGTTTGTTTTGTGCATGGTGATAATCTGTGTGTGTGGTTACCTATGTGCGCCTCTTTATGTCTCTGTTGATGTGGGTGACATGCTCACTTTGAATGTATGTGTGGCCTGACTTGTATGTATTCAGTTTGTGTGTGTGTGTTTGTGCGCATTGCTGCACATATCCACAAATAGTTATATACAGTATGTTGAAAGGTGATAATGAATGTCGTGTTTGTAGTGATACTGTAATGAAGATTTGGGTATCTCGTTTGCTTACGACGTGTCTGGGAAATCATTAGAAGTATGTAAATGTTCAGTGATCAAATGACGGGTTGTGCATGACGGTGAAGACACATGACATTTTTTGCACTGGAAGCATACTTGCTGTTGGGAAAACCTGAAGCAGCATTTGGCTAGTCAAGAGTTGGCACGTATGTTCATGTGTACGTGTTTACTTGTGCATGTATGTGTGTGTGTGTGTGCATGTGTGCGCAGTTTGGAGCTTTAAATAATGTGAACTGTGCTCGCGGGGTGAAGACAGGCAACTAACTGACGTGTATAGCTTTCATGCGATTTTTATTACAAGTCTGCCAATAAGGCATTGCTTCGTAGTGGTACATAGAAAATGTTATGGTGATTATTCTGAAAATCTGTTGTTGATTTTTGTTTTGTTATTCATAGAAAGATATTGTTTGTTTGTTTGTGTTTAAACTTGTTTGAATGTTAAATATAAAAAAAAAGGGGGGGTTGGGTGAGGGAGAGGGCAGGGGGGAGTGTGGCAGCGGATGGAAATGGGGGTGTGAGTGTGCGTGCATGTGTGTTGGTTTATGACGTGTCAGAGAGGATTTCATGCTCTTCATAACTCGGTGAATATTGACATGGTTTGTAATGTGAAATATTTGACAGGGTAAAACGTGAAGTTGCCTAGCGCATGTTTGCCAGGAAATTTCAGCCTTACAGAGCAGGAAACGAGCTGTTGCTTGCAGAGAGGTTGACCTGGTAAGTGTACTTAGCCAAACACAGACTGGAACTGTGTACTGCATTTTGATGGATGTGATGCACTGTAGGGGGCTCAGACTGAAGGCCAAACATTCACCAGTGAACACCAGGAAGGGTCCTGAGTTTGTCAGGTACAGTGACACTAACATTCACCAGTGAAGACCAGGAAGGGCCCTGAGTTGGTCAGGTACAGTGACACTAACATTCACCAGTGAACACCAGGAAGGGCCCTAAGTTTGTCAGTTACAGTGACACTAACATTCACCAATGAGTTTGTCAGGTACAGTGACACTAACATTTCACCAATGAGTCTGTCAGGTACAGTAACACTAACATTCACCAGTGAACACCAGGAAGGGCCCTGAGTTGGTCAGGTACAGTGACGCTAACATTCACCAGTGAACACCAGGAAGGGCCCTGAGTTTGTCAGTTACAGTGACACTAACATTCACCAGTGAGTTTGTCAGGTACAGTGACACTAACATTTCACCAGTGAGTCTGTCAGGTACAGTGACACTAACATTCACCAGTGAGTCTGTCAGGTACAGTGACACTAACATTCACCAGTGAACACCAGGAAGGGTCCTGAGTTTGTCAGGTACAGTGACACTAACGTTCACCAGTGAATATTAGGAAGGGCCCTGAGTTTGTCAGGTACAGTGACACTAACATTCACCACGAAGGGTCCTGAGTTTGTCAGGTACAGTGACACTAACATTCACCACGAAGGGTCCTGAGTTTGTCAGGTACAGTGACACTAACGTTCACCAGTGAATATTAGGAAGGGCCCTGAGTTTGTCAGGTACATTGACACTAACATTCACCAGTGAGTTTGTCAGGTACATTGACAATTGCCAGTAGTGACTGTCACATTGAGTTTGTCAGGTACATTGACACTAACATTCACCAGTGAGTTTGTCAGGTACATTGACAATTGCCAGTAGTGACTGTCACATTGAGTTTGTCAGGTACAGTGACACTAACATTCACCAGTGAGTTGGTCAGGTACAGTGACACTAACATTCACCAGTGAGTTTGTCAGGTACAGTGACACTTGCCAGTAGAGACTGTCACATTGAAAACCACAGACCTGCTCATTTGACCTGATACCAGATTCACTAGAATTTCAGTGAGCATGAATCGATTGACGGTTCTCACTGCTTCCTTTATTCTTTCACAACCATCTTGTTGTGAGGTCGGTGTGTCAGACTGCCAGGCCAGGTGTCAAGGGCACAGGGCAAATTGGTGTACTGTTTGAAAAACCTTTTCTTGTGTCAAGGGCACAGGGCAAATTGGTGTACTGTTTGAAAAACCTTTTCTGGTGTCAAGGGCACAGGGCAAATTGGTGTACTGTTTAATAAATCTTTTCTGGTGTCAAGGGCACAGGACAAATTGGTGTACTGTTTAAAAAACCTTTTCTTCTTTTTAAAGTCTGAAAGTCCAAATTGCAGCAAATTTTGTTAAGAAAAAAAAAAAATCAAGTAGCTGATATGGTTTGATGTGCGTCAGTGTGGGCCACAAAAATTGTCCACAATCATATCTAGTGTACTGTTTCTGTCATTGTCTTCTGCTGGTGTGGATAGTCACACTTGGTATGAGGTGGAGGGAAAAAAAGTTAAAAAGTTTTGGTGTTGTCAGTCATACTCGAATGGTACAAGGTGATAACAATGTTTAACATTTCCGTGTTGTCAGTCACACTCAATACAAGGTGAACAAAAACTTTTGCTTCTGGCAGTGCAGAAAGTGAAAGCAATCTTGTTGTAATAATGTGTCATTGTGCTCTCCCCAAACATCCAGTATGGAAATGGAAAGTAAACCAACTCCTTGACAGGCAGATCATTATGAGCGAGCAACGGTACTCGGGCAGATCAACAGCTGAAAGGTTAAGCTACCTGAAATTTGCATTAGGTTGATAAGAAAAATGAGATTGAAAAAAAAATCATTTAGAAATGAAAAACACATTGTCAGTGTATTTATAAATGGCTGATTCCAGTTTTTATGCACACAGTTATTTCAGAAAGACTATGGGAAGGGAACATGCAAGGTAGGAGAAGTAAGTCAGAGGCATGTACACACCTGTTAACCAATAGGATTTCACCCTGTTTCATATGCACTAATGTATGCATTAATAAAATAGGAACACCCAGAAAAAAAAATCTATACATGAAATTCTGAAGTGGTAATTGCACAAATGGAATATGATCACGGTGTTGTCTTGGTATGCTGGTAAAAATGAATGTCCCACCATTTTAAATTGAAAGACTCCCCCCTTCCTTTTATACAAATTTTGGAGAATTATGTACATCCATTTTGGAAAGTACACTGGTTGTGGAAGCGGGGACAGGGGGAGGGGGAATAGACCACAATCGTTTTTAGTGTAAACAGGTCTGCATGCAACATGCAAGTTGATGTAATAAGATGCGCAAGTTGTTGATTTTTTCAGCAGCATTTCTGGTGTTTTGTTCGTTCAGGACTAGACAAACCACCCAGTGCGCCTTTCCTTCCCTAAGAAAGATTCAAGAATTGCTGGAGGGTTTCATTAGAGTTTCCACTGCTACTGAAACATGAAGATATCTGTGTTAGTTTGAAGTCAAGGGCAGTACCTAGAAGGAAGAGTGCAAGACATGTCTTAGAAAGCAGAATCAGTGTGGACGTTGGACCCAATCAAGAACAAGTTGGGATCTTGTTCCCCCCCCCCCCCCTTCCCTCCCCATGCCGCCCCCAAGTGGTTATGGGATGGGTGACATCTGTATGTTTGTATAGAGAGAAAGCGGTGAAGGGATGGATGGGAGAGAGGGGGTGTGGGCAGGGGATGGAATAAAGGGAGGGGAAGGGAAAGCTTGTTACTTATGCCGTCAATGCATTTATTTGCTTGTTTGAAATCCTATTTACATGATGTCAGTGTGAACGCAGTGGATAACCTTACAAATTCCAGTTTTGTGGTTCAAATATGGATTTGGGGAGAGAAGGGGTGGGGGTTGTATTTTTGATTAACAAGCTGTTGGATCAGTTGACATTAAAATGAAATGATTCCATGAAAAAATGAAGGTGGTCTGGTTTGTGGATTTATTGTTCATTGATTGATTGATGTTGTTTGAAAAAAAAAAAAAAAAATTATGTTCAGAAACTGGGTGTATTCTGTGTCATGAACTTTGTTGGCAGTGATCTGACTTATTGAATGGACATTTCAAATGATTGCCTTTGTTGTGGAGAGTTTTACATGGTAGAAAAAGAACAGACAGGAGAAACATACAGTCTGAACTGCTGTGGCAGTCTGTTTTTATCATTTGTTGTTTCTTTGATTTTCTTCCTGATGTTTGTGTTTCTGGTCTGATGATAAGGTCCTCCTTTCTGTCCCTACTCCTGTTTCTCCAACATGATCTGGTGTGTGTGTGTGTGTGTGTGTGTGTGTGGTGTGTGTGTGTGTGTGTGTGTGGATCTTTCTCCTTTACAGTTCAAAACATCAGGTGTTTTAGAAGCCTAGGGCATTTAGAAACAGATCCTGCTGATCAAGGATTGGGCCACTGACACTGGTCCTGATGTTCAGCATGTACTCTCTTCTCCTGTGACCCAGGATCTGTGTCATTCCGGATGTCCTGTGGCCATCATTGGAAATGTCCAAGGGTGTAGTGACCTATGCTTCACAGTTGTCCTGTGACTTCACTTAGGGTTCACTGATGTTCAAATCCTGTGATGTGACACAGTCACTTCATGACTGTTTGGGGTCCAAGATCCTCCAAGATCCCATGATTTCAGGGATCTGTGGTAAAAGATGCGGTCACGTCATAGTTGTTGAGTAGGTTCTGCTGATTTCAAAGTCCTGTGGTATTATAGGAGGCAGTTATTTCATGACTGTCATTTGGCTCTGTATCCGTTCATTTCAAACTCCTGTTGTACAGTTGGTTCATTGTTGTCCTCTCAATCCAGGATCCACTTATTGTGAAGGACTTGCTGTATAACACTTAGTCACTTAGTTATCGTGTGGTGCAGGATCAACTGATTCCAAAGTCTTGTTGTGTAGGACATGGCCACTTCATGGCCACTCTTTCATCCAGAGTTCATTTATTTCAAAGCCCTGTGGTGCTGGACACTATCAAACCATGATCGTCATTTGGTCAAGGATTCACCAATTTAATTTTCCAGTGGCAAAGGAGGCAGTCTCTCCATGGTTGTAATGTTATCCAGGGTTCAGCGACCTGGTGTTGTCCTTCATCCTAGGGTCTGGTGGGGTCACTGTGAATGTATGGCTGGAAATGCAGCAATGCCTTGTGCTTCAAGGTATAAAGATTTCTTCTTTGTCCTTTGGTCAAGAATGCACCGACCTTACAATGATATTAGCTCTTGCAGAGGATCATGTAAATTTACCTTTGTTTTATGCCTAGGGATCTATTGAATTTGAAGTTATCCTGTGATCAAGGATCCAGCAAGTTTTCAGTTGTCCAAAGTTGAGAATCCAGTGATTTTTTTTTTAGTTGTCCCGTGTCAATTACTTGTCCTTTGTCAAAAGTTCCAGTTAATTTTCAATTGTCTTAAATTCCAGAACAAAGGTGGACTTTACAACTGTTCAGCCATCTGGGGGGCTGGTGATTTTCATGGTTGTCCCTTTGACAAGGATCCAGTTATGACAGTCCTTGGTGGAGAATTCCTGTGACTTGACTGTTCTTCAGCGCTGGACGCCAAGGTTTTTGAATTGTCTGGTAGTCCAGGATGTTAGCAATGCGCAGCCAGGATCCTGGCAATGCAGTTGTCTTGTGCCCCTGTTTAAGGACACAATCACTGAGGTCCTCTGGACCAAAGTTCTGTTTAGTCAGTGTGATTGGGCTCCTAAATGTGGTCACTTATTTGGGGTGAAGATGCTATCCTGAATAGTTTCTGGATTTGGAAGTCTGATGATATTGTATTGCTTACATTCTAACAACAGGTTTCTCAATGTGAAATTGGTGCTGCTCCTCAGGTGGGGAAGAGTGTTCCAACAACACTAACAGCAATAGTTATTTACTTTTTCCTCATTCTTTCCGCATGGGTATTCTTGTTTTTGTTCTTGTTTTGCTTTTTATCAAAGTGAAATTTTCTGCAGAATATTACAGGAAAAATGGGTGAAAAATATCTGTCTTCTACAAGAGGGCAAAGCAATGGTGGCACTTTTCTATCCAGGTACTCACAGTGGTCCGGTTTTTTGTTTGTTTGATTTTAACAAATAGGTAGCCAATGTCAACATACTGATGACATGTTTGATTTTAACAAATAGGTAGCCAATGTCAATATACTGATGACATTGCTACACATTTTCGAAGGGGCTCCAGTGAAGAAGAAAAAGATACACGGGAAGAGGGCAGCACTTCTCTAGGTCCCGCTGACACCTTCAGATGTGTCTTTTTCTTCTGTGCTGGAGCCCCTTCAGTGTGCTGCACTGTCTGCATAGTTTCAAGAAGATGAATAAGAATTGTCCCCCTTAGATACAGAAGGACACCTTTGATTAGAAGCAGAAGAACTGTCCCTCTTGGGTCCTGATAAGAAGATACATGGATTGTATGTCCCTTGGGTGCAATATACTAAACCCCTTCCTATGATTGCAAACTGAATTCTATGTACTTTATCAGTACAGAATATAGAAACTTGCCTTTATTTCAAGAAGAAATGAATTGTCTCCCTTAGGTACAATATACTGAACCCTTTCCTTTTAATTGCAAGGCAATTGAATTATCCCCCCCCCCTCCCCATCAGGACTGAATATAAAAACCTGTCTTTGTTTAGAAGAGAAATGAATTGTTCTCCTTGGGTACAAAATACAGAAAACATCTGTTGTCATGAAGAGAAGTGAATTGTTCCCTTTGGGGAAAAAAGGACAGAATGTAGAAAACCTCTTCTTTGAAAAGGTCGGTGAATTGTACCAGATGGGTACAAAATATGTAAACTTGCCTTTTTTTCTTTTTTTGAAAAGAAATGCATTGCTCCCAAAGGGTACAGCTTTCAGCAGACCTCCGTGTTTAATAGACAACGGGACTGTCCCCCTTCACTGCAGAATGTAGAAAATGTCCCTTGAAAGATCGACAAGTGATTTGTTTCCCTTGATCCACTATCAAGAAAAGCAGCCGTTAATAGGCAAAGGAACGAATCGTCCACAATGAGTATATCATATAAAAAAAAATGTCTGCCTTAAGAGGAGGAAAACAAAGGGAGAAAAGAAAAATGAAAGAGAAAAAGAGAAAATTCAGGAAGGAAAAAAAAAAAGAGAAAAGGATTGGGGAAAACTGAAGAACATGGAATAGATGGGAGAAAAAGTCATACCTAAGCACACACATACGTTTACACACACTCACACACACACCCTCACACACACACACAACCACACACACACACACACACACACACACACACACACACACACACACACACACACACACACACCATCTGGCGGAAACAGCCTCCATCCTTACCCTACCCCACCCCCATTTCCTCCCTCCTGTTCCTATGAAAAAATCCATGATGAGCATCATCTTAAAGAAAAAAAGAAAGAAAAAAAATGGAAGAGTGCTGTTCATTTCCTTATTGTATGAAATAATATCACAATAATGCCAACAGCTGTTTGTTTTGAAGAAATGAAAGTACAGAACAGTGCTGTTCTTTTATTCATTTTATGAAATAATGATATCACAATAATAATACCAACTGATGTTTGTTTCATCTGCTTCATGTCGAATGAACGCTGCAGAAGCAATTTAAGTGTCTTGTATTTTTCATGACGGAAAGTGCTTTTCATGTCATGGCATGTGATCTGAAATAAAAAGGAATTCATATACTGCGTAACAGGAACTTGTCATTGTTGTTTTGTTATTACTGACTGACAACAGCTGGTGAAAGTAAGTGTGGGGAGGGAAGAGGGTGGCAGACCATGTTGTTGTTTAACTTTTTAATTGTATCAGTGTGTTAATTTAAGTGACTTTGATCTTTGTAGTTTAGATCACAAAGTTGTCTATTTTGTACATGCTTGTTGTATGTATGTATGTATCCTACCATTACAACAACAAAAAAAATTAAAATATTCTGAATTTAATTCTGATTGTGTGTTCTGTTTCTGGTGGTCGAGTGATACTTTCAAGATTAAAGTTCTGATTTGTGTGTTCTGTTTCTGGTGGTCGAGTGATACTTTCAAGATTAAAGTTCTGATTTGCTGGAGTACTGTAGGTTTGCATCAGTCACTGAACTAATTTTTTTTTAAATCTCAATAAATTTCACAGTAAATAAACTAAACTGTCACAAAATCACAACAGTGAATCTTTTTCACACACATGCACATGCATGCAATCACTCTCATACATACATACAGATTCTCAAACATAAGGCACGTATACCTCTCTCTCACACACACATGTATCCCTACCCCCACTATGCTTCTCCACGCCATCATCATCATCGCCTATTACCCCTCCTGGGGTACAGGCCGCCAACCAAGGACCTCCAGGCATCTCTGTCCTGGGCTCTTTTCTCCAGCTGGTTCCAAGTCGTCCCCATATTCCTGATGTCTGCTTCCAGGTCCCTGCGCCTGGTGTTCCTTGGCCAACCTCTTTTCTGTTTTCCTTGGGGGTTCCATGTTGGGGGTCTGGTGGTGTTGCTTGCAGGCTTCGGCAGCTTATGTCCAATCCAGCCTCGACGTAATTTCTTGATTTCCTGTTCTGCAGGCAGCTGGTTTGTTCTCTCCCAGAGCTCG
Organism: Conus canariensis; assembly: GCA_033310375.1. NCBI lineage: Eukaryota > Metazoa > Mollusca > Gastropoda > Neogastropoda > Conidae > Conus > Conus canariensis. Next base: position 69,525,509 of record CM065733.1, read on the forward strand.
TTGTTGTTGATGGTGTCTGGCCATCGGATGCAGAGAATCTTGCGCAGGCAGTTGTTGATAAACACCTGCACTTTCTTGGTGGTGGCAACTGTAGTTCTCCACGTTTCTGCTCCGTACAATAGAACTGCTTTGATGTTGGTGTTGAAGAGCCTGACTTTGGTGTTGACTGACAGTTCCTTGGAGCTCCAGATGTTCCGTAGCTGAATGAATGGTGCCCTGGCCTTTCCGATCCTTGCTCTGATGTCGGCGTCTGTGCCCCCCAGCTTGTCGATGACACTGCCCAGGTAGTAAAGGTCCATGCTATCACACACACTTAATTAGAAATGAACATGCACTCTGCTTCAGTGATTAATTATTATAAAAAAAACAACATGCATGCCGCTTCAGTGATTAATAAAAAAAAAAAAAATAAAAATATGAGCATGCATACTGCTTCAGTGATAAAATTGAAAAGATGAACATGCATGCTGCTTCAGTGAATAAATAAAAAAAAAAGGAAAATGAACATGCATACTGCTTCAGTGATAAATTTGAAAAAATGAACATGCATGCTGCTTCAGTGAATAATTTTAAAAAAGGAAAATGAACATGCATGCTGCTTCAGTGAATAATTTTTAAAAAATAAAGGAAAATGAACATGCATGCTGCTTCAGTGAATAATTTTTTAAAAAAAAAAGGAAAATGAACATGCATGCTGCTTCAGTGATAAATTTGAACAAATGAACATGCATGCTGCTCAGTGAATAATTAAAAAAGAAAAAGGAAAATGAACATGCATATTGCTTCAGTGAATAATTAAAAAAAGAAAAAGGAAAATGAACATGCAAGCTGCTTCAGTGAATGATTAAAAAAAAAAAAAGAAAAAGGAAAATCAACATAAATTTGAAAAAAAAAAATGAACATGCATGCTGCTCAGTGAATAATTAAAAAAAAAGAAGGAAAATGAACATGCATGCTACTTCAGTGAATATTTTTTTTTTAAAAAGGAAAATGAACATGCATGTACTTCAATGAATATTTAAAAAAAAAAGGAAAATGAACATGCATGCTACTTCAGTGAATAATTAAAAAAAAAAAAGGAAATGAACATGCATGCTACTTCAGTGTATAATAAAAAAAAAAAAAAAAAAAGGAAAATGAACATGCATATTCCTTCCGTGATTCATAATACTGCTATGCTAAAAGGTTAATGGGTATCCATCTTTTCATTCAAATGTTTGTTTTCATTGCTTTCATTATCATGATTGTCATTATTGATTCATCATGATCTCATTTTATTTTGTCACCATTTTTGTCTATCATTTATCATCATGTTAAATCACTATTTTTTTAATGTATTTATTTATTTATTTTTTTTAATGTATCTTCCATCCCCTGTCAGTACCAATTCTTTTTTTTTTTTATGTATCTTCCATCCCCTGTCAGTAGCATTGCTTCCATCCTGCTTATTCCTGCTCCCCCTACCCATCTATCTCTATGCACCCCCCCCCCCCCCCGGCACACACCACACCACCACCACCCCTCCCCCCTCCCAACCACATCCAGTTTGTTGTTCACAGCCTCAGCATCAGTCTTCAAAAGGGAACAACATTATCAGGTGCCCAGGAGGCAATGTACAAGAGGGAACAACATTATCAGGTGTCCAGGAGGCAATGTACCAGAGGGAACAACATTATCAGGTGTCCAGGAGGTAATGTACCAGAGGGAACAACATTATCAGGTGTCCAGGAGGCAATGTACCAGAGGAGACAACATTATCAGGTGTCCAGGAGGCAATGTACCAGAGGAGACAACATTATCAGGTGTCAAGGAGGCATTCTACCAGAGGAGACAACATTATCAGGTGTCCAGGAGGCAATGTACCAGAGGGAACAACATTATCAGGTGTCCAGGAGGCAATGTACCACAGGGAACAACATTATTAGGTGTCCAGGAGGCAATGTACCAGAAGGAACAACATTATCAGGTGTCCAGGAGGCAATGTACCAGAGGAGACAACATTATCAGGTGCACAGGAGGCAATCTACCAGAGGGAACAACATTATCAGGTGTCCAGGAGGCAATCTACCAGAGGAGACAACATTATCAGGTGTCCAGGAGGCAATGTACCAGAGGGAACAACATTATCAGGTGTCCAGGAGGCAATTACCAGATGGAACCACGTTATCAGGTGTCCAGGAGGTAGTGTACCAGAGGAGACAACATTATCAGGTGTCCAGGAGGCAATGTACCAGAGTGAACAACATTATCAGGTGTCCAGGAGGCAATGTACCAGAGGGAACAACATTATCAGGTATCAAGGAGGAAATGTACCAGGGGAAACAACATCATCAGGTGTCCAGGAGGCAATTACCAGATGGAACCACATTATCAGGTGTCCAGAAGGCAATGTACCAGAGTGAACAACATTATCAGGTGTCCAGGAGGCAATGAACCAGAGGAGACAACATTATCAGGTGTCCAGGAGGCATGTACCAGTGGGAACATTATCAGGTGTCCAGGAGGCAATGTACCAGAGGAGACAACATTATCAGGTGTCCAGGAGACAATGTACCAGAGGGAACAACATTATCAGGTGTCCAGGAGGCAATGTACCAGAGGAGACAACATTATCAGGTGTCCAGGTGGCAATGTACCAGACGGAACAACATTATCAGGTGTCCAGGAGGCAATGTACCAGAGGAGATAACATTATCAGGTGTCCAGGAGGCAATGTACCAGAGGAGATAACATTATCAGGTGTCCAGGAGGCAATGTACCAGAGGGAACAACATTATCAGCTGTCCAGGAGGCAATCTACCAGATGGAACACATTATCAGGTGTCCAGGAGGCAATGTACCAAAGGGAACAACATTATCAGGTGTCCACGAGGAAATGTACCAGAGGCGATAACATTATCAGGTGTCCAGGAGGCAATGTACCAGAGTGAATAACATTATCAGGTGTCCAGGAGGCAATGTACCAGAGGAGACAACATTATCAGGTGTCCAGGAGGCAATCTACCAGAGGAGACAACATTATCAGGTGTCCAGGAGGCAATGTACCAGAGGAGACAACATTATCAGGTGTCCACGAGGCAATGTACCAGAGTAGACAACATTATCAGGTGTCCAGGAGGCAATGTACCAGATGGAACAACATTATCAGGTGTCCAGGAGGCAATCTACCAGATGGAACACATTATCAGGTGTCCAGGAGGCAATGTACCAGAGGAGACAACATTACCAGGTGTCCAGGAGGCAATGTACCAGAGGAGACAACATTATCAGGTGTTCAGGAGGCAATGTACCAGAGTGAACAACATTATCAGGTGTCCAGGAGGCAATGTACCAGAGGGAACAACATTATCAGGTGTCCAGGAGGCAATGTACCAGAGGCGATAACATTATCAGGTGTCCAGGAGGCAATGTACCAGAGGAGACAACATTATCAGGTGTCCAGGAGGCAATGTACCAGAGGAGACAACATTATCAGGTGTCCAGGAGGCAATGTACCAGAGGAGACAACATTATCAGGTGTCCAGGTGGCAATGTACCAGAGGAGACATTATCAGGTGACCAGGAGGCAATGTACCAGAGGAGACAAAATTATCAGCTGTCCAGGAGGCAATGTACCAGAGGAGACAAAATTATCAGGTGTCCAGGAGGCAATGTACCAGAGGAGACAACATTATCAGGTGTCCAGGAGGCAATGTACCAGAGGAGACAACATTATCAGGTGTCGAGGAAGCAATGTACCAGATGGAACCACATTAACAGGTGTCCAGGAGGCAATGTACCAGAGGGAACAACATTATCAGGTGTCCAGGAGGCAATGTACAAGAGGGAACAACATTATCAGGTGTCCAGGAGGCAATGTACCAAAGGAGACAACATTATCAGGTGCCCAGGAAGCAATGTGCCAGAGGAGACAACATTATCAGGTGTCCAGGAGGCAATGTACCAGAGGGAACAGCATTATCAGGTGTCCAGGAGGCAATGTGTGTGTGTGTGTGTGTGTGTGTGTGCGTGTGCGCTCGCGCGTATGTGAGGTTGGGGTTTAGTTAGCTAGAGTTAGGTTAAGTTCCTCAGGGTTAGGTAGAAAGATTAGGCTAGGTAGGAGGCTGGGGAAATAGGACATACAATATTCTTTCATTCCAGTCTTCACTTATTGAAGGAATGGAATGGAAGCGGGAGGTTGGTTTCGTTCCCAATTGTTACCCTTTTGTTACTTTGGTTCTACACCAGAGAAGGCGGGGCAGGATATCGGCTGTTGTTGTGTTGTCAAGTCTGTGAGTAGTTGTGGTAAATTGTCGTGTTGTTGCACGAGCAATAACTAGTCCGTTGGTCAGGCGTGTCAGCTCTGCGGAGGGATACACTGCTCTGACCAATCGTTGTTTTGTGTGGTGAGTAGAGTTCGCTTGATTCCGACCAGGGCGGAATGTGTTGGGGTAGCTTCACTTCGGTCCCTGGTGTTCGTCGGAGTGGACGTACTCCTTGTAGGTGCGGCGGCAGCGCCGTTAGTTTTTGAAGAGTGACTTCGAGTCATAGTTAGTGCCAGGTCCTCGTCGGGTTTGGGTGCCCTTGGCCTGTGCTGAGTCGGTGTCGTCCTTGTTGCAGCCACTGTCAGCCAGTTGCAGAACTGGTGTGGTTGATCGTCTGTATGTCCAGGTTGGTGATCTGTTAGGTTCGTTGTGTTGTAGTTCGTTGTGTTGTCTTGTATTATGGCGAGTTGAACTGTAGTTGTCTCATGTTGCGATTAGTTGTATGGTGTTCGTTGCGTATACTGGTTGTCTAGTATGATGTTGTCTTGGTTCCGTGATTGAAATTCGTAGTCAGCCGGTTTGTGTTGTTACCTCTTTCCTGTATATTTTTGTAAGTAATGTACATAGTGGTTCCTGAGTTCGATTTCCTCAGGACAGTTTGGCTAGACAATGTGGGTTCAATATAATGACCGTTGATGGACAGTGATGTAGATATTGTTTGTGGTTAGTTCATGGTAATGTCAGTGGGTTTAATAAGAGGGTAGTACGAGGTTGCATTTGGTTGAGGATCATAATATGAGTCAGGTGCAGATGTGTCTGCGTGAATCATAGAGGGGTTTGATGATTGTGCTCAATCTCAATTGTAAATAGTAGTAGTTCGTTGATATTGATTAACGATTTTGGAGTTGACCTGCACAGCATTCGAATCGGTTAACTGTGTAGTAGGGCTAAGGCCAATTTGTGGTCGAGTGGTTGATACTGGAGTACGGTCGTGACTATTCAACTTATATTGGTGTCTTCTCACTTTCGCTACGAGTCATGGTTCTCGACGCGGGTGTCGTGCGCGTGCAGACTGTATCTGTGACGTTCGCATTTGGTACAGGATAGTGAGTCCATAGGGTAGAAGTTTTTGTAATACAAGTGACAGTCGTCACAAATGCAGGAATCTATGTGTTTGTGACAGAACGGGGTTGGAGAAAGATGTCTTAGGTGGTGGGGAGACAGTCCCATTATGAATTTTAGTAGTCGGAAAGAAGGGAAAGGTAAAGTTTAAGGCGAGTAGCTTAGCAGTCGATAGGATAAAAAACGGATGATGTGCAGCATGTAATATTGTATGAAGTGTGGTTGTGTTGGCATAACAAGGATTAACCACTGGGTTATCTGACAAGAGATGACATGAGAGTGAGGTGCTGGATGGAAATTTTGGCGAACAAATCATGTTTTTGATATATGATTATAATTGACAGTGCAAAGAGGGGTAATAATGTGAAGGATTGTGGCTGCGAGCCGATTCTCTTGTGTGAACATGCCGGAACTGTGAACCGCTAAAAATTGTTTTTTTTTTCTCTGAGAGATGTGTATTACTACTGGTTATTGTGTGGAGACATTTCCTTGTGAAATTGGCCATTTCCTAGATTATTTAGTATGTCCTAAGGGGGCCCATGGAGTCCGTGTTGGATCGCTTAGATTGGTTTATTTCTCCGAGAATTGGGTGTGATTCATAATTTCATATGTAATAGCGTGGATTGGCTCAGGGAGAGTATTGTTTTACCGCTGTTGTAAGGGTTGGCAGGAAATGGGTCTGATAACCCCAAAGTGAGTAATGGGTTGGGGGATGTGTTCGAAATTAAAGGGGTCACTCTCATGCCCGAGTGGGAAGTAGGCAAGGGAGATGGAGAGTTAAAGCTTTACCAAGTAGCCTATGTGCCTTGATGACTCGGGTAGTAGCAACACTACAGTAGTGGCCTCCAGTTGTGTCAGCAGGTATCCTGCTCTGTCTGAGGCTGGGGCCAGATCACCGCAGTCTACTGCCGCGTGCCGGCAGTTGAGCGGCGCTTTCCAGTGCCTGTTGTTTTTCCGGGAGAAGGAGACCACCCAGGCCGTCTGCCTTCTGTGGGGCAGCTCTCCTCCAGCTACCGGTGCTCTTCCGGGAGTTCTCCGGCACTGGTTCCTCGTCCCTGTTTAGGCGTCCTGTGAGAGGGCGCTGCACCAGGCCTTTTCCACCCTTGGTGTCCGGCGGGGCCTTCAGAGGAGGAGGCGTCCTACGAGCCCCGGACCCGTCGAGAGGGCGTCTGGTGTGTGTGCGTTGGGTGTCGTGCCCATCGCGGGGAGGAGTCAGACTGCGGGAGGCCACGGTCAGCGCCGGGGTGCAGAGTCTTCAGGGAGGGTGTCGGCCCGCGGAGGAGCCACGGACAGCGCCGGGGTGCAGAGTCTTCCGGGGAGGTGTCAGCCCGCGGAGGAGCCACGTACAGCGCCGAGGACTGGAGCTTTCCGGGCCGGGATGGGTTGTCCCATGTTTGTGATAGAAGGGGTGTAGCGTTAGGCAGTAGGGTTAGGGGTGTTAGCTACTGCCTCCTTTTAGGACGTAGTGGCCGGTTCAGTGTAGGGTACTTGTCGTTGCCTCCCTTAGGGACGCAGCGATCAGTTTGGTAGTGGTCCTGGGTTAAAAGAGAAGGGCGAGTCCTGGGGAGAGGTGTGGGTGGTAGCAGTCGTTAAGAGATTAGAGTCCCTTTGGTAAATCCTTGTCCCTAGTAGTTAGTCACCACGTGTGCGGGCTATCGCTGTGTCCCCAGGTCACAGTGATATACCGCAACTGGTGTTTCAGGTTAGGTTAGGGTCTTCCAGGTCATTATAGTAGAGTAGGGTGAGTCAGCGGGAATTGGATACTTGTGTGCAGTTGTGGATGTGCGTGAGTGGTGGCGCCATGGAGGTGTGTGTGAAATAAAGAAGCGTGCGTGATTGTAAAACTGTGTTAGTGTGCTGTGTTGTCTGACCTAGTGTGTGATAGGCGTGGGTAAGGGTGGTAGGGCCGTCCGGCTTAGCGACCGTGACATAGTGTTACTGATTATTTTCTAGTATCAAAAGAAATTGCCCGTCGTGGTAAACTAACTGTGAAAGATGACTTATTTTCATGGCATTTCCCAGTCCAACTCATTTGGAAATCAAATCATTTAAAAAGCGAACCACAAGCTGAACACCACTCAACTGAAGAGCGAATTATATGGGCGGAGGAACATTCACAGCTGCACAGAGAAGAGATAAGTTCACACAAATTCAAAAATTGTATGAGTGTTGCCATGGATACTTTAGGTACATACGTTGATAGAAGTATTGAACAGTTTGTAAATGCACTCTGTGGAGCTGCTGCATGTATGGTTAGAACAATTGGGAGAAGGAAAAAAAAATGATTGGTTTGATAATGAATGTGAGAAAAAGAAAAAGTTAGTTAAAAGGTCATTACAGACCTTTAGAAGAGCCAAAAATAACGAAGAAAAAACGGAAAAGAGAATAAAGTATACAGAATAACGAAAGCAATACAGTTAACTAAGAAAAGAAAAGAAAAGAAAATTTGACGAAAAAAGACTGAGAACGTTTTGGGCAACCATTAGATTGGTGAGTAGGAAGGCTATCATATACAACAATAAAACATCCTCACAGTGGTTTGATCACTTTCATAGTCTATTATATACAACAATAAAACATCCTCACAGTGGTTTGATCACTTTCATAGTCTATTATATACAACAATAAAACATCCTCACAGTGGTTTGATCACTTTCATAGTCTATTATATACAACAATAAAACATCCTCACAGTGGTTTGATCACTTTCATAGTCTATTATATACAACAATAAAACATCCTCACAGTGGTTTGATCACTTTCATAGTTTATTCAATGCTTTTGCTGACAGAAGTCAGCAGGACCTTACAGACTCAGAAGATCATGAAGAAGAAGAATTACTAAGTAAGCCCTTGGTCAATGATGACGGCAGAGGAAGTAAAACAAAACAGCACGAAGAAGTTAAGAATGGGAAAAGTGCAGGGATTGATAAAATCATTAGTGAAATGCTTAAACTCGCAGAAGCAGATATTATAGATTACTTTGCCACATTATTCAACAGGCTGTTTGACAACGGAACATTCCCAACCGACTGGTATAAATCTATAATTGTACCTATTCACAAAAAGGTGACCCAGATAAGCCAGATAATTATCGAGGTGTTGCCTTGACTAGAGTTATTAGTAAACTGTACACACATTCTAAATAGAAGACTGACTCCGTGGGCGAAAAGAGAACAAAAGATAGTAGAGGAACAGGCAGGTTTTAGGACGGGCTACAGTACAGTCGACCACATCTTTACTATGTACACTCCGGTGCAAAAGTTTTTGCTGAATAATACTAAGTTATATGTTGCCTTTGTTGACTTAAAAAAAGCGTTCGACTCTATTAATAGAAATGTATTATAGTATGTTTTGAGGGAAAATGGTGTGAATGGGAAGATGTACTTGGCATTACGTGGAGTATATAGTTCAGTTCTTGCTTGTGTTCGAGAAAAAGGTGTGTACTCTGATTATTTTGAATGTCCATGGGGTGTGAAGCAAGGCTGGTTGCTGAACTCTTTAATTTTTGCGTTTTTTTTTTCTTTTTTCTTTTTTTTTTTTTATAAATGAATTAGCAATGAAAATGTCAAGAAGAGGTCGTCATGGTGTGGAATTGGTACCTGGTGCTGTTGAAATCTTCATGTTAATGTTTGCTGATGATGTTGTGTTGATATCTAGTACTGCCATTGGTCTGCAGAACCAGCTAAATGTGTTGAAATGTAAAGCAGATAAGTTACAATTAACTGTGAATCTAGATAAAACAAATATTGTTGTATTTCGTAAGGGCGGACACCTATTTAAATAAGAAAAATGGCGGTATGGTGAGGCAGAAGTCAAAGTAACAAACATATACAAATACCTTGGGATGATGTTTGCAACTAAGCTGAGTTTAAATGTGGTGTGGGATGATATGTGTAGTAAAGGGAAAAATGGAGTAATTGAAATTATGAAGTGTATGAGAAAATTAAGTTCACTTGATTTAACCCTGTTCTGGAAATTGTTTGATATGCAAATAAAACCTATAATAACATATGCAGCAGAAACCTAGGGAATGGAAGAGACTATTCAAATGGAAAGAGTACATACATTTGCAATTAAACGTATTATCAGTGTCCCATTACATTCATCTAACACAATGGTGTATGGCGAAACTGGAAGATATCCCTGTACATAAGAACATACGTGAAATGTTTGAGTTGTTGGGTTAGACTTATTCAGTTACCTAACAGCAGAATAAGTAGGCAAGCATATGACATGTTATTTAGACAGTCTGAGGCTGGAAAATATATCTGGGCTAGTAAAGTAAAGCAAGTTCTAACTGTAAATGGGTTCGGTATTGTATGGCTCTGCCAGGATGTAGGTAATAAAAAATCATTTATTTCAGAGTTCAAAGACCGGTTGATTTCTTGTTATAAACAAAAGTGGTATTCTAAAATTGAGGAACGTTCAAAATATTTTTGGTTTAGCGGCTTTAAAGGTATTTTCCAACTAGAAAAATTCTTAAAATGCATCACTAGCAAATTACATAGAAGTATGCTTGCAAGATTCAGGTGTAGGACACTGGATTTAAAGGCAAATATAAAATGGTTTAATGAAGAAAAAGAAGAAGATGGATTATGTAAAATGTGTGCTGATGGAGTAAGAGAGGATGGAAATCATTTTATATTCTTTTGTAAAGCGTATGAAAACATAAGGGCAAAATTGCATATTCAACAAAATAACAATACATGAGGATGCAATCTAATAACATTATTTGAATCTGAAGATGATGATGCAATCATTATGTTAGCCAAGTACATAGCAGAAGCCATAAGTGTCAGAAACAAGAAAATGAAATAAGTAAACTGACAATATTTTTTCTAACACCCTAGCATGTGCCTGATTATCTTCTGTACACATCATGTTGTTGTTGTTGCTGTTGTTTGTAAAAACTGTTTCTTCATAGTTTGACTCTTTATAGTCTACTATTTGTCTGAAAGAACTGTGAAGATCGGTTGTATTTTGCAAGGGAGAAGATATTCTTCCCTTGATACAAATATGATTGTGATTTTGCTTATCTCAATATTACTTTGTTTTTCTGTAAATAATGCATAAAGTTTTGTTGTTGTTGTTTTTTTTCCTTGGCTCAATCTTTAAACTTTATATCTCATTATATGAATTTCCTTCACTTTAGTAATGGCGCCATCATACAAGGGTTAAATTATAACCCCTTGACATTAGGGCTGTGAAAAGCTATTGTCAATAAAAGGCGCGTTTAGCGCGTCAAGCGCCTCTCTCTCTCTCTCTCTCTCTCTCTCTCTCTCTCTCTCTCTCTCTCTCTCTTACACACATACAAACACGCGCGCGCACGCACGCACAG
>CM065733.1:69546214-69551257 GCA_033310375.1 Conus canariensis
CCTACCCCTACCCCATACCCTAACACTAACCCTAACCCTAACACCTACCCCTAACCCTAACCCTAACCCTACCCCTAACACCTAACCCTAACCCTAACACCAAACCTAACCTCACCCTAACCCCTAACCCTCACCCTAACCCTCACCCCTAACCCTCACCCTAACCCTAACCCCTACCCTAACCCTAACCCCTCACCCTAACCCTAACCTCACCCTAACCCTCACCCTAACCCTAACCCTAACCCTAACCCTAACCCTCACCTCACCCTCACCCTCACCCTAACCCTAACCCTAACCCTAACCCTAACCCTTACCCTAACCCTAACCCTCACCCTCACCTCACCCTAACCCTAACCCTCACCCTAACCCTAACCCTAACCCTAACCCTAACCTCACCCTCACCCTAACCCTAACCCTAACCCTCCACCCTAACCCTAACCCTAACCCTAACCCAAAACCTTCACTTATTATGGTATTTACTGATGTGGTTTCAAAACTATTCACTTTATTCACTGATCTGATGTAATTTTTTTTATGCTCATTGTGGGTACATACTGACATAGGTTCAAACGTCACTCAATTCGTGGATTGATCTGCATGGTGCTTGTTTAACATATTATTCATATTTAATGGCATGGCGTCATGTGTGATTTTATTTCATGGATTCATTTACGAGTGGTAATCCAAAATTGTTATTAGTTGCTTCATAGAATGCATGTTTTAAAGTCCAACTCTTTCATGGTTTTCGCACTCCCTCCAAAGCAGTCTCCTTGTCTTCAGCATGTACACAGAGTTTCACCCGCCTTATCCGACATCCAGCAGTTTTCAGGATTTCTGGGTCTGGTGTGGTGTCCAGCTGTGATTTCACAACTCTTTCCCAGTCCTGGTCTGTTCACACTTCTTCCATGACAGGTTCTGTTTCGGAAGAGGGAAACAGACGGTAATCTCATTAGTTCAGGGCAGGACTGTGGATGGGTGAAGAGATTTTTACAGATGGCGCCTCCAGATAGGTCACGTGATCTTGATTTCAGAAGTACTAGTTTCGTGACTCAAAACGATTTACAACTTTTCGGATGCGGCTTGCGACTTCGAGCAAAGCATATTTTATATGACAAAGTGTGTTACGTGTACAAAGTTTGTAAAAACATCAAACATGGCACAGCCTTGAATTTCAACAAATGAGAGAAGCATCTCCTGTGATATCTCCTATCCAAGCTGCAATACTTCTCTTTCGTCCACAATGCCGACGCACATACGATTAGACTGTTTATTTAGAAAGTTGAGGAACTGTCTTAATATTTCTTCTCTGACTGTATCAGACATTCATTTTACAGCCATTTGTCACAGATGCCGGGGCATTTCGCTTGGAATAAGTAGGTCTCAGCTCCTGACATAGGAAAACATTGTTTCCTTTGTTAGAAGTTATTGTGTCTGTCTAGCAGCAGTCGATTTCTTCATTTCAATTCACTACAAAAGTTCTTTCAACAATAATGGAAAATCGTCTGTTTCGCTTACTTCACCGATTGATATGCGTATCCTTTTACTGCTTGCTTTATAAAAGCACATTTTTACTGACTGTTGACGGCATGTACAGTACTGATCTTTCAGGTAGAGTCCATTCTTTAATAGTGATCATTCACATGTGTACTTGTCCTGTATGTCGCACATTACACTCCATGTACTTGCCATCATTATCGACTTTTAGTTTGTTTCATGTTGTATTCAAGTTTCTGCTCCATTGAAAACAAAATCTCAATTGCCTTTCTGCCAGTATCCTTCCTTTGGAAGCAGGGGGCATGTCATAGCATTTCCATACATCAGTTGCCTTTCTGCCAGTATCCTTCCTTTGGAAGCAGGGGCATTTCATAGCATTTCCATACATAAAAAAAACCCTGGTCTGCATCATTATGACATCATTTCCATTTTACGCAGTCAGAAAATCTAAACATGCCGTCTATCTCAGGTAAAATGCGTTTGAATTCTACGTTGCCAACAGGGAAGGGGCAACATAGGTTAGAAGATGTTTGAATTACCACTCCCCTCCCTCACCTTCATCAGCCCTGTCCCTTCCCTCTCTACTCTTCACGGTGGACAGGTGGAGAGTCCACTGGTACTATGATCTTAGGTTGCACAAAGTTCATCTGCACAGAATGAAAAGGAATCTATGGATAACGACTTGATTTTTGCTCTGTTTCCCTGTGGTGACTGAAACCCCTTTAAAGAACGACTCTTATCTCTGTCTCTGTCTCTGTGCGTGCGTGCGCGCGCGTGTTTGTATGTGTGTAAGAGAGAGAGAGAGAGAGAGAGAGAGAGAGGAGAGAGAGAGAGAGAGAGAGAGAGAGGCGCTTGACGCGCTAAACGCGCCTTTTATTGACAATAGCTTTTCACAGCCCTAATGTCAAGGGGTTATTAATTTTAACCCTTGTATGATGGCGCCATTACTAAAGTGAAGGAAATTCATATAATGAGATATAAAGTTTAAAGATTGAGCCAAGGAAAAAAAACAACAACAACAAAACTTTATGCATTATTTACAGAAAAACAAAGTAATATTGAGATAAGCAAAATCACAATCATATTTGTATCAAGGAAGAATATCTTCTCCCTTGCAAAATACAACCGATCTTCACAGTTCTTTCAGACAAATAGTAGACTATAAAGAGTCAAACTATGAAGAAACAGTTTTTACAAACAACAGCAACAACAACAACATGATGTGTACAGAAGATAATCAGGCACATGCTAGGGTGTTAGAAAAAATATTGTCAGTTTACTTATTTCATTTTCTTGTTTCTGACACTTATGGCTTCTGCTATGTACTTGGCTAACATAATGATTGCATCATCATCTTCAGATTCAAATAATGTTATTAGATTGCATCCTCATGTATTGTTATTTTGTTGAATATGCAATTTTGCCCTTATGTTTTTCATACGCTTTACAAAAGAATATAAAATGATTTCCATCCTCTCTTACTCCATCAGCACACATTTTTACATAATCCATCTTCTTCTTTTTCTTCATTAAACCATTTTATATTTGCCTTTAAATCCAGTGTCCTACACCTGAATCTTGCAAGCATACTTCTATGTAATTAGCTAGTGATGCATTTTAAGAATTTTTCTAGTTGGAAAATACCTTTAAAGCCGCTAAACCAAAAATATTTTGAACGTTCCTCAATTTTAGAATACCACTTTTGTTATATAACAAGAAATCAACCGGTCTTTGAACTCTGAAATAAATGATTTTTTATTACCTACATCCTGGCAGAGCCATACCAATACCGAACCCATTTACAGTTAGAACTTGCTTTACTTTACTAGCCCAGATATATTTTCCAGCCTCAGACTGTTAAATAACATGTCATATGCTTGCCTACTTATTCTGCTGTTAGGTAACTGAATAAGTCTAACCAACAACTCAAACATTTCACGTATGTTCTTATGTACAGGGATATCTTCCAGTTTCGCCATACACCATTGTGTTAGATGAATGTAATGGGACACTGATAATACGTTTAATTGCAAATGTATGTACTCTTTCCTTTTGAATAGTCTCTTCCATTCCCTAGGTTTCTGCTGCATATGTTATTATAGGTTTTATTTGCATATCAAACAATTTCCAGAACAGGGTTAAATCAAGTGAACTTAATTTTCTATACACTTCATAATTTCAATTACTCCATTTTTCCCTTTACTACACATATCATCCCACACCACATTTAAACTCAGCTTAGTTGCAAACATCATCCCAAGGTATTTGTATATGTTTTGTTACTTTGACTTCTGCCTCACCATACCGCCATTTTTCTTATTTAAATAGGTGTCCGCCCTTACGAAATACAACAATATTTGTTTTATCTAGATTCACAGTTAATTGTAACTTATCTGCTTTACATTTCAACACATTTAGCTGGTTCTGCAGACCAATGGCAGTACTAGATATCAACACAACATCATCAGCAAACATTTAACATGAAGATTTCAACAGCACCAGGTACCAATTCCACACCATGACGACCTCTTCTTGACATTTTCATTGCTAATTCATTTATAAAAAAAAAAAAGAAAAAAGAAAAAAAAAAACGCAAAAATTAAAGAGTTTCAGCAACCAGCCTTGCTTCACACCCATGGACATTCAAAATAATCAGAGTACACACCTTTTTCTCGAACACAAGCAAGAATGAACTATATACTCCACGTAATGCCAAGTACATCTTCCCATTCACACCATTTTCCCTCAAAACATACTATAATTACATTTCTATTAATAGAGTCGAACGCTTTTTTTAAGTCAACAAAGGCAACATATAACTTAGTATTATTCAGCAAAAACTTTTGCACCGGAGGTGTACATAGTAAAGATTGTGGTCGACTGTACTGTAGCCCGTCCTAAAACCTGCCTGTTCCTCTACTATCTTTTGTTCTCTTTTCGCCACGGAGTCAGTCTTCTATTTAGAATGTGTGTACAGTTTACTAATAACTCTAGTCAAGGCAACACCTCGATAATTATCTGGCTTATCTGGGTCACCTTTTTGTGAATAGGTACAAATTATAGATTATACCAGTCGGTTGGGAATGTTCCGTTGTCAAACAGCTGTTGAATATGTGGCAAAGTAATCTATAATATCTGCTTCTGCGAGTTTAAGCATTTCACTAATGATTTTATCAATCCCTGCACTTTTCCCATTCTTAACTTCTTCGTGCTGTTTTGTTTTACTTCCTCTGCCGTCATCATTGACCAAGGGCTTACTTAGTAATTTCTTCTTCTTCATGATCTTCTGAGTCTGTAAGGTCCTGCTGACTTCTGTCAGCAAAAGCATTGAATAAACTATGAAAGTGATCAAACCACTGTGAGGATGTTTTATTGTTGTATATAATAGACTATGAAAGTGATCAAACCACTGTGAGGATGTTTTATTGTTGTATATAATAGACTATGAAAGTGATCAAACCACTGTGAGGATGTTTTATTGTTGTATATAATAGACTATGAAAGTGATCAAAACCACTGTGAGGATGTTTTATTGTTGTATATAATAGA
>CM065733.1:69551357-69571357 GCA_033310375.1 Conus canariensis
GTCAATATCAAAATGTGCTCGTGTTAGTTTCCATGGGGGGATAGGAGACACAATAGATCTTTTTGCAATAGATGTTAGTTTGATGTCTGAGGATTCTAAAATCGAGGAAGTATATGTTCTTAGAGTCGTTTGAGATGATATATTTTTAGCCCTTTTGGGAAAATCAATGTCCGATTTAATATTTATTTCAGGGCCTATATTGTTGTCTATAGTAGAACTTCTTATAACAAATTTGGTGCATGCAAGATTCCTATATTCTTCCAGTGGTAATATCCCAGCAGCACTGTATGCTTTTGTACAAGAGGCATGGACTGGTAGTCCCATGGCTATCTTATATGCTTTGGAATCAATACTTTGAAGTTTTTTCAGTAAGTATTTGGGTGCACTGAAGAACACCTCTTGTGCATACGTTAATTTTGATCTAACCAGTGCAGTAGAAAGGTGCAAAAGAGCAACTGTGTCCTGAGCCCAAGCATGCTTGCTAATAATCTTTAATAGATTTAAACTTTTTCGAGCTTTTGTTAGAATATGCTCTATATGAAAATTCCATGACAACTTTGATGTTAAATTTACTCCAAGGAATTTCACTATTTTGGTATATTTGATGGGTATGCCGTTGACTTGAAATGAAGGCATATTAACTGGATCAGATCCAGTATTAAATAACATCATGTGTGTTTTTTCTGTTGATATTTGCAAACCATTTTCAGTCATGTAAGCAGAAAAGGTGTTTAATTCTTTTTGATATAACTTTTTAATATAGTTTTGTGATCTGACAGATGTACATGTTTTTAATGTCACTTTCATCCATATGCATATGTCATCTGCATATTGGGCTAGTTCTATATTTTTAGTAATTTTTGTGGGTAAATCGTACATAAGAATACTAAAAAGTAAAGGGGCAATAACAGACCCCTGAGGAATGCCCATGTGTAATTTCCTTCTTGTAGAATAGGAGTTCCCTACCTTCGTTCTAATATATCTGTTTTCTAAGAAGTCTTTAAGAAACTCATAAATGTTTCCTGATAATCCAATCTCTTTAAGTTTATAAAGCAAACGAGAGTGCCATACTTGATCGTAAGCTTTAGTGATATCAAAAAAGGTTGCTAGTAAACATTTTCTCCTGGAAAACTGATGTTTAATTTGAGTGGTAAGTTTGACCAAGTGTTCAATAGCACTTCTTCCCTTTCGAAAACCTGCTTGATTTGTTGGGATAACTCTGTTCTTTTCACAAAAGTAGTTTAGCCTATTCAAAACAATTGTTTCATAAAGTTTACAGACATGAGAAGTTAATGAAATAGGTCTGTAACTATCTATTCTTTCTTTCAGTTTACCTTCCTTGTGAATCGGTACTATTACTGATTCTTTCCATATTTGTGGCAAAAGACCTGAACTCCAGCATTTTTTAAATATATTAAGTAAAATGCTTATCCATTTGTCTGGAAAATGTTTAATCATTTCATTAGAAATGGCGTCAATCCCAACAGCTGTTTTTTTGTTTGGTAGAGAATCTATGGCGTCTTTCACCTCTTGTAATGTAATTGGGGCGTTGATGTCGCTTGTGTCATTATCAGATACATCATTAAAGACATGGGCAGATTCTTTATCCTCTCTGAATTTTCTTTGGTTTTCAGACAACCCATCTAACCTGCTTACTTTAGCAAACTGGTTGACAAACGCTTCTGCTTTGTCTGCGGATGATGGTAACTTATTATTATCAAGAATAATAGGATATTCTGGGAGTTTGATTCCATTTTTTATCGTTTTTATCTCTTTCCATACCATTCTACTATCTTTATGATCGAATGTGTTTCTTTCGCAAAAATCATCCCAATAATCCGTTTTGGCTTGTTCCATAACTCTATTACTATGTATATTTGAGTGTTTCATTTCTTTAAATTTTTCATCTACCATTTTCTTATCTTGACTTTTCTTAGAGTGCACGTATTCCTTGAATAACCGTTTTTTCTCTTTAACTGCCTTATCGCAATCTTCAGTCCACCAAACATTACCGAGATGTTTATCCCCTTTAGATCCACGATTCTTCAATTTAGGAATACATAAACCAGACACTTTTAGAACAGAAGTACAAAACATATCATACATTGTATCAATATCATTATCTGGGGACAAGCTTATGTCTAGATCTTTAAGTGTATTGTAAAACTGAGACCATTTGGCATTTTTATAATCAAATCTTGGGATTGTATCATCAGGTTTTGTGTCTTCAAAACTTGGGGACTGATTAATTGTAATAATGATTGGTATGTGATCACTCCCAAGAGTTTCACTATACGTTTCCCATGCACACGACAAAGCCATTTTAGGTGAAACCATAGTTAAATCAATAGCAGTAGGTCTATGTGTAGATACATCAGGAACTCTGGTATAAGAACCATCACTGAGTAAACATAAAGTTGAGTCTACAACATTTTCTACAAACCTATTACTACTGACCTGTGTGCACTCTTTTTCCCAGAAAGGAGAATGGGCATTAAAATCCCCTCCTACTAACCATTTACCATTATCATTCTTGATATTTTTCATCCATTCAGTATTAGCTTCATCTGGACCCTTAGGTAAATATACAGAAGCACAGTTTACTTTTAAGGAGTCCGAAAACTTGACAGTTACAGCACATGAAAAAATCCCATGTAATCCACTAGGCACAGGTGATTGTTTGTCACAATATTGTAGTCCAGTGTGAATATAGATAGCACAGTTTACTCTATCACCATTTTTTTCTGTATCTACTACTGGTGGATAGTAGTACTGTTCCAGTCTTGGTAGTTTGTTCTTACTGATATTAACAGACTGGAATAAGAGAACATGGCAGTCAGACGACACTAAAAATTGACGTAAGCAGTCAATATTAGAATAGAGAGAGCGGCAGTTCCATTGCAGTATTTTTATATTGTTGTTAAATTTCATGTTTGAAAAAACAGATAACTAAACAAATAATAATATGTCGCTTTAACACAATTGGAGCTTAGCTACACACAGACGTAGGCTGGTATGCTGCATTTGTTCCGAACAAAAACAACAAAAAAATGTCACCAGTTGTATAAGACATTGAACCTATTGGACCAGGCAGAGCCGTAGAAGGAATCCTCGGGGAAGGGAGTGGGGCGCAGGTACCGGGGACGTCGCGCTGTCTTCCGGGGCCGCTCCCAGAAGAGGTCCCTCAGATGCCGGCCAATATTCCCCGCTAGGATGCTAGCTCCTCTTGCAGTGGGATGTAGCCCATCACGGAGGTTGAAGCGGGCGGCTTGTAGGTTGGAGTGAGTGATGAAGGTGATGTTTTTGTCATCATTCAGCTCTGACACCAAAGTGCGTTGTACAAGTCCCCTTTGATATTGAGTTCGGGGTCTAATGTAGGAGCCATCTTACTGACTATGATGGCCAGATCAGGGTTTTCTTCTCTGATACTCCTCACGCACTTTGCCATTTTTCCGGAACATGTTGCTGCTGATTCTGTTTCTAGGTCCTTCGATCCAACATGTAAGAGTAAAGCATCAGGAAGTGTCTTGACAGATGCACTTGCTTTGGCCACTGCTGGTTTAATGTCCTTTATTGTTCTTGCATTACTCTGATGCACCTTACATCCGTAGGACTTCCCTAGTCTGTTTGTGTTGACTTTCTTTATGACAGGGTCATTCACATATAAAATATTGGGTGTGGATGTGGGTGCGTGCGTGCGTGCGTGCGTGCGTGCGTGTGTGTGTGTGTGTGTGTGTGTGTGTGTGTGTGTGTGTGTGTGTGTGTGTGTGTGTGTGTGTGTGTGTTGTAAGTCGACGAGAGATCGCGGAGAGTCCAGATTTTGTTGCTTGCTAAGGCCGAAACCAGCAAAGAAAGCCGTTCTGTTGTGAGGACCAGGGAATTTCGTTTTCAAAAACAACTGTTATCGTGTGGCACTGTTGTGCTAAACTTCTTGTTGTTGACGTTGTTGTTGTTGTTAGCATTGTGTGTGTGCGTGTGTGCATGCGTGCGTGCGTGCGTGCGTGTGCGTGTGTGTGCGTGCGTACGTGCGTGTGTATGTGTGTGTGTGTGTGTGTGTGTGTGTGTGTGTGTGTGTGTGTGTGTGTGTGTGTGTGAGTGTTCCATGTGATTGTGTGCGCGTGTCTCTGTCTGTGCGACCAAAACAAACAAACAAACAAATCAATAAACAAAGCATTGTGTCCAACAGGTAAAACCATCAACCATCAGCTTTGTGTGTGTGCGTGCGTGCGTATGCGTGCGTGCGTGCGTGCGTGTGTGTGTGTGTGTGTGTGTGTGTGTGTGTGTGTGTGTGTGTGTGTGTGTGTGTGTGTGTTCCATATGCCTGTGTGCGTGTGTCTTTGTCTGTGAGACCAAAACAAACAAACAAACAAACAAACAAATCAACAAACAGAACATTTTTTTTTTAAATAAATTTTTCATGCAGATACATGACATTTACATACATATACATAAATTAGAAAGAAAAAAAAAACAACCACCATACATACATACATATACAGATCACCAGATGAGAGTTTAAGATAGTACAACATGAGTCCAATTACATAATATAAGACGGGTGTAGATACATTAATGAACATATTCAAACCTTTTATGAATTTTTTCACACACACACACATACACACGCGCGCGCGCGCGCGCACGCGCGCGCGAATCTGTACGCATCTGCACAAACATTTGGGATTGTCAAGTCTAAAAGGGAAAGTGAACCACAAAGACTTCAAAAGAAAAAGAAAAAGGTTAACCTATAATATAGTAGCATTGTATGATATATTATGACAGAAGCATAACTAGCCATAATCATTACACAAAATACACGAACATTTAGACATGGGAAAATAATGGTTTGTATGTCAGCCACTTTTAAAAAAAAGTTGTATAACATAAGCTTAAATATGCATTATGTTGCTCGATTTTATATCTATAGTTCAATTTTTTCAAAAAAGATATTGTTTGTGGAAGGTTTCCTTCTAATTTGCATGTGTATACGTAATGTTTTGCTAGTAATATAATGAAATATAAAATATCATCAATATTGATAGTCACATCGAAGCCCAATAATATTAAGGATGCCGTTAATTTCATATTCTCTGCGTTGACACATTTTTCTTTAATTAAACCAGCAAGAGAATTCCAAAACTGTTGAACATAAACACATTTCCAAAGCATATGGTCAATACTATCTTTACATAAACCACAAAAACTACATTTATCACTATCAGCCACTCCCATTTCTTGTAAGATAACATTAGTACCTAGACACCTATGCAATATTCTCAGCTGAAACCATTTCAACTTTATGTCTTTAACTTTATGTACGTTCAAGAAGCATAATTTCCAGTTATGACGAACCGACATTTTCTGATCCCATTTGTCACAACATTTTGCTCGTAAATTATTATCAATCATAATCTAGAGCCTTTATGAATGGCGAACAATTTCTTAAATGAGAGTGTTAAGTTAATACATTTATTGTTCTCAACAACAATATTAGATTTTCTTATGTAGTCAGTTATAGCTGACCTATAGCCAGCAAAAGTAAGAAAATTAATGTTTAGATTATACTTTTCCCTAAAACATCTATGAGACAGAAAATGTCCATTTTCATCAAAAAACTGAGCAAGATGAAAAACGTCTTTGTTATCCAGTATTTTAGACACAATATATTTTTTTCCTATTTGAATTCAGTTGTTGTAGCAAAAAAGGCTCAGCAAGAAATTCAGCAGAGGTTTTTGGTGTACATTTGTAAAAAAAAATTCTATAAGCATCAAAGACGTCCTTCCAAAAAAGGTTATATGAAGTAAATTTTGAAACTAATTCTGGGCCATATTTGTTC
Source organism: Conus canariensis (assembly GCA_033310375.1). Classification (NCBI taxonomy): domain Eukaryota; kingdom Metazoa; phylum Mollusca; class Gastropoda; order Neogastropoda; family Conidae; genus Conus; species Conus canariensis. Next base: position 69,557,194 of record CM065733.1, read on the forward strand.
AAAATTGGAAACTTTGGGAAATTAGTAAGTAAAATATCTTTCCATTTATGGGCCGATTTTTCAGCCCTGCGAATCCAGGATAATTTAAGAGATGTGACGAATGTTCTTAAATCAGGAAGGCCAATACCACCATTTTTAACACTTTTGTGAGCTATTTTCCGACCGATTTTATCCGGTTTTTTATTCCAGACAAATTGATAACATACTTGTTAACAAGTTTGAAAAAAGACATCAGGAGGATTTGGCAGAAGTAACCACAGATGAGTCAGTTTTGACAGAATTATGGATTTTAAAATTGCAACTCTGCCAAGAGGCGTTATCTGGCGTTTTACCCATATCTTAAATAAGTACTTAACATCGGCTAGTCTTTCTGAATAATTAATATTTAAACAATCTTTCAAATCATTCGTAAGCCATACACCAAGTATTCGAAATTTGGATGGATTCCAGTCGAAGTCTAAATGCTCTAAATATCGGATTTTACAGTTTTTTCTACTTCCCAGCCATATTACACTTGACTTACCCAAATTCATACGAAGACCTGAGACCAAACCAAATCTACATAGAGCATCAATACATGTTTCAAAAGACTTACGATCTCCTGCAAGCAGGAACTCTGTATCATCGGCGTACTGTGACAGTTTGTGTTCTACATCATTAATTGTAATTCCTTGGATATCAGGATTTTCCCTGACCATTATTGCTAGTATTTCTACACATAACACAAACAAATAGGGAGAAATTGGGTCCCCTTGTCTACAACCTCTTTTTACGTTAAACCAGTTTGAGACCTGACCGTTTACGATGACACACGACTTAATGTTTTTATAAAAAGTCCTTATCCATTTGCATATATCATTTTTAAAACCAAAACCATCTAGTACTTTAAACATAAATTCCCAATTTACCGAATCAAAGGCTTTTTCGAAATCTATATTTAATAACAACCCAGGTAAGTTATATTCATCCAAATAAGCAATAGTATCATAAATCAGTCGTAAATTATCACCAATATATCTGTTTTTAATAAACCCGGTTTGGTCTTCGTTAACAATGTTTGGTAGTACTGATTTAATCCGATTTGCTATGCATGACGATCCAATTTTATATACAACATTTAAAAAAATTTTTTGGTCTCCAGTTTTTTTAAGTATTGTCTTGGTTTATCACCTTTGGGAATAGATGTAATAATTCCTTCTTTTTGTACACTGGTCAATTCCTCTTTTCTGAAACTTGCGTTTAAAGCTCTGACAACGAATATACCAATTTTAGTCCAGAAAACCTTAAAAAATTCTGCGGTGAAACCGTCAGAGCCAGGGCTTTTATTATTACTCATGTTCTTCAGGACATACGTTGCTTCCTCTAAAGTAATCTCTCCCTCTAAATCGTTTGCTTCTGTTTCTTCTAGACAAGGGATGCTATTCACCAAGTTGTTTATTTCACAATCCTGGACATTGTCTTCTGTATAGAGTGACTGGTAAAACTTCCGCACCTCTTGAAGGATATCCTTTTGTGTGTGTGCGTGCGTGCGTATGCGTGCGTGCGTGCGTGCGTGCGTGTGTGTGTGTGTGTGTGTGTGTGTGTGTGTGTGTGTGTGTGTGTGTGTGTGTGTGTGTGTTCCATATGCCTGTGTGCGTGTGTCTTTGTCTGTGAGACCAAAACAAACAAACAAACAAACAAATCAACAAACAGAACATAGTGTAAAACAGGCAAAACCATCAACTATATTAAGTAAATATTCGGATAAACAAATATGTCACAGCGACAGGTACGAAAAAAAAATCGCCCAATAGGGGACTCGAACCCCTGACCCTCAGATTAAAAGTCTGATGCTCTACCGACTGAGCTAACCGGGCTGTGCGAAAGCAGTGACAGCGGGTGACCGTGTGCTACGTGGACGGTACTTCCCCAGCAGTACCGGCTGATCGGTGACGTCAGGAATAGTGCCCAGGTTCCTGGTGGGTCCTTGTGTGTTTATTTGAGAGAAGAGTATGTCCACGGAAAACACAGATCGCTTTCCAAGCTTTCGAAATAAATAAATGAATAAATAAATAAATAAATAAAGACATAAATAAAAACATAAATAAATAAACGAATAAAAAAAATAAGTAAATTACGAAATAATATTAAAAAGAAAAGAATTTAAATTTTTTTGCCGAGCTCACTTTGTCATGTGCAAACGCTTGCCGACCTTTATAGTGCGTAAACAGACAACACAGGGTGATTGCGACCATTATAGTGAGTAGACAGACAACACAGGGTGATTGCTTTATTACCGGTAGAATGGGCAGTTGAATTAAAGGACGAACTAGTCGACAACGTCGTAAGGAGAGGAAGGTGTGTGTGTGTGTGTGTGTGTGTGTGTGTGTGTGTGTGTGTGTGTGTGTGTGTGTGTGTGGTGCGTGCGTGCGTGCGCACGTGCGTGCGTGCGTGCGTGCGTGTGTGTGTGCGCGCGAGCGGGCGCGCTCGTGCGTGTGTGTGTGTGTGTGTGTGTGTGTGTGTGTGTGTGTGTGTGTGTGTGTGTGTGTGTGTGTGTGTGTTGCATCGTTTGTTTAGATCCGTGAGGACCTGCGAATGTGTTGGATTCAAATATGTCTGAGTGATTACGTGACACCATAGTAGAAACAAATTATTGTAAATAATGTAAAAGTTTAATTATTAGTTAAACGAGGGAACTTTTTTTTTTTATTTGTCCAACTGGCTGGGTGTCGACGCAGCGTGGGCGAGTCTGACATGTGGCGTTGAAAAGCATTGTTTCTTCATCTTCGGGTCCCGGGATCAATCCCCAATTCAGACAGACAGACAATAATGATGAGCTTTTCCCTTCCAAGTGCACATCAGTGCAGACTTCAGCTTCCCTAAGGTCTTCGGAAAAGACGTTAAATCCAGCTCCCCAAGTCACGGATTAAAAACAAACAAACAAACAAACAAAAAAAAAACAAGAGCAAAAGTTTGTTCGCGCTGAATCCGACTTATGATGATGATGATGATGATGATGATTATTACTATTTTCATTACTATTATTATTGTTATTATTATCATTATTATTGTTATAATGATTATTATTATTACTACTATTTTCATTACTATTATTATTGTTATTATTATCATTATTATTGTTATGATTATTATTATTATTACTACTATTTTCATTACTATTATTATTGTTATCATTATCAGTATTTATTGTTATAGTTCTTATAAGCATTAATACTATCATTATTATTGTTTGTTGTTGTTGTTCAGAACGTTTGTAAACCTCCCCTTGTTCCTACTGTAAAGAAACGCACAAGGGGAGATCAGGTTCGGGAGAAAGTTGGACTAGGTCCAAAAAAGACAAATGAGTCAGGCCTAGTGAAAATTTTCTTTCTTTTAATTTTGCACATAAAAGGGGCTGGTGACAATGCCCAACAAAAAGGAAATAGGGAAAAAAAAAACAAAGGTAAAGGGGGAAAAAAGGAAAAATAAAGACAAAGGGCCCTAGCAACCGTGGCCTGTAAATGAAAATGCAAACGAACGTAAACCACAAATGCATCTTACACCATTGCATAGTTCACATACATCCGAATCATTTCATAAGTCCTTCCACGTGACAGAAAAACATCATTTAGCAAAATGTACGAGACTAGGTCAGTCTCGGGGATAAGGTATCCCTCATTCTAACAGCGAGCCAGAGCATATCATTCAGGAGACACATAATCAGGAATGGCTATACTATGGCATTTAGAACCATAGGTTCAGCCACTATAGCTCTTTTAGTCTCTTGCATTGGATTTGCGCAGAGGTTATCAACAATGATAACGTATCCAAACAAGAACTAACCGAGTGACAAAACGACCACTCTGAAACCAGGGTGAACCTAACCTCAAAGACACGGTTCAACCCTGTGCTGCCCTAAGTCAGAACAGCAACTGCCAATTATGTGGGATTCATATCCCTAACACAATTATTCTAACTCATTCCATGTGTTCCATCATAATTGCTCATCACTTCGCTTCATGAAATAAGAAAACATGAAGCAGCAACAAAGAAACATGCGAATTCCAGTCGACATTAAAGGCAAACAGCCTATATAGGCAACAAGCCTGTAACCTTCATCATGCATATAAGGCAGACAGATACCTATAGCCGGTATGGTAACATGTTCTTCAGAAAAGAAATATACTTAGTAGAGAGAGAGAGAGAGAGAGAGAGAGAGAGAGAGAGAGAGAGAGAGAGAGAGAGAGAGGAGTTATGGCTTATCACTCCGGTCAAAAAGCACTGCAAAATCATCTATTACGATAGCCCATAAGTCAATAACACACAACAATATTGCCTTACCGGCCATCATTTAACGACTCCTGTCTCAACTGTTCAATTATAAAATTCTAGAAACACCACTAATAATCTGTCTGCTACATCACTATACTATCTGCTTATTCACTTATCATTTAACGAATTACAATAAACATGATACTTATAAGGATTCCATAACTTCTGCATATTTAATTTCCGAAGATGCTGGCCGATGATTATCCAAATCCTTAACTGAATTCTATCCTGCACAGACCCATCAGTCCTTACTCTACACATCCATGTACAGCATGGAGACTACATCTTTAATTGCTCAATAAAACCTATAGAAAACCCAAAGGGTCAAGAATACAAAGCATGGAACAATCGATCCTCATTTCATAATAGCAATGCAGCATTGTCAAATGTCTGACATATACACATAGCAAAACACAAAGTACATAGTACTTAGATGCACTACCAGAATACAGAAATGAAGAAATGCATAAACTTACATTTCTGGTGCCATGAGAACACAATCACCACACTTCACAGACTAAGGTGTAGTCCTGTCCGTTTGAGATTTGGGCCTGACTGAATAACTCAGTAAATTCCCAAACCCCCACGCTTCCCCTAGCGTCACCTAGGGACGCCATCTATCAGATCCCTACGCCTCATGAATATTTATAAGGTCTTACAGGTTTAACAGCAGCTATTAACTGCAAACTTCATATCACCTACATGTCCCTCTAACCTAAGCATACAACATCTTCTCAAACATTGCGTGATCCTAGGTCTCACAAGTTTGAAATAAAAAATAGTAATCAGAACTATTTCCTTAAAATTACAGGATGACCAACAACCTAAATAGTAAGCCCCTCCCACAACTACTGATCTTCCTCTTACATAATGGGGGCTGGCACGTCCATAAACTTTCCCCGGTCTCTTCCCCGGTCTAGCCGAGAGTATTCCCTCTTTGGAATTTCCGGCCCGTCGCCGGTCAGTGCCCACAAAGGGATTCCCCCTTAGATCGCCACACAACTGGGCGAACTCATCGGGGGTCATCAGACTACCTGCCTCGGTTAATGTAAACATCAACTGTGGCACTCCACAGTGGAAGCACACAAGAATCTCTGGTACACCATAGGTGGTGTACACGTTTATATGCCTAATCAACTGAACGACCTAGCCATTTACAATCACTAAGAACACATATCAATTTATAAGCCAGGTAAATTAGAACTGGCGAGACACAAACACGCACCTCGCATCGCATGCAGGCGAGATCTCTCTCTCTCTCTTCCTCTCTCTCTCTCTCTCTCTCTCTCTCTCTCTCTCTCTTTTCTCTCTTCTGCAAAGAAAAAAATGAAAAAAGGAAATAGTGTATATCTGTATCGTGAGAAAGGGGGAGGGGATGACAGCAGAATTACTGCAGAATCAGAGGATAAGAATTCCCCGAAGATGGAGTATGGCTGCCTTAATGGCGGGATAAAAAAAACGGTCATACACACAAAACTCCACTGCCTGTCTATACAGGCAGTGTCCGCAGGAGTATCAGCCTGCGTACGCAGAAAGAAAGAAAAAAGAAAGGATAAGAAATACCGTGACGGTAATAGCAGGAAAGGTGCAGAAAAAAAAGAGTTATTGGGAAATTGTCTTTGAAAACAGGAGAGTGAAAAAGGTTAAGAAATCAATGCAGAGGTGGGGAAAAAAATGTTCCTGTGCCGGGAATTGAACCCGGGCCGCCTGGGTGAAAGCCAGGAATCCTAACCACTAGACCACACAGGAGTTGTTCTACTTGGTTGAAAATGTGCTGAGAATGATTGGCCAGAGCTGTAAATTAACGACCTTTCCCAGTCTGACTGAGCAACTGTTGTCACCGTCAGCTTTGATTTCCATTCTCATTGTTGTCAAATACAAGTGCGTTTGTTAATCAATGACAATAGTAATAATAATGATCGATGATAGTAATAATAATAATGATAATAAAGATGATGATAACAACACTTATAATCATAACAATAATAGCAACAACAACAGCAATAATAATGATAATGATGATGATAATAATAATGATAATAATAACAATAATAATAATGATGATGATGGTGATTACGATATTAATAATGATAATAATAACAATCTTTACTTACATTTCTTTGTGTGTGTGTGTGTGTGTGTGCTGGGGTGGGGGGGGGGGGGTGTTTGTGTGTGTCAGTGTATTTGTCCGTGTACACGTGCGCATGCACGTGTAGGCTGTGTGTGTGTGTGTGTGTGGTGTGTGTGGTGTGTGTGTGTGTGTGTGTGTGTGTGTGTGTGTGTGTGGTGAGTGGTGTGCGCGCGCTCTTGCACAAATGTGTGTGTATATGTATATATATATATATATATATATATATTATATGTATATGTGTGTGTGTGTGTGTGGTGTGGTGTGTGTGTGTGTGTGTGTGTGTGTGTGTGTGTGTGTGTGTGTGTGTGTGTGTGTGTGTGTCTCCTTATCTTTTTCTTACACATGCACGTGCACTCGTTGTGTGTGTGTGTGTGTGTGTGTGTGTGTGTGTGTGTGTGTGTGTGTGTGTGTGTGTGTGTGTGTGTGTGTGTGTGTGTGTGTGAGGGAGAGAGAGAGAGAGAGAGAGAGAGAGAGAGAGAGAAGGAGAGAGAGAGAGAGAGCGCTCGCGTAAATGTCTGTTTCTATTTGTATGTGTACCTATGCATATGAGGAATTGTTGTATTTTGTGTCTGTGTGTGAATGTGCATGTGTGTGTGTCTATGTGTCTTTGCGTATATGTGTACTTGTGCACGTGTATGTGCACGTTTGTGTGTGTCTGTGTGCTTGTTTGTATGCACATGCACTTGTGGTATAAGCGTGCACATGCGCGTGTGTGTGCGCGTGCGTTGTGTGCGTGTGTGTGTTGTGTGTGTGTGTGCGCGCGCGCGCGCGTGTGTGTGTGTGTATGTGTGTGTGTATGTGTGTGTGTGTATGCATGTGTCTCTGTGTATGCGAACAAAAAGATAAAAGAAAGAAATAAAAGGCATGGAGTCTAACAGGCAAAGGCATCAACCACCTTAGATAAATAATCAGATAAAGAAATATATAACATCGACAGGTACGAAAAAAAAAGTCGCCCAATAGGGACTCGAACCCCTGACCCTCAGATTAAAAGTCTGATGCTCTACCGACTGAGCTAACCGGGCTCTGAGGAAACCGCGACAGTAAGCGACCGTGTTCTACACAAACGGCGCCTTCCACAACAGAACGTGACTGAGGCGTGAACAGTGTGGTGTTGTGGACTGTGCCCAAGGTGCTGGTGGTTTCACGTGTGTTTATCTGTGAAAAGAGTGTATTGACGGAAAATGTAGATCCGTGCCAGAATCTTGTAGAAAGTAGCAGATGAAAATGACGACGTATAAAAATGTTGGTACCTTCTGACATTTTTCCACAGATTACTGTGCTTACATGAACTAAACTGGAGAATTGTAACATCTTGATGTGTTGATGGAATGGATTGTAGCTCTAGTTAAGGACTGAATGTTTTTGCCTTTGTTTCTTGTGAATATGTACTTGTTTAACATGGTGCCAAAAAAAAAGTTACAAAACAGAAAATAAGGAGCAAAAACAGGAAGGATTTTAAAGTCTTGCACCTTGGCCCATTGACTCACGGCAATCGTGCAACATGCATGCCGCATGTTAAACAAATAAATCACACAGGTTGATTGATTTATCGCCTGTAGGATGGGCTGTTGAATCAGAAGACAAACTGGTTGTCGAGATGCGAAGCATCACCCAGACTATCACAACGCCCAGGGCACCCAAGGATGATTATCATCTGTTGTCCACAGAGCAACAACGTGTCCTGGTGAGGCTCCGCACTGGGCACAACAGACTTTACAGTCACTTGTGCCGAAAGCTCAAGGTGGTGCCTTCTCCAGTCTGTCCTTGTGGGCAGGAAGAACAGACAGCGGAGCATGTGCTCCCAAGATGCCTATCACATGAACAGCCAAGGAGAGAGAGGTGTGGCCAACAGAGACAGCTCTTATGACGAAGCTCTACGGCAGTCTACTAGAGCTGGAGAAAACGGCACCATTCATCTCAAGGGCCGGACTGACCGTGTAGACCAAGGCGTTCGCAAAGAAGAAGAAACTGGTTGACTACGTCGTACGGAGGGAGAGACGTTAGCGAGGGTGGATGCCTCCTACCTTTTTTCTTTTCTTTCTTTCCTTTTTTTTTGAGTGATACAGGGGTTGTGGAAAGTGATTATGAAGTAAAGGCCACGTGTGGCCCATGTCAGCCTCAGCTGATCACTAGGTGAGACTGTGGTGAATGAAAATGAACAGCCAGAAATAAAATGACGAAGAGTAACATGCTTTGGGTAAAGATACTTTCTATCAGTGATTTTTTTTTTAAGGTGATAATTGGTTTGTTTTTCTTTTTTCTTTTTAGATAGAGTAGCGACGATTAGTCTATTTCTTTTCTTTTTCTTTCCTTCTTTCTTTTCTCTCTCTCTCTCTCTCTGTTTATTTTTTATTTTATTTTTTTTTTGAGAGGGGCAAGACACAGTGTGTGTGTGTGTGTGTGTGTGTGTGTGTGTGTGTGTGTGTGTGTGTGTGTGTGTGTGTGTGTGTGTGTGCGCTGCGCGCGGCGTGTGCGTGTGCGTGTGTGTGTTTGGAGGTCGGGATGGGGTTCGTTTGTTTGTTTGACACTTATCTTTGTGTTAGGTGCAGTTAGAAAGGTAATCTTGGCCCTAACCACAATTAATGTGACGGTGACAAGATTTGCTGAGTCAGACTGGGAGTGGTCATCGAACCGCTTTGACCTGTCCTTGTCAGTGTACTTTCTCTTCCTGACCAATAACTCCTGTGTGGTCTAGTGGTTAGGATTCCTGGCTTTCACCCAGGCGGCCCGGGTTCGATTCCCGGCACAGGAACTTTTTTTTTTCCTTGTTTGTTTGCCGTTTGTTCTTCTGCACTGATTTCTCAGAACTCTCATCCCCCCTTCCCCCCTCCCCCCTTTTTTCTCTTTTTGTTTTAATATATATTTTTTTGAAATTTTGCATGCAGATACATGACATTCACACACACACACACACACACACACACACACACACACACACACACACACACACACAATAATATATAATATATATATATATAATATACATAAACTAGAAAGAAAAACAACCACCATACATATATACACATACATATACAGATCACCAGATGAGAACTTAAGGTAGTACAACATATGAGTCCAATTACATAATATAAGACGGGTGTAAATACATTTATGAACATATTCAAACTTTTTATGAATTTTTCACACTCACACTCACACACACACACACACACAACACACACACACACCCAGCGCGCGCGCGCGCGCGCGCCGCGCGACGGGAATCTGTACGCATCTGTACAAACATTTGGGAGTGTTAAGTCTAAAAAGGAAAGTGAACAACAGACTTCAAAAGAAAAAGAAAAAGGCTAACCTATAATATAATAGCATTGTATAATATATTATGATAGAAGCATAACTAGCCATAGTTATTACACAAAATACACGAACATTTAGACATGGGAAAATAATGGTTTGTTTGTCAGCCATTTTTCAAAAAAAGTTGCATAGCGTAAGTTTAAATATGCATTATGTTGCTCGATTTTATATCTATAGTTCAATTTTTTTCAAAAAAGATGTTGTTTGTGGAAGGCTTCCTTCTAATTTGCATATGTATACGTAATGTTTTGCTAGTAACATAATGAAATATAAAATATCATCAATAATGATAGTCACATCGAAGCCCAATAATATTAAGGATGCCGTTAAAAATCGCTTGACTAGGCACAAGCGAACATTGGGGTGAGTGTCGACAAAGAAAACAAACAAACAAACAAACAAACAAAAAACCGACCACTATGGGTCATACCAGGGCTTGGGATGAGACAAGTCCAAGAAACATCAATAGTAAAGAATATGTAATCATACAAACAAAGACATATTTTTTTCTTTCCTCTTTCCTCCCCCCCCCCCCCCCCCCCTCCCCCTCCTCTTTTTTTAATAACAAGCGAGAAACACGAGGGCCAGGGGGAGAGAGAGAGAGAGGAGAGAGAGAGAGAGAGAGAGGGGGCACATTACAATGAAATGTAGCTGTCATTCCCTGATTTTCTTTCTTTTTTTTTGTACAAACATGTGCAACCATGCACAATCGTGACTAAAGAATTCAAACATATTTTATGCCAGTAAATGCAAAAGTAACATATTTTCAGGGTTGAAAACATTTTTATAAATAAGCAGACATATTTGGTCAAAAGATGTGAAGAAAAAAAAATTCGTGGATGACAATGTATGGAAACACCACAACACACACACACACACACACTATATATATATATATTTTTTTTTTTGTTAAAATAAGGTTTAAAAAAAAATCTACAAATTTGTTTCTAGCTTTGCGCTGTCGTCAGGATGATTTTGGTTTGCCCACCGCCGGTGTTATATAGCGTGTGGGCTCCCGTTTGCGATTGTTTGCATGTGCGGGTTGGCTGCACGTGTTTTTTTTTTGAGTTTTCAGGTTTTTGTTTTGGGTGTATTCACTAACAACGATTTCCATTTATGCCTGCAGTTGTTTACTATTTCTGTTTTGGTGTTTAGAGTTGCTAAGTGTGGTTTCCATAGTATTAACCATTTTTCAGTTAAACATAGGTTGCACCTTTTTGAAATATTGCTGTATATTGCTGTACAACCGCAAACGGGAGCCCACACGCTATATAACACCGGCGGTGCGCAAACCAAAATCATCCTGACGACAGCGCAAAGCTAGAAACAAATTTGTAGATTGTTTTTTAAAAAACCTTATTTTAACAAATGTTGCTCCCCAAGGAGTTGAGCACTCTCAAAATCGTTTTAGGAATTTTAATCACATTGATCTTCTATTATCTATTTATATATCATTTATATATATATATTATGTATGTATAAATTGAGACACATATCAGTTGGTGTCAGTATCTGTGGTTCGATGGTAACACAGGAAAAGCCACAATGGCCCCTATGAGCGTTATTACTAATGTGAGCTCACCACAGCCATCGCTGTCAAATCACATCATCTTCCACATCCTCCACATCATCCTCAGTCCAGAAAACTGCATACCATCAAATTAATCATATAACAAAACAACTGATTCGACGATAGGAGAAGAAGATGGAGGAGGAGAAGAGGAGGAGAGGAGAGGAGAGAGAGAGAGAGAGAGAGAGAGAGAGAGAGAGAGAGAGAGAGGGAGGGAGGGAGAGAGAGAAGAGAGAAGAGAGAGAGAGAGAAGAGAGAGAGAGAGAGAATCGACAAAAGATTAATGGTTTGCTGGTACAGTCAATATCCTTTTAGAACACATTAATACAGAGCAATGCATCTCATCTTCTTCAAGTAAAGAATGTACCTCGACTGAAAAGTATAATAAAGCAACCTTCTTAACTGTATGCGACAGTTTTGGTAACGTCACAATATTCAAGATACGGATTCAAGGTACAGAACATGCGTGTGTGTGTGTGTGTGTGTGTGTGTGTGTGTGTGTGTGTGTGTGTGGCGCGCGCGCGCGCGCGCGCGCGCGTCCCCGCACGCGGACTCACCCGCGCGTCTGTGTTCTCTCCAGTGCCCATCTCCCCCGGGTCCCCCCCCCCCCCCCACACTTCCTCCCCGGCCCGAAAAACAACGAAATGGCCAAGAGTGAGCAAGGGAAAGATTGTAATATAAGGATAACGGGAGCTCTCTTGTCCCAAAAAAAAAAAAAAAAAAAAAAAGAAGAAAATTAAATAAATAAAATATAAATGTGGGCACAATCATAGAGGAGTACCATGTTCAGTAGCTTCGTGAACAGAATCAAAGCACAAACAGAACCGTGAACAGAGTCAAAGCACAAAACAAATAAAGAAAACCGTGAACAGAGTCAAAGCACAAACAGAACCGTGAACAGAGTCAAAGCACAAACAGAACCGTGAACAGAGTCAAAACATAATAAATTATGTAGAGCAAACATAGCTTGAATGGAGCAAACAATAGTACCGCTATTGCATTTTCCAGGGCGGGAATGGAACAGGACAGACGGGTCAGGGAGAGGAACAGGCGAAGCGTGGGGCGGAGGGGGACAGAGGAGAGAGAGAGAGAGAGAGAAGAGAGAGAGAGAGAGAGAGAAGAGGAAGGGCGATTAAATGAATGACATGGGCATACAAAGGACCGGGAACCGGAGGAACGTGTCTAAATCAAGATGAAATACATTGGTTTACACATCATTTTTGCTTCATCAGCACATACACAAGAGGGGAGAAAAAAGGTGTGGAAGTATCCCTTATACATCCACAATTCAGTCACCTCTATCGTTGACCTCTCTCTCCTCCACTCCCCCCTCTCTACAGTCTGTGTATAGGGTTGGGGGGGGAGGAGGAACGCGGACAACGAGGGATAATGGGGGTACAGGGTGCTACCGTCACAGTGACGGTCAAAACGTGAACATGACTTTCTTCGTAATGTTGCGATGTTACCAACCTGCACACATGCGACACACGTCATCCCAGCATCCCACACAGCTCCGGCGTCAGCACACACATAGTCCCACACATTTGAAAGCAAATAATTCAGATTCTGTTTCATATCGGTAAACACGTATATGATGCACGCGCTCTCGCTCGCGCGCGTGTGTAGGTGTGTTGATGGAGATTGAGTCAAGGGTATGTGTGTCTGAATGCGAGTGGGACCTTATGAGAATGAATGAGAGCGCGCGCGTGTATGTGTGTCCGCGCGCAAGCGCGCGCATGTGGGGGGGGGAGTCCCAGAGGAGAAGAGAGAGAGAGAGAGAGAGAGAGAGAGAGAGAGAGAGAGCGTTAGAGAAGGAGGTCACAGTATGGGAAAAAACTTCTTTGAAAAAGGTAAGTCAAATGGCATCAAAACAAAAAGCCCAAAAGGACGCAAAAGGAGAAAAAAAAAAGTCAGGTCCCAATTAATGATTCATTGCTTTCAGGAATTGTTCATCAATGTTCGAGTCAAAGTCAACCTTCAACAGCTTTCCGTTTTTCATCTTGGTCAGAATCTTTCCATTTGAAGACCAGGCAGTTAAACAAGCGGAATGGTCGTTGGCCTTTTTCAACAGAAACTAATTTTGTTTAGTAAGGTCCTCGTTAATCGACACACCCGAATTCTTCAGTTTTCTCCTAGAGGTTAACACTGTACCTTTTTCTGTCTGGTGAAGAAACGGACGATGACGGGACGAGTTTTCCGTCCGCACCAGGCCTGCCTGTACGGTGTGCGATTTCAATGTCAGCCGGGGAAACTGGAACACCACTTGACGAGTAAAGATGTCCGTACATTTCTTGATGCAGTCCTCTGCTGTCTCGGTCTGCCTGCCCTGCCTCTTTGATCCCGTATACACGGACATTCCATGAACGACCATACTGCTCATGGTCATTCAGTGTCACCTTGATGGTTTTTTTTTTTTTTTTTTTTCTTGATCCAGTTCACTTTTCAAAGTTAGATTGTCCTCGTTAAGCTTTACTATTTCACTGTTTAGTTTATCCCCTTCTGTTTCTAAGTCGAAGACTGAACTTTCAAGTTTTTCAATTTTTGCAAGTAAAGACTTGGTCAATGTGTCCATATCATGTCTAATTTGCCTAATATCGTCTTTAGCTGAAGCCAACGATTCTAGTTTTTCATTAATCTCTTGCAGAGTAGTGAGCGACATTTCTTCATCAGATTCTGGATCACTTTCCTGTCTCTGTTTTTTTCCGGTCTTCAGGACTAATAGGACAAACAGGGCTACCACTTGAAGCCCGCTATCACCTTGTTTTCTCTTACCTGCTCCAATGAAATATTTGGAGATTGTACTTGTCAACACTGCTTAGTACTTACATGAA
>CM065733.1:69573857-69583857 GCA_033310375.1 Conus canariensis
CTGTCTATCTATTTGAACCATTCCTCGACAGTCTCATTATTCCAGTCATACTTTAGTGATATGACTCGGTATTTGCTGCTTGATGGCAAAATCTCTTCAAACTTTGTTAGACATAGAGGCCCACAAGGTGGAGTGCTAGGTCCCCTCCAGTTCTGCATCTTCATCAATAAATTACCAGCTGAAAAAGTCATGACATATTTATTTGCTGATGACTCGTCACTCCAAACAAATAATAGTAATCTACAAACAACAGAAGAATCTCTGCAAGAAAGTCTAACTGAAATGTCAGACTGGTGTAATTCAAACTCAATGGTCATAGACCCAGCCAAAACCAAATCTATGACTATAATCACCCGCCAAAAGCAGCAATCGGCTCCTCTTTGCCTACAAGTCCATGGAATGGTACTTCTATCTAGCAGGTAGATGAGCATCATTTTTAAGGGTTATTGATCTGTAAAGACTTAAAATGGCAATCTCATCTCAATAATTTATACAAGATCAACTAAAAAAAACACAAACTTTTCCTGTTATCACAACTACAGTGCTACGTCAACACTATAGCGCTCAAATTTGTCTTCAATGCAAACATCATGTAACGTAATCAATTGCGCCTCAACGAAACGACATTAGATGGGAGTAGTGCTGTCCACAAAAAAAAAAAGGCTGAATTCTCTCCATAGACGTGCTGCAAAGCTACTATTTCCAGTCGGACTTCTAACAACAGGTGAAAAAACTAAAAGCACTGAACATACTTCCTCTGAGTAAACAATTTGAATTCAACAGGGCATCCATTTATGTTCAAAATTTCGACAGGCACCAAGCCATGTTATATCTATGCCCATTTTACAAAACTGAACAGCTCTTCTGGCTCGAAGACATTTCTTCTCCTCTACCCACGTATTCATCAATACGAAACAAGCCTAGCTTACTCTAGCTCATGTGTCTGGAACTCACTTCCACCGAGTCTGCAAAATACGAATACGTTAACACATTTCAAGAAACATTCACGTAAGCATTTATCTTTGGATGATTTGATTATTCGATTAAAACAAAGCAAAAACGTTTATTTGCTACGTTTTCTGTAAACCATATATTGAATACACCGTATGAACACGTAACCTACTCCATTAAACCGCTCCTGCCCACCCCCAATCTCTCTCCTATCCCCTTCTCCTCCCTCCCCTTACCTACCCACCCCCCCCCTCTCTGTATTTGTTTTTGTTCTTTTTTGTTCCTTCTGTTTGACTACCCACCATGTAATTATTACATTTATGAACAGTCTGCTTGTCGGCGTAGAATTACATTACAGTGTTGTTATGTTCAATTGTCAGTATGAATGACATGTGTTGAACTACTGTATGCATCATTAGATATGAAATGAGGCAGTGAACAGTAAATGATAAACAGTAAACAAGTAGGGTAACTCTTTGTAAAGGTTGGAGTGGATGGATAAAGAAGGAAGAGGGGAGTAGGAGATGGGGAAGAGAGCGAGCTGACACAACAACTTCAACACCCAACACCATCTCGTTGGTTTCCTCTCTCTTTTTATTTTAAATCATGGTTGGATCGAACCAACCATACCAACCACCGACCTCTTAAGACATAAACAATAATAATCATAAACATGAGGTATTATATAAAAATATATACAGAAAAACATAATCAATCAAATTAAGCCAAGATTAAGGTGCAGGATTTATAAAAAAAACACAAAAGGCCTCCCCGTTGCGAACGGTAAGAGGTAAAACATATCTTTGCAATCACTAACAAAATCATATCATAATCATAACATTAACCATAGGGGATCCCCGTTGCGAACGGCAGGATCAACAAGATAATAATTTCATTATCGTGACATTAAGAAAAGGTATCCCCGTTGCGAACGGCAGGATCAACAACATAATTATTTCATTATCATAACATTAACATTGAGACTCCCCGTTGCGAACGGCAGGAGTTACATACAGTCAAAAGCATGGATCATAATTTCATAGCGAAGAACAGTATTACTGAATGTACCGGGTGAGCTCCTCTCTCTCTCTCTCTCTCTCTCTCTCTCTCTCCTCTCTCTCTCTCCTCCTCTCTTTCTGTGTGTGTGTGTGTGTGTGTGTGTGTGTGTGTGTGTGTGTGTGTGTGTGTGTGTGTGTGTGTTCTATGTGCTTCTGTGTATGTGTCTCCGTGTGTGCGACCAAAACAAACAAACAAATAAAACCAAATGCGTAGTGTCCAGCCGGCAAAACCATCAACCACATCGGCAAGTTACACATAGCATCCACCTTCCCCGAAGTTGAAGTATGGCTGCCTTAATGGCAGGATAAAAAAGAAAAACGGTCATACGCACAAAAGTGTCAGAATAATCAACTTGGTGATTGTTGACACTCTCGAAAAAAAGAAGGTGAACAAAAGACAGGCACCAAAAAAAAAAAAAAAAAAAAAAAAAAAAAAAAAAATCGCCCAATAGGGGACTCGACCCCTGACCCTCAGATTAAAAGTCTGATGCTCTACCGACTGAGCTAACCGGGCTGTGGGAAAGCAGTGACAGCCGGTGACTGTGTGCTACGTCAACGGTACTTCCCCAGTAGTACCAGCTGATCGGTGACGTCAGGAATAGTGCCCAGGTTCCTGGTGGCTCCTTGTGTGTTTATTTGAGAGAAGAGTATGCCACGGAAAACACAGATCGCTTTCCAAGCTTTCGAAATAAATAAATAAATAAATGAATAAATGAATAAATACATACATAAATAAATAAACGAATAAAAAATAAGTAAATTATGAAATAATTTTAAAAGAAAAGAATTTTAAAATTTCTTGCCGAGGCCACTTGTCATGTGCAAACGCACGCCGACCATTATAGTGGTAACAGACAACAAGGGTGATTGCGACCACTATAGTGAGTAAACAGACAACACAGGGTGATTGCGACCATTATAGTGAGTAAATAGACAACACAGGTGATTGCGACCTTTATAGTGAGTAACAGACAACACAGGGTGATTGCGACATTATGTGAGTAAACAGCAACACAGGATGATTGCGACCATTATAGTGTAGTAAACAGACAACACAGGTGATTGCGACCATATAGTTAGAACAGACAACACAGGGTGATTGCGACCTTTATAGTGAGTAAATAGACAACACAGGGTGATTGCGACCATTATAGTTGTAAACAGACAACACAGGGTGATTGCGACCATTATAGTGTAATAGACAGAACAAAGGTGATTGCGACATTATAGTGAGTAAACAGAAACACAGTGTGATGCTTTATTACCGGAAGAATGGGCAGTTGAATCAGGACGAACTGTCGCAACGTCGTAAGGAAGGGGGTGTGATGTGTGTTGTGTGTGTGTGTGTGTGGTGTGTGAATGTGTGTGTGTGTGTGTGTGAGCGTTTGTGTGTAGTGTGGTGTGTGTGTCTGGTGTGTGATGTTGTGCGTCAGTCGGTGTGCGTGCGTGCGTGCGAGTGTGTGGATGTGTGTGAGTGCGGCGTGTCGCGTGCGTCGTGCGTGTGGTGTGTGGTGTGTGGTTGTGTGTGTGTGTGTGTGTTGTGTGTGTGTGTTGTGTGTTGTAGTGTGTTGTAAGTCGACGAGAGATCGCAGAGAGTCCAGATTTTGTTGCTTGCTAAGGACGAAACCAGCAAAGAAAGCCGTTCTGTTGTGAGGACCAGGGAATTTCGTTTTCAAAAACAACTATTATCGTGTGGCACTGTTGTGCTAAACCTCTTGTTGTTGACGTTGTTGTTGTTGTTAGCATTGTTGTGTAGTGCATGCGTACGTGCGTTGCGTGTGCGTGTGTGGTGCTGGTACGTGGTGTGTATGTTGTGTGTGTGTTGTGTGTAGGTGTGTGGGGTGTGTGTGTGTGTGAGTGTTCCATGTGCTTGTGTGCGCGTGTCTCTGTCTGTGCGACCAAAACAAACAAACAAACAAATCAGTAAACAAAGCATTGTGTACAACAGGTAAAACCATCAACATCAGCTTTGTGTTTGTGCGTGCGTGCGTATGCGTGCGTGCGTGTGTGTGTGTGTGTGTGTGTGTGTGTGTGTGTGTGTGTGTGTGTGTGTGTGTGTGTGTGTGTTCATATGCCTGTGTGCGTGTGTCTTTGTCTGTGAGACCAAAACAAACAAACAAACAAACAAATCAACAAACAGAACATAGTGTAAAACAGGCAAAACCATCAACTATATTAAGTAAATATTCGGATAAACAAATATGTCACAGCGACAGGTACGAAAAAAAAATCGCCCAATAGGGGACTCGAACCCCTGACCCTCAGATTAAAAGTCTGATGCTCTACCGACTGAGCTAACCGGGCTGTGCGAAAGCAGTGACAGCGGGTGACCGTGTGCTACGTCCACGGTACTTCCCCAGCAGTACCGGCTGATCGTTGACGTCAGGAATAGTGCCCAGGTTCCTGGTGGGTCCTTGTGTGTTTATTTGAGAGAAGAGTATGCCCACGGAAAACACAGATCGTTTTCCAAGCTTTCGAAATAAATAAATGAATAAATAAATAAATAAATAAAGACATAAATAAATAAACGAATAAAAAATAAGTAAATTACGAAATAATATTAAAAAGAAAAGAATTTTAAAATTTTTTCCGAGCTCACTTTGTCATGTGCAAACGCTTGCCGACCTTTATAGTGCGTAAACAGACAACACAGGGTGATTGCGACCATTATAGTGAGTAGACAGACAACACAGGGTGATTGCTTTATTACCGGTAGAATGGGCAGTTGAATTAAAGGACGAACCAGTCGACAACGTCGTAAGGAGAGGAAGATGTGAGTGTGTGTGTGGTGTGTGTGTGTGTGTGTGTGTGTGTGTGGTGTGTGTGTGTGTGTGTGTGTTGTGTGTCGTGCGTGTTGCGTGTGTGTGTGTGTGGTGTGTGTGTGTGTGTGTGTGTGTGGTGTGTGTGTGTGTGTGCGTGCGTGCGTGCGTCGCACGTGCGTGCGTGCGTGTGTGTGTGCGCGCGAGCGCGCGCGCTCGTGTGTGTGTGTGTGTGTGTGTGTGTGTGTGTGTGTGTGTGTGGGTGTGTGTGTGTGTGTGTTGGTTGTTTAGATCCGTGAGGACCTGCGAATGTGTTGGATTCAAATATGTCTGAGTGATTACGTGACACCATAGTAGAAACAAATTATTGTAAATAATGTAAAAGTTTAATTATTAGTTAAACGAGGGAACTTTTTATTTTTTATTTGTCCAACTGGCTGGGTGTCGACGCAGCGTGGGCGAGTCTGACATGTGGCGTTGAAAAGCATTGTTTCTTCATCTTCGGGTCCCGGGATCAATCCCCAATTCAGACAGACAGACAATAATGATGAGCTTTTCCCTTCCAAATACACATCAGTGCAGACTTCAGCTTCCCTAAGGTCTTCGGAAAAGACGTTAAATCCAGCTCCCCAAGTCACGGATTAAAAACAAACAAACAAACAAACAAACAAACAAACAAAAAAAAACAAGAGCAAAAGTTTGTTCGCGCTGAATCTATGATGATGATGATGATGATGATGATGATGATTACTATTTTCATTACTAT
Organism: Conus canariensis; assembly: GCA_033310375.1. Classification (NCBI taxonomy): domain Eukaryota; kingdom Metazoa; phylum Mollusca; class Gastropoda; order Neogastropoda; family Conidae; genus Conus; species Conus canariensis. The sequence continues at coordinate 69,579,392 of CM065733.1, forward strand.
TATTATTGTTATTATTATCATTATTATTGTTATAATGATTATTATTATTACTACTATTTTCATTACTATTATTATTGTTATTATTATCATTATTATTGTTATGATGATGATTATTATTACTACTATTTTCATTACTATTATTATTGTTATCATTATCAGTATTATTGTTATAGTTCTTATTAGCATTAATACTATCATTATTATTATTGTTGTTGTTGTTGTTCAGAACGTTTGTAAACCTCCCCTTGTTCCTACTGTAAAGAAACGCACAAGGGGAGATCAGGTTTGGGAGAAAGTTGGACTAGGTCCAAAAAAGAGAAATGAGTCAGGCCCAGTGAAAATTTTCTTTCTTTTAATTTTGCACATAAAAGGGGCTGGTGACAATGCCCAACAAAAAGGAAATAGGAAGAAAAAAAAAAACAAAGGTAAAGGGGGAAAAAAGGAAAAATAAAGACAAAGGGCCCTAGCAACCGTGGCCTGTAAATGAAAATGCAAACGAACGTAAACCACAAATGCATCTTACACCATTGCATAGTTCACATACATCCGAATCATTTCATAAGTCCTTCCACGTGACAGAAAAACATCATTTAGCAAAATATACGAGACTAGGTCAGTCTCGGGATAAGGTATCCCTCATTCTAACAGCGAGCCAGAGCATATATCATTCAGGAGACACATAATCAGATTGCTATACTATGGCATTTAGAACCATAGGTTCAGCCACTATAGCTCTTTTAGTCTCTTGCTTTGGATTTGCGCAGAGGTTATCAACAATGATAACCTGTCCAAACAAGAACTAACCGAGTGACAAAACGACCACTCTGAAACCAGGGTGAACCTAACCTCAAAGACACGGTTCAACCCTGTGCTGCCCTAAGTCAGAACAGCAACTGCCAATTATGTGGGATTCATATCCCTAACACAATTATTCTATCTCATTCCATGTGTTCCATCATAATTGCTCATCACTTCGCTTCATGAAATGAGAAAACATGAAGCAGCAACAAAGAAACATGCGAATTCCAGTCGACATTAAAGGCAAACAGCCTATATAGGCAACAAGCCTGTAACCTTCATCATGCATATAAGGCAGACAGATACCTATAGCCGGTATGGTAACATGTTCTTCAGAAAAGAAATATACTTAGTAGAGAGAGAGAGAGAGAGAGAGAGAGAGAGAGAGAGAGAGAGAGAGAGAGAGAGAGAGAGAGAGAGAGAGAGTTATGGCTTATCACTCCGGTCAAAAAGCACTGCAAAATCATCTATTACGATAGCCCATAAGTCAATAACACACAGCAATATTGCCTTACCGGCCATCATTTAACGACTCCTGTCTCAACTGTTCAATTATAAAATTCTAGAAACACCACTAATAATCTGTCTGCTACATCACTATACTATCTGCTTATTCACTTATCATTTAACGAATTACAATAAACATGATACTTATAAGGATTCCATAACTTCTGCATATTTAATTTCCGAAGATGCTGGCCGATGATTATCCAAATCCTTAACTGAATTCTATCCTGCACAGACCCATCAGTCCTTACTCTACACATCCATGTACAGCATGGAGACTACATCTTTAATTGCTCAATAAAACCTATAGAAAACCCAAAGGGTCAAGAATACAAAGCATGGAACAATCGATCCTCATTTCATAATAGCAATGCAGCATTGTCAAATGTCTGACATATACACATAGCAAAACACAAAGTACATAGTACTTAGATGCACTACCAGAATACAGAAATGAAGAAATGCATAAACTTACATTTCTGGTGCCATGAGAACACCATCACCACACTTCACAGACTAAGGTGTAGTCCTGTCCGTTTGAGATTTGGAGCCTGACTGAATAACTCAGTAAATTCCCAAACCCCCACGCTTCCCCTAGCGTCACCTAGGGACGCCATCTATCAGATCCCTACGCCTCATGAATATTTATAAGGTCTTACAGGTTTAACAGCAGCTATTAACTGCAAACTTCATATCACCTACATGTCCCTCTAACCTAGGCATACAACATCTTCTCAAACATTGCGTGATCCTAGGTCTCACAAGTTTGAAATAAAAAATAGTAATCAGAACTATTTCCTTAAAATCTCCAGGATGACCAACACCTAAATAGTAAGCCCCTCCCACAACTACTGATCTTCCTCTTACATAATGGGGCTGGCACCTCCATGGCACGTCCATAAACTTTCCCCGGTCTCTTCCCCGGTCTAGCCGAGAGTATTCCCTCTTTGGAATTTCCGGCCCGTCGCCGGTCAGTGCCCACAAAGGGATTCCCCCTTAGATCGCCACACAACTGGGCGAACTCATCGGGGTCATCAGACTACCTGCCTCGGTTAATGTAAACATCAACCGTGGCACTCCACAGTGGAAGCACACAAGAATCTCTGGTACACCATAGGTGGTGTACACGTTTATATGCCTAATCAACTGAACGACCTAGCCATTTACAATCACTAAGAACACATATCAATTTATAAGCCAGGTAAATTAGAACTGGCGAGACACAAACACGCACCTCGTATCGCGTGCAGGCGAGATGAATCTCTCTCTCCTCTCTCTCTCTCTCTCTCTCTCTCTCTCTCTCTCTCTCTCTCTCTCTCTCTCCTCTCTTCTCTCTCTGTGCGTGCAAAGAAAAGACATGAAAAAAGGAAATAGTGTATATCTGTATCATGAGAATGGGGGAGGGGGTGACAGCAGAATTACTGCAGAATCAGAGGATAAGAATTCCCCGAAGATGGAGTATGGCTGCCTTAATGGCGGGATAAAAAAAAAACGGTCATACACACAAAACTCCACTGCCTGTCTATACAGGCAGTGTCCGCAGGAGTATCAGCCTGCGTACGCAGAAAGAAAGAAAAAAGAAAGGATAAGAAATACCGTGCGGTAATAGCAGGAAAGGTGCAGAAAAAAAAGAGTTATTGGGAAATTGTCTTTGAAAACAGGAGAGTGAAAAAGGTTAAGAAATCAATGCAGAGGTGGGGAAAAAAATGTTCCTGTGCCGGGAATCGAACCCGGGCCGCCTGGGTGAAAGCCAGGAATCCTAACCACTAGACCACACAGGAGTTGTTCTACTTGGTTGAAAATGTGCTGAGAATGATTGGCCAGAGCTGTAAATTAACGACCTTTCCCAGTCTGACTGAGAAACTGTTGTCACCGTCAGCTTTGATTTCCATTCTCATTGTTGTCAAATACAAGTGCGTTTGTTAATCAATGACAATAGTAATAATAATGATGATGATAGTAATAATAATAATGATAATAAAGATGATGATAACAACACTTATAATCATAACAATAATAGCAACAACAACAGCAATAATAATGATAATGATGATGATAATAATAATGATAATAATAACAATAATAATAATGATGATGATGGTATTACGATATTAATAATGATAATAATAACAATCTTTACTTTACATTTCTTTTGTGTGTGTGTGTGTGTGTTGTGTGGGGGGGGGGGGGGGGGGGGAGGGGGGTGTTTGTGTGTGCAGTGTATTTGTCCGTGTACACGTGCGCTGCACGTGTAGGCTGTGGTGTGTGTGTGTGTGTGTGGTGTGTGTGTGTGTGTGTGTGTGTGTGTGTGTGTGTGTGTGTGTGTGTGTTGTGTGTGTGCGCGCGCGCTCTTGCACAAATGTGTGTGTATATGTATAATATTTGTGTTGTGTGTGTGTGTGTGTGTGTGTGTGTGTGTGTGTGTGTGTGTGTGTGTGTGTGGTGTGTGTGTGTGTGTTGTGTGTGTGTATGTGTCTCCTTCTGTTTTCTACACATCACGTGCACTCGGTGTGTGTGTGTGTGTGTGTGTGTGTGTGTGTGTGTGTGTGTGTGTGTGTGTGTGTGTGTGGTGTGAGGGAGAGAGATGAGAGAGAGAGAGAGAGAGAGAGAGAGAGAGAGAGAGCGCCTCGCGTAAATGTCTGTTTCTATTTGTATGTGTACCTATGCATATGAGGAGATTGTTGTATTTTGTGTCTGTGTGTGAATGTGCATGTGTGTGTGTCTATGTGTCTTTGCGTATATGTGTACTTGTGCACGTGTATGTGCACGTTTGTGTGGTCTGTGTGCTTGTTTGTATGCACATGCACTTGTGGTATAAGCGTGCACATGCGTGCGTGTGCGTGTGGTGTGTGTGTGTGTGCTGGTGTGTGTGGTGTGTTGTGTGCGCGCGCGCGCGCGCTGTGTGTGTGTGTGATGTGTGTGTGTATGTGTGTGTGTGTATGCATGTGTCTCTGTGTAGGCGAACAAAAAAATAAAAGAAAGAAAAAAAGGCATGGAGTCTAACAGGCAAAGGCATCAACCACCTTAGATAAATAATCAGATAAAGAAATATATAACATCGACAGGTACGAAAAAAAAAATCGCCCAATAGGGGACTCGAACCCCTGACCCTCAGATTAAAAGTCTGATGCTCTACCGACTGAGCTAACCGGTCTCTGAGA
>CM065733.1:69588857-69593857 GCA_033310375.1 Conus canariensis
GGTGTTCCGCCGACCAGGGCATTGCCAGTGCTCCGCCTACTATACGCCCACACCTCGGGCTTCCCGGGACCAGCCACTAAACAGCCAGCCTCGACATCGGGTTCGACTCGCGCGGTGCCGAGTTCACACGTTGGCAGAACTGGCCACTCGCCGCCAGTCGCGAGGTGCGTGGTAGATCCCGCCCACTTTCCTGTAGCTGGCGGCGGCAGCTTGTCGGCAAGTATGTCTGGAACGGATGTCGTGTGAAACAGCAACGCACGGCTCGTGGAGGAGCAGTACGGAAAAACGTCCGGCTGGAGGGGGGAGGAGGGGCGCTGGAGGGGGGGAACAGTTTCGAGTTTGTTCATGTTCCTCTCTCTCTCTCTCTCTCTCTCTCTCTCTCTCTCTCTCTCTCTCTCTCTCGGGGGGTGAAATAATCAAAATTGTTGTCAGCCAGCAAAATGCATAAATGGGAATGTTTGAAATGGTAACTCATATTCTTCATATCTTTGCCATTCCCATTTCCTGCTCAATCATCACCCGGGGAATAAAAAAGAAAAAAAGAAAGAAAAGCCAGCCAAAAAAAAAAAAGATAAATGTTGACAAAGTGACAGTGCGTGGAATATGGGGGAGGGGGGGCATATGGGGGGGGGGGGGGGGGGGAGAGAATAGGAGCACATGTTTGAACATAGGATAGCAGGCAAACAAAAAGGAGAAAATGAAGAACGATGAAGAAGGAAAAAAAAGTTAAAAAAAAATTCCTATGCCAGAAATCGAACCCGGGCCACCTAGGTGGAAGCCAGGAATCCTAACCACTAGACCACACAGGGACTATCAAACGGTCTGGAAAGTGTCATGACAATGATTGATGACCGCTGGACTGAGCAAATTTTATTAGAATGACAAGGCCGACGCATGAGAACACGTTACAGCGCGCGCGCGCGCGTGTGCGTGTGCGTCGTGCGTGCGTGCGTGCGTGTGTGTGTGTGTGGCGGCGTGCGATGGTGGGTTGTGTGTGATGGATGTGGGGGGTGGGGGTGATGGAAGGGCTGATGGAGGTAATAGGCTAACCGTTCAATATAATCAGTAAAGATTTCCTTTTTAATCTCTAACTCTTTGATTTGATTTTGACGAGTTGACAGTCCAAACCATAATTTATGACCCTTTGCGGTCGGCTAGGCTCAAAAGCAACGTGATTTGAATTAAACTGAATGTTTAGAGCTGTACAACATTGATCTTGTTTGTGCTCAGGATGAAGTGGATTTAAGGAGAAAAAAAAGCCGAATTTGGAACTGAAAGAAAGAAAGAAAGAAAAGAAAACAAAAGGACAAAAACAAAACAATAGAAACAAAACGCATTTTAAACACTCGTTCTTTTCTTGTTCATTTGTTGTTGTTTTTTTCATGTCTTCGTTCCTCAGCTCCAAGGTTCACTATTGTGACTTTCAGATAAGCAACCATCAGAGATTCCACAATTAAGACAGCCACATTCCCGGTTTAGGGTATTAAAAAAAAATTATACGCTCTTTCAAAAGAAGAGGAGAAGAAGAAAACAGAATTAAAAGAAACCAAAAGAAAAAAAAAAGGAAAAAAAAAAAAGAAGAAAAAATGAAAGATTAAAAAAGTATTGCCCAATAGGGGACTCGAACCCCTGACCCTCAGATTAAAAGTCTGATGCTCTACCGACTGAGCTAACCAGGCCTGCTACACTTACGACAGAGAATGGTTGAGTTTAAGTCCTCACAGCAAAAGCTTTTAGGAACAAGTTTTTCTTTCGCAGTAGTCTTCGATGCCGTGGCTTTGAGGTTCATGGACTTGGTGGAGTTGGTCGGTGTTGTTGTTCGATGGTGGTGGTCGTTAATGTTGTCTTCCTTCGTTGAAGTTGCTGGTGTTGCTTACGTCTTCCTCTGGGGTGGGTTAGAACAGAGACGTCTTCCTCTACGTCTCTGATTAGAACCAGTCGTCGAGTCCAGAGGACATCAGGGCGTTGGCGAGCATCCTCATGGGCTGTGTTCCGAGGGCTGGATGTGGCAGCAGAAACTTATGCAGGTGTAGTTGCTGTGCTCGTCTGTGGTCTGTGATGGCAGTCGTGGCGTCGGGGAGGGCGGTACAGTCGCTGAGGGCGTGGTGGAGCGACGCCTCTGTCCCACACTGGCAGGTTAGGTGCAGGAAACCTGACAGTCAATGACCATGTTTTATACTGAACACTACCGTTGGAGTTGTTGACTGATAATCTGGTTATTTCACCGAAGCACGCGCACACATACACACACACAATTACACACACACACACAGATTAGTGAACACACACACACACACATTACACACACACACAGATTAGTAAACACACACACACACAGATTAGTGAACACACACACACACACACCACACACACACACACACACACACACACACACACACCACACACACACACACACATGTGCGCGCGTGGGAGCGCACCAAGAACACATACGCATGCTAGGCTTACACACACACACACACACACACACACACACACACACACACACACACACACACACACACTACCTTGCAATGTAATAGGTTAGCTAAATCTGCGTTTATAGCCGTTAGCAGAAGAAAATGATCTGTTGACGGTAAACTAAGCATGAATAATTTAAAAAGTTTGAAAGCTTCTTTCCGTCAACGGTGTATAACTTTTAACGGGGTGGTGAGTAATGGTGGCGTGGTGGTGGTGGTGGTGTCAGGAGGGGGGGGGGGGTTAAGTGTGGATCCAGCCAATATATTACATTAATTAAGATGTGTAAGAGAGAGAGAGAGAGAGAGAGAGAGAGAGAGAGAGAGAGAGAGAGAGAGAGAGAGAGAGAGAGAGAGCATTTACACTACACTCGGTTCTGAGCTCAATTCGTGCTCGGCGCCAGCGCGTCAGCTGTGTTTATACTTGCAGTCGGCACTCTGCGCTGTGCTCGGCAAGAGCCCCCGTCCCTTTACGAATGCTTGGAATGTAAAATGGCTGCGCGCACAAAACTCCACGTGGCGACGATTTATTTTATTTTATTTTTTTATTTTATTTTATTTTATTTTTATTTTAAAAAAATAGATTTTGCTGTCCCAACTTCTGCGCCACCTCAGAGGCAATGCACCCACGCCGCTCATTCCGACACCCCGTCCACAGCCACAGCCCGGTCGGCCCCGCCGCAGCCCCGGCACCAGCAATCCACAGGGAGCAGTCAACGTCAAGAGGCTACCACCGGAGGAGACACTGCACTGCTGCCGAGTCACTTCGGTGGCGTTCAGTGGCGCCTGTTCTGATCTAACATACGCAGGACACCACCTACTATGCCCCCTACTGACGACAATAATTGCTTAGTCACGGAGCCGGCGTGAGTGAGCTCTCCCTCCGGAGGGCGCCACCACGTCTGTCCAACGACAGCCACCATGGACTCGCCGATACCGGTGACCCCGACGGAATCAAACCAAGGCCACAGACGCGGAGAGGACATCGAAATCGAGGTCACCATGAGAGGAGGGCATAAGGGCCACAGAATCTGAGACATTTTTTTATGCTGATCAATGCGAATGAGGATGATTAAGATGATGCTACGGATTTCCATTTCGGTCTGAGACCACATGACAGGGCTGTACTCTACGCTTCCTTTCATAATATATCCCGGCGTCAACCAGGCCTGAGAGATACAGGCACCTGCAGTGTTGGTCAGGAAATTTTAGCAACACTCTCAGAAACGCATCCTTCAAGTGGATGAAACTCGACTGTGTGGTCCCAGTCTTCCCAACTGAGTCCGCAGCAAACTCAACTCTAGGTAGGAGCCGGTCGGGGCAGAAAACCCACATGACTCTGATGGGATTCGAACCCACGACCTCTCAGCCGAGAGTCCGCGACGCTAACCACTTCGCCACGGCGGCTGGTGGCGACGATTTATTCCTGGTTTGCGCGAAGAAGACTCAACAGAGCGGAACGATAGAAATCACTAATAATGGAGAGTGCCGCAAGAAGAGAAAAAGTCGATGCTGAGGATTATTTCATTTTTCGTTGCTCTGCTTGTCAGCAACATCAATACACTGAGTCACCAATCAGAGCCGCCACACAGAATTCTGCGCAGTGTTTGGTGCTACCAGCGCTCAACGGACTGGTGGGCGCCGATAGTTCTCTGCACATACAGGGAGAAACAATAGATTGAAGGCTTTCGGATGACAAGGGACACATTCTTTTGGTTACACCGACAGCTTCTACCTTTTACCAAGAAGAAGGACTCAAAATTTCGCAAAGCAATATCAGCTGAGCTCCGTCTTGCTTTGACACTGTACCAATTTGTAACTGGAGCGAATTATAAAACAGTGGGAAATTTGTTTGGCGTGTCTCGGTCAACAGTGTGCGTTATTGTGCAAACTGACACTCTATCTCTCTTCGTAAGATTTCCTGAAGGAAATCGATTGGCGGAAGTCATCAATGGCTTTGAAGGAAAGTATGGATTTCCACAGTGTGTTGGAGCTATAGACGGAACTCACATACCAGTCACATTACCTGCTGCATATAAAAGTGACTTCAGAAATAGGAAGGGCTAGTGTTCTGTGAATGCGCAGTGCATCGTTGATCATCAGCTCATGTTCATTGATGCGTTCGTTGGCTGGCCAGGCAGTTCACATGATGCTCGTGTCTTTCGAAATTCACCCGCGTTTCTTCGAGCGGAATCAGGACGTCCAATGCTTCCAGCAGAACCTAGGAATTTGAACGGCACAGAAATTCCCCTGCTCCTGCTGGGTCACCCAGCCTACCCATTACAAGACTGGTTGATGAAGCCTTATAGGACGAGTGCAGCCATGAGTGAGGCACAAAGACAGTTCAATTACCGTCTCAGCAGATCAAGGACGGTTGTTGAACGAGCCTTTGGTCGTCTGAAAGGCCGGTGGCGTGTCCTGCTCAAGACAATGGAAACAAACATCACCAGAGTCCCATCCATGTTCTTGGCATGCTGTGTCCTACATAACATATGCGAACTTTGGCGCGAGGACTTCATTGAGCAT
>CM065733.1:69598857-69608857 GCA_033310375.1 Conus canariensis
CCCCCCCCCCAAAAAAAAAAAAAAAAAAAAATGTGGCACAACAAATACGCCATGTAGAATAACACCGCTACAAAAGTAGGCTGGAACTGCCGAGCAACATTCTCCCCCTCTCCACCCCCATCCTCTCTCTCTCTCTCTCTCTCTCTCTCTCTCTCTCTCTCTCTCTCTCTCTCTCTCTCTCTCTCCACTGACCTGTCCATCCATCAGCCTTTTCACTTCCACAAACCAGAGAGTGGAGCCTGTGGGTGAGCTGTCGGCGGTGGACTTAGAAGGAAAGGGGTCACTCGGGCAGTGGGTAGGCAGTGATCAGTGACCACTCCCCACGCCGCCACTGCCCCACGACCCTCACCTTCCTCGTCCACCGCCCTCTGCAGATCCCCACGTCCTTCCTGTCCAACAGAATGGACATCTCAGACACGCACCGGCCACGAGCATATCGTACATTAATTCAACGCTTCGTATGACTTCAAACAGAACGATACTTTGCCTTGGAAACGGACACTCGTTTTGGAAGAAATTAACTCTTGCCTGTACAGACATTTTGATGCTAATCTTCGTTCAAAATTGGGTGATTACAGTTTAGTGATCATGGAATAAAAATTATAATAGAAAGTTTGCCATTTCATGTCTAGAATGCAGAAATGCAGGAAAGCATCTTTAAAGTGTTAATTCGTAAAGAATTTTCTAAGAATCTGACCATTTATAACAATAGAAAAATTTGGAGAACGTGGCATCGACTGTAGACATTTATTTCAAGGCAGCGAACATGTAAAAGTTAACTCGTGTCCTCCCTTTCTGGATCCTTTCCCCACAAAAAGGCACAGTGTATAGTATAATCTGTTTATACTTTCTAAATTGTGGAAAAATATTAAGATCTAATGTAACTACATTCCACTTATCACGGATGGCGTTATGGGAACATAAAACTGGAATGCGCTGAAAACGAGCATTTTCCGTTATGTTTTTCCTGATTTCTGTCTTTATCTTGTCTTTGAAACCCATACATAGGTCTATAAAAGAAATTCTGGAAGTACGTTTTCAGGTTAGGATACAAGATAATTTTCATTACATACATATATTCTAGTCATAAAGATAACGTTAATACACTCATTAAAATGTATGGAGAAAACGTAGACCTATTCCACTTTCGTTTTCGAAATAACGAAATGATTCTGATCAGCTCAGTCAGGCCCTGGGTAGGTAGTAAACAAATTCAATATCCTGGAGAGCTACCCCCCCCCCCCCCCCCCCCCCCCCCCCCTCCGTCTTGGCCATTCTGTTTAGTTTCTCTTTGACCACATTTCTCCTGTCCAACGACGTAAAAACAAAAAACAAAACAAAAAAAAAAAAGTCCCAAATATATTTCAAGAACGTCGCACACTTCTTCCAACCATTGTATGATTTCAAACTGAATAATATTTTGAGCCAGGAAACGGACAGTCAGACACATTCACTGGAAGAAGTAAATTCTTGCTTTTACAAACATTGTGATGTTAATTTCCGTCCAGAATTAAATTCTTACTGATCAGAGGAGATATCATAGGATAAAATGCAAGCTTTGTCACTTTGTACATCGAAATCCCGGTACATTTTCTAAATAACGATGTCGTAAAAGACTTTTTTTGCGGAACCAGAACGCATAAAATGTTTGCGATCGCTGAACTCAAACAATGGAAAAAAATCCAAGAACATATGGCATCGAATGCAGATAATTTCAAGAAAGCGAACTGGTAAAACAAAATTGAAGAGTGTGCTCCCTTTCTGAATCCATTTCCCACACTACAGGGCACAGTGTTTACCTGTTTATACTTCTTAAACTTTGAAAAAAAGAAAGATCTAATGTAAATACACACTACTCGACGTGGATGCGTGAACAAAACATCAGAACAGAAATGTGTTGAAAACGAGCATTTTCTGTCATATCTTTTTTTTTCTCTATTTCCTGTTTCCATGTTAGATGTGAGGCCCATAAAACAGGCCTGTGCATTACAATTCTCTGGATATTGTAAGATAATACTCCTGTGCCCTCATACATCTTGTAAAACATACTGCGGTTCATAAGACACGACGGTATTTCTCGTTGGGCGGGCTACAGAAATTTATGCTACACACTAATCAAGCATTATTCATCGATTTGTCACCTCCACTTAGTATTTATTCTATCACTTTCACACATCACTACCAACAATACGTGTATACTTACTGATGGCGGAGGTCCACAGCCACCCTGTCATGGGTATGGGCCCCCTGCGAGCGGGAGTCCCACAGAGCCACGTGGTCTCTAAAGTTCTCCTTAGAACCCAACGTGGCTCTGTGAAGTAAGAGTCCCACTCGCCCTGGGACCCATATCCCATGTGTCTCTCGACGACATGGTCCCTGCAACAGACACAGCAGCTTATCAATGATACATTAAGAGGAATCTATATATATTATACGTCACAACTTAAAAGGCAGGACGCAACAGGTCTTGAGTGTCAAGACACCCAGGGTATATACAACCCGCCCGATTTAATATTTTTCTGTGAGCCTCTCTAAACAGCGAGAACTGTCACAAACTGTGTTTAGTTCTGCATCGCCACAGATTTGGCGACAGCAAGCTTCTTCATCTGTTAACAATATACCACCAAGACAACATAACTAAATATATAATCGAGAAGCTGCAACTCTTAATTCGTAGCAGGTGCCTGTAAAATGGACAGCATATATCCAGGAAAGATAACCCACTGGGGCTTATCTTTTCCTGCATGATATAACATCCTGTGGAGGGTTACGTCCCTTTCCCTCGGCTTTGATGTTGATTTCTTCCCTTGGACTGTTATCATAAATTGCATAAAATGCAACATCAAGTGAAAGAAGAAATACAATTAAGAACGTGGGGTGGAATGTGTGCGTAGGTGAGAGAGCAAGTTGCTGACCCAGGAAGTTCTATGCGTGTGAACGAGTGGCGGCAAGACAACTATGTCTGCAGGTGTTAAAGCACCTGACTCTGTGCACACAATGCCAGGAGGGGTGCGCGAGTGGGAAGGAGAAGGAGAGGAATTTCATTGCCACATAAATTACGAAGACCTATTTGACACAAACTAACACAGTAACAGGAAACTTGTTGAAAAATGCATGTTAAAAATATGTTCTATTTTCATTTCGTTCTCACTCTTCTGTCAAAACATTCATAAACGTATTTCATAAGAACAGTCTGCTATTCTTGACTGATTACTATTCTACTCACTGTGGCATTTTCCCTCTCAAAATTTTGTCATCGCTTTTAACCTGTTATGAGAACGTTCTTCTTTGATAATTGTATGATGTACATTCATCAAATAAGTGAAATTCATATTTAATTTTGTGGCAGTGTTGACTTTTTCGGTTTTCTTTGGGTATGTTATCTCCCTTTGTCTATCATTACACCATGAGAACTCGTTTCAAATTTGCTATAAATTTTTCATTGTTTTCTGTTCTGCGAGTTTATCATATACGGCTCTATGCTGTGTTGTTTTGTTACAATATCATAGAATATCAGCGTAGGAGAATGTTTTCCGCAGATTCCAAGACAACTGGTATAAATCCTCAAGCTTCTTTTCAACCACAAAACCTAACCTTTTTACATCAAATGTGCTCTGATTTTTTCCAAATGTATTTAAATCTTATTATTTTGATTATATTTTTCAAAATGTTTTATCATTCGTGCGCGTGTGCGCGAGCGCGCGTGCACGCGTGTGTGTATGTACATCAAATATCTTTCTTCGTGGGCCAAAATGAAACGACTTTTTCTCCCATTTTTGCCTTTGTTACGACTATATTTACTATTGACTATAGAAATCGAAAATACAATTTTCAAGCTTGCACGTATTTGTAATTTTTGTTGCTCTTATCTCTGGTGACTGTGGGAGTACCATTTACTAGTAGTAGTAGTACTAACAATAATAACAATAATAATAAAGATAATGGGACATTTCTGTAGCACTTTCAGGCACCTAAAAGCGCGTTAAATCGCCAAATGAACACACACACGTATTTCAGCACAAAACTTTGCATACACTTGCTATCAAGCTTGCACGTATTTGTGATTTGTGATTTTTGTTGCTCCTATCTCTGGTGACTGTGGGAGTACCATTTACTAGTAGTAGTAGTACTAACAATAATAATGATAATAATAAAGATAATGGGACATTTCTGTAGCACTTTCAGGCACCTAAAAGCGCGTTAAATCGCCAAATGAACACACACACGTATTTCAGCACAAAACTTTGCATACACGTGCTATCCTTTCCCCCTCCATCCCCTTTCACTTATCCCGTCCACCTCCCACCACCCCACCCCTTCCTCTCACTCCAATACCCCCCTCCCTCCTCTGCACGTATCACCCTCACAATCACCCGTGCTGCCCTCTCCCCTTGCCTACCCCCTCATTCTCTCCCCTTCCACACACTCTGACAAGCACGATTTGCCCATTAATATCTCTCTCTCTCTCTCTCTCTCTCTCTCTCTCTCTCTCTCTCCACACACACACACACACACACACACACACACACACACACACACACACTCACTTCCCCCTTCTTCCATGTCTAAGTTTCAGCAGCAGAAGGAAAAAAAATACTACTCCCCTCCCCTATCAAAATTTTTCTCCTCCCCACCTCCGATAGAACAGACTTACGTGATGTATGCTTTCATGGCGGTTCTTTTGGGCAAATTATGTTTCATAGCGAAACCTGAAACACAAAACAATGGTGTAAAAATTTAGAAAACAATAGCAACTGTAGATCATACAACAAATCTGAGAGAGAGGAGAAAGGGGGGGGGGGAGGAGAAGGGGGAGAAGAGAGAGAGAGAGAGAGAGAGAGAGAGAGAGAGAGAGAGAGAGAGAGAGAGAGAGAGATTTTCCGTAAGAATGGGAAGGGAGAGGGGCGTAGGGCTGCAAATGTGCGAATCAATCCAACAGGTGTACGAGTGGACAGGCCTTGGTGCAACAAATCTAACAATATATTGTTCAACATGATTCCATTCTAATTTTTCTTTATGTATCAGCAACTGAAGAGTGTGATAAGCATGCAGAGTAACTGAGGACAATATGGCGGCTAACGCTAAACCGGTACTGTTTCACGCTGTTATTTCAGCCTTGGCTTAAGGCCGTGTCAACAAGTCAATCAACAAGTTCACAAGGAAATGGCTTGGTGTCCCACCCTGTCTGACTGACATAGCGGTGTACTGTCGCCAAGCAAAGTTGAAACTACCACTGAAATCCATCCTGGAAGAATACAAAGCAGGGAAGATCAGACTTCAAAGCATGCTGGAGGACTCAGGAGACAAGGTGGTAGAAGCAATCAAGCCCCAGCTGAAGACAGGCAGAAAATGGAAAGTTCAAGAGGCATGGATTCTGCAAAAGAAAGTCTCAAGATCAGAGAAATAACAGGACACACACAGACCAACAGACAAGGACCAAAACTGAGTGGTGGTCAAAGGCCAAAGGAAAAGCCAAAAGAGACATGATGATTCAGGAGATGAGAAAAGAAGAAGACCAAAAAAGACTCCAAAAAGCAGTCCAGCAGAGCCAGCAAGGGCAATGGACAACGTGGGAGAATGCACCCCAAAGAAGTCTCACTTGGAATGACATTTGGCACATGGCCCCTCTCAGGATCAGCTTCATTCTCAGATCTGCATATGACATTCTGCCCTCAAATGCAAACCTGGTGAAGTGGGGGAAAACAGACGATCCTGCATGCCCCCTCTGCCATGAAAAACAAACAGTGGAGCATGTTCTAAGCTCATGTAAAGTAGCCCTGGCTCAAGGAAGGTACACATGGAGGCACAACCAAGTGCTCAAAGAGATTGTACAAGTAGTCTGGGCTAGTACCAACACCACAAAAAAGGAAAATCAGGACTCCAAAAGCACCCGCAACATTCTTCACGGCAGGAGGCAGCAAATCATGGCCAAGAACAACAGTGCCACTCGAAACATGCAGGCAAAGTCTGCTGGACGGGGCAGATGACTGGGAGTGCACTGCAGACCTCCCAGAATGGAAGAGTCACCCAGAGATCATCAGCAAGAGTGGCATGAGACCAGACATAGTAGTCCACTCTAAGTCAACCAAGCAGCTGATCATGATCGAGCTCACGGTGCCATATGAGAACAGAATGGAGGCAGCTCAAATCTACAAGACTGAAAAGTATGCTGATCTGGCAAACAGCCTGAGGAGAGAAGGCTATCAGGTCAAAGTCCTCACTGCAGAAATTGGAGCTAGGGGGTTTGTAGGAACGTCTGCATACAGCCTCATGAAGCAGCTCTCAGTTGCAGGGACGGAAAAGACCAGAGCGCTGAAAGCAATGACAGAAGCGGCAGAGAGGTGTTCAAGCTGGATCTGGTCAAGGAGGAACAAAACTGAACTTCATAAGGCTTAGGTGTCCCTGTGGCTCAGTGGTTAAGCGCGAGTCATTAAGTGGAAAATGAGCATGTCCAGAGGGTCATGGGTTCGAATCCCAGCCATGGCTCGTCCCAAGATGGAAAAAAAGGGGCAGCAGAGGGACATCTGGAGTCACGAACTGGGTGTGGCCCAACCCCCCTAGAGTGTCAGGAGATAAGGGCCGAAACACTTGCTTGGAGGGGGCTCCTCTTCTGAGGACTCTCTGCTGCCACGCTCTCCATGAGTTTCTTTCTACCGTGTCAGACCAATTGACAAGAACACCAAGGCTACATCAAAATGTGGTTATGATCTGCATAGTTATGCGCGGATCGTCTTCAGTTGTGACAAACTCCTAGCATAACATTATCAGTCTCCAAAATCCCTCGAAGTCGGAGTGTGGTTCTGACGTTGGTTCTGACTCATTTCTAGAACAGTCCTTAGAATGAGACTATAAACCGAGGGTCCGTGAGTGAACGCACGCAAAACATTCTGCACACACGTAAAATCACATTACCAACTTTCGGAAGAGAGGGCCAGTTTGGCCGTTGGTATGGATATCATGTTACACACACCAGGCACCCTGCCCGAGAAATCGAAAGAATGAAGGAAGTAAGGAAATTGAGTGAACGACCGAACAATATTGACTGGATGACACGGGAAACTACTGAATGAAGCGCCGGCAGGCAGCTGTTTAGTCTGCACTATCCAGGTATGCAGCCAGTTGTGTACACGAGTGTGGATTGTCAGCGACTAGAACCTTTGGCAAGCACTTTAAAAATGCTATGTTATTATTATTATTTATTATTGATACTAAAACGGCTAATATTCTCAAACCTGGTTTTATCTGTGGATCCTGCCACCAAACCCACAAGACAATGACATTAAAATACTGCAGAACATGAGCTTCCATTTTGTATGGAGCGAAAAGTTAGATAAGATCAAGTCAACATATTCAACAAAGAATACAGAACAAGGAGGAACTAACGACATGGATAAGAAAACCGAGTTTAGAAAACCCAAAATGGAAGACAGTACTAGAAACGTTATGCCCTGAAACAAAACGTCTGAACTACTCGGGCCCCAAAACAATTTACGGGAAGTACGTCTTTTCATCTGTTGATGTTTTCTACAATTCTGTTGATTTGAAGGATGGAAAGGAACTTGCAGCAGAACGCTTTTTTTTTTTTTTTAACAAAAACGAATTTAAAATGAATACTTAAAAAAAAAAAACTGGACAGCTAAGAATGTAATCTTAGATATTTTGAATGAAAATAGTTTTTAAACACATGATGAGTTTTTAAGAAATCAAATGAAAGGTAAACTATTTGAATCATTATAGCTGTCTGCAAGCAGTTAAAAACAATAGCAGTACTCCATTTACTAAAGCAAAGCAAAGACTGTGTAGTGTGATAAAAAGGATCAAGAGTATACTACAATATAACACTGGGACAAGTTATAATGTTTGATATCAAACCGTTTACTGAATGGGAACAGAAGATCTCAATGTGCCAGCAAACTAAAACACAAGTCTCTAGGAAAATCAGTAAAACACAAGCAATTAAATTTAACTGGTGTCAGCTGCGATTATGCTTCAGAATTTTGTTTATACCAATTGCACACTAATGTACATTGTTCAGAACGTACCCTATTACTGTGTTATTTTGTGCGATTTTCACGGCAATAACGTTTCTCTTTCTTCACACACACACACACACACACACACACACACACACACACACACACACACAGAGACAGACAGACAGACAGACAGAAGAGGAACATGCACATACGTGGGTGTGTCAAAAACAAGACAAAGAGTAGTTAAAGGAATAACAAGACAAAAGATTTGGCTTGCATAAAGAACAAGACATGACATACTTCCAGTTCATGTTTGCTTGATGAGGAACAAGACTGCTAGTAAAGATGGTTTCAATTAAAATGAAGTGCTCACCTGCGTGTCTTGATCAACGACGGAGAACGACGAAAAGCTAGTAGCGCACTGAACAAATTTTGACTTCAGTCGTGCTGCTGTCCACGGCTTGAATGACGATGCTACAAAATTTCCAGTAGTCGAGAGTGTCGTCACGTGGTTGAGCATGCAGTGGACGAAGGGCATTAGTGGATTGTGATTGGTTGATATTGCTGGTCAAGGTGGCGCCATCATGACGCCTGGCGCCTGGAGGTTTTTAAGAGAGCGAAAGAGAAGGCGAAGAGAAGGGGGGGGGGGGGGGGGGGGGGGGGGGGGGGGTATTTATAGAAGTGAGCGTAAGGGTGGGGTGGGGTGGGGTGGGGTGGGGGTGATGGAAAATGATTTATGAATGAGTTTGAGAGAGGGGAAGAGTCTATGCGCATGCCTGTTTGTGTTAGAGAGAGAGAGAGAGAGAGAGAGAGAGAGTTCATAATTGTCTGCCAGCCTCGTTCTGTAAATAATGACCTATTTCTGTAAATAATCATTTTATGTTTAAATGGTGAATTACTTATGGTGATAATCATTATATACCTCAACAAAGATTTATTCACATACACTGCATTATTTGTTTAGATCATTATGATATTGGAAAATGACGCCATGTGTACATGATTAAACATTATAATAATACACAAATTGTTGATTTACACAAATAATACTTGTTTATTCAAGTAATCAGTTAAAAGTGTACATAATGATTATTTTTGGAAAGAACTTATTGTTTACAGTAACTATTTACACAAATAATCGTTATACATACACATGCAGTGAATTGTTTCTGCTGAATAACTAGACAACCATCACATGCACGTGACATGAATTATCACCTGTCATCATTCATTTTTCTAAATAAATGAGTATTAGGAGAGGTACCCGTAAATAATGATTGTATGTGAGAAAACTACACCGTTTCTTCTCAAATTCACCCATATTTTACAAACGGAATGCCATAGAACATAGGAAAAAAAATGAACAAACTTAGGGCTTTTTTTTGCTAGGACCAGTGGAACACAAATTAAAAAAACCAACATAGTAATGTGAATGAGCTCTAGTTACAACTTAAAAAACAGCCTGTTGCTTTGGTTTACTTTACTTCATGTGATTTCTATTTTTTTGTTTGTTTCTTTTTTAATTACTGAATCGAATTTTTGGGTAGGAAAAAGGTCATCCTATTTTGTGATGAGTGGGATGGTAGGTGTTGTCCTAGAAAGGGGGGAAGGGGGGGGGCGCAGGGATGTTAGTAAGCTGGGGAGTGGGGGAGGGGGAGGGGGAGGGGGAGGGGGAGGGGGATCTGGAGTAAGACAGTCATCACTGGACACCTGCAGACGAGCTGAGAGGACAAGCTGTCAGCCACTGTCAGTCTTCTTAGCTTTCATGAGAGGGAACAAAGGTACGCCGCCTAGTCGGGTAGACAGGGCCATCCGACTTCTCCCTGGAAATTACATAAGACACAGGGCGCACGCGCCACGGGTTTACGGCCTGCTGGGGCTGTGACTGGGATAAGCATGGGAAAAAGAAGAGTATGGGGGGGGGGGGGGGGGGGGGGGGGAGAGGGAGTCCGGCAGCTTCTTGGAGCATGTAATGAGATACTTTACTCGTTTCAAGACACAATCAGACAAGCAGAGGGGGGGGG
>CM065733.1:69611357-69653857 GCA_033310375.1 Conus canariensis
GGGACGGACTGCCACCATTTACAACCTGCGCCTTCTTTGTGCTACTTATCCGCTCGCTGTTTGTTTCGTCTGCTTTTTTCATCTTGAGTACAGCAAACTAACATTTCTTTGATGGATAGTTATATGATGTAACAAACCGTAGAAAGAATTTATTTAAATGGACAGGGCATTGACGCATAAAGGGAGAAAAGTAAACTGAAATAAGACTCAATACGGTTTTAGTCCACTTTGGAAATTGAACCATTTACGTCCCATAACTTATATATATATATATATATATATATATATATATATATATATATATATATATATATATATATATATCTGGTAAGTAATCCGTTCACATTCCATACGTCAGTCTCTTTTATTCGTTTAGATTCGTTTTCTCAGGGGCAGATTTATGATCCCGTGATATGAAATGGAGATATACCACAGTCTATATATCAGTTGTAACATCACCACTAAGGGTTCAAACACAGAATCTGACGGCACCGTAATCCAGCCAGCAAAGGGCAGAAAAGTAAAATGAAAAGAAAGTGCTGTGCGGAAATAACATGCTGATAATCTAAAATCAGTATTCCAACGGTATTAAATGTCGGGGAAATCTTTGAGCCTGTGCTTGAGGACCCATTTCAAGATGTAAGGGAGGTCAAAAGCTTTTAACAGTCAGAGTGATCAGCTCTACAAACCCAAGCGTCGAGAGAGAGAGAGAGAAGAGAGAGAGAGAGAGAGAGAGAGAGAGAGAGAGAGAGAGAGAGAGAGAGAGATGTGGTAGGGGGGGGGGGGAGAATATTTGCGAAAGTAGCATAACAGATAAAGAATGCAATAGATGAATGAATGAATATGTTAATAAAAAGGCTGATGAATATTAACAGGAGAAAATATTATATCAAAATGTGAAATAACAAAGTATGTGTGTGTCTGTTGACCAGAATTAATCGTAATACTATATAGGGTACACACACACACACACACACACACACACACACACACACACACACACACACACACACACACGTGTGTGTGTTGACCAGAATTAATCGTAATACTATATAGGGTACACACACACACACACACACACACACACACACCACACACACACACACACACACACACACACATTGACACACGCGCGCTTGCGTTTGGATATGAATTAATATATAATATATATATATATATATAATAATATAGATAGATAGATAGATAGATAGATAGATAGATAGATCAATATAGCTGGATAGGTTTTTTTCCACCATTAAGGGGCAGAGCACCACTTCACAGCAAGTAGTCAAACAAGTCATTGTTATCAAGTCATTGGGAGAAGGCCAAAGTAGATTTTACACACCACACACACACACACACACACACACATGTATATATTGTGACGTGCCAATTGCCCGTCATTCTCTACACCCCCCCCCCCCCTCCCCACCTCTCTTTCTCTCGCTCGGTCTTACAAACGGCAGTTAGATCAGCAATGGAAGTCACTAGTCAGTCGCTACCCCCCCCCCCCCTCTCTCTCTCTCTCTTTCTCTCGCTCGGTCTTACAAACGGCAGTTAGATCAGCAATGGAAGTCACAAGTCAGTCGCTACCCCCCCCCCCCTCTCTCTCTCTCTCTTTCTGTCGCTCGGTCTTACAAACGGCAGTTAGATCAGCAATGGAAGTCACTAGTCAGTCGCTACCCTCACCCCCCAGCCCCCTCCTCCTCACCCCCTCTCCCCTGCTGGTGTTTTGTTTTTGAGTTGAGCCGACGGCATGACAGGTCCAGCGACAGATGGCAAAGAGGGGAAAGGAGTTCTTCCTTCCTCCTCCCCCCTCCCCCATCTCTCTCCTTCCCCCTTTCTTCAGAGAAGCTCCCCAGTCCCTTTCCTTCCCCACAGACGCAAACGTCTCAGGTCGTTCGTGGCATGGATGAGTATCTTCTCGACTCTCCTACACAGTGTCTCACCCAGTAGGTGGTGGAGACTGATTGTCCCATACCAGATCAACACCCCCCACCCCCACCCCAACCCCCCCCCCACCACCACCACTGCCACCAAAGGCTGTAAGACTTGATCACCAACAGTGAAGCACCAACGAACGCTGATGTATTGCTGAATAGAGGACAGAGTACTTTTAACAGTCCCCAGAAAAATAACAATTTCTTTCAATGACTGGTATTGGAAAGTAGCTGCTTCCCTCACTAGTACGAGAAAGGGTAGAGTTTAATACACAACTACTCGATTACTCTCAGAAAGAACACATTCCGTGCCCTTCCCCTAGAGGACCACACCTACCAACCCCAACACTCGTCACACACACACACACACACACACACACACACACACACACACACACACACACACACACACACATATATATATATATATATATATATATATATATGAAGTTGGAAATCATGTAGAGAATACGTAGTCTATCAGCACGTTTTCTCCCCATCCTTTCTCCTCCTCGACGTTTCTGCCCTCTATTTCTCCATCGTCGCAATCGATCCCCGCTCCCCCCACCCCTTCCCCATCCCCTTCTCCCTACTCCCCTGCCCTCACCTGTCCTCCTTCAAACCTCTCCCCTCTTTCTCCCACGTACCCATCCACGATCCCACCCCAGTGCTCTCCCTCCCCCCCCCCATTCCCCTCAACATTTCTGCATTTTTTCTCTCCTTCCCCTCTAAACTCCCCCTAGGTGTAATTATATATCCTAGAAACTCCCCTACCTTCCTCTCTGTTTCTTCCTGCCTATCCCTATATTTCTGTTTCTGTTTGTCTGTCTGCCTGCCTGTCTGTCTGTATAGATGTCTATCTGTCCCTCCCCCCCCCCCCCCCCACTCTCTCTCTCTCTCTCCTCTCTCTTGGCCTCTCTGTCTCGATGTCTGTCTGTTTGTCTCGCTCTTTCTTCATCCTTCAAACTCCCCTCTCGCCCCCCCCCCCCCTACTTCCCTCTTTCCACTCCCCCCCCCCCCCCCCCTTTAACTACAATATTCGTATCATTGCCCCGTCCTCTGTGTGTGTGTGTGTTGTGTGTGTGTGTGTGTGTGTGTGTGTGTGTGTGCGTGCGTGCGTGCGTGCGTGTGTGTGTGTGTGTGTGTGTTGTGTGTGTGTGTGTGTGTGGTGTGTGTGTGTGTGTGTGTGTGTGTGTGTGTGTGTCTTCGTGTGTGTGTGTGTGTGTGTGTGTGTGTGTGTGTGTGTGTGTGTGTGTGTGTGTGTGTTCTACGCAGGCGCTCGTGCGTTTGGGTGTTTGTAAGCATGTACACATGGACGTGAGCTCAGGACAATAATGGTTCTCGTGCGTGGTCTCCTTTTCTTCATCCCCCCATGAAACAGGCACCTGGTGGAAGTTTTTCTTTTGCTGCTTCTCTGAACGTGGAATCCCCCCCCCCCCCCCCCCCCCCCCCCCCCCCCCGCACGCGCTCTGTCTCTGTCTCTCTTTTTCTCTCTCTCGCTCTCGCTCTCTCACGTTGCATATGTCAAGATCGTGGTCTGTGGTGGCAATCAAAATGATGGTCAACCTATTGTCAATCCGCACCCTTTGGCCCCCTCACCCTTCACTCCCATCCTAATTTTATGTTTCCTGTTGATGAAATGTTTTATACTCAACGTTTTATTTTAAAGTTAAAACATTTTAATTAAGGTGCCTTTTCCCTACTGTATACATTCGTGATTCGTGTTCAGGATCTGAGGGTGGAGAATGCGAGCTTTTAACTGGCACAGTCTGTACCCCCTGACGAAGGCAAATAAAGCCGAAAATTTGGGATATTTTAATCTTGTTTGTTTGGATTTTTATCTACTTTGACTGTTTATATATATATATATATATATATATATATATATATATATATATATATATATCCGATCCAGCGGACGAAAGGCCTTGGAGCAGGCGATACATATAGAACTGCGTTCGGGAGGGATTGCGGTGGTTCCCTCACGCAGCTAGTGAAGGGTTTTTATATTTATGATATACATTTTCTTCATCTTCAATCCTCTTTTTTTTTTTTTTTGGATTAAATTTCAGATATTTGCCAAGTCATTACTGTAATGATGGTAGAATTGTGAACCTGCACTTGTTTTCGCCCACTACTTAATTGTTCAGCATTACATTGTTTGGTCAATCAGTGGGTGATTGCATTTCCTAGGAGATCCAAGTAAAGGTTGTTCTGCACAATTCTTAGCCGCTGACAATGCTTGGGTTATTGAACAGCAGAGCTGACCACTCAGACTGTTCCATATCTTTTGATCTCCCTTGCATCCTTTTAAATGGATCCTCAAGCATAGGCTCAAAGATTGTCCCCTACATTTGATACTGTCTGCTTAATGTTTAGTTTTTCAGCAACTTTTTTCCTCTCCACACTTTCGTTTGATTTCTTTTACTATCCTTCGTTGACTGCTTTTGGGGGTGCTGTTGGATTCTTTTTTGAACCCTTGGTGGTGAGAACACCACAGAATTACAGACAGTGAGACAAAAGAGGTGAGGGGGGGACACAAACAAACAAACGGAGACAGAGAACACATACAAAAATACACACACACCCACTAACTGAAACCAATTTATCGTCAAATTAACTCTTTGTTGTACTATCATTTAAAAAACAAAACAAAACAAAACGATGTTAACATTCTCTTTTTAAATAAGAACAGAAAAATCACACACATTTTCATACGTACACACAGAGTTAATGTTTTCTTAATTAGATGGATACTGTAATGGATGGTTCTGTGATTGTTCGCTGTATCCATTGATCCCTGACAGTCTGGAGCGGTGGTGGTGCCTGTGACCAGTGCCTGGGGTGTTTCTGCGTAACCTAGAGCTTATGATAATAAAATGTTAAGACAAATAAATAACATTAGATTTTCTTCTTATTCTAGAGCATGCGTGCAATTCATCACATTGTCATCAAACGAGAGAGAGGTTAATGAAAATGTGTAAGAGAGAGTACTCATGCTCGAACAACGGTCGGTCACTCCACAGAATATAATGGTTGAACTTCCTCCTCTTTACGAGTGATAAATTGGTAGTATTTCAATTACATTTGTTGTTCGTTGAATTGTAAAATCCACCAACACTCTCCTAGCATTCTGCAAATTTTCAGTTTATGTTTTAAAACTTTTCAGGCATAAACCCACAGCCAGCCAACACTCTCACTATTGACTTAAACAATTTCACATCAAAAGCATGAAACACTTCCATTCAAATTGTATGCTACATGATTATGTATCTTGCAAAACCAAAAAGTATCTAAAAAAAAAAAACCGTCCCGGCTTAAATCAATCCTTCTCCTTACATTGTCTGAAACATCTTTTACCAGTCCAACTGTGCCTCAACTGTTTTAATAACCATTTTCTGTATCATTAAAGCTCCCCCTTTGCCCCACTCCCCCTTGCAGTGCCTCAATACTAGTTGTGAAATTCCAGCAATGACGATCCACTGTAAAGCGAATCAACAAAGTCGCAGATTAGCTTTTTTTTTTATTTTGGACTAAAATTGAACGCTCAGTTATCAATCTTGCTTCTTACGATTTCAGTTTGAATCAGTAACACACTGTCGTCAATTCATGGGATCAGTTTAATCTTTTCAATATTTAGATTACCTAGTTATTTGTTACGTTGTCCAACTGCACGTTTCTTATAACTGTCTCTGTCTGTCTGTCTGTATCTCTCTCTCTCTCTTCCTCTCTCTCCTGTCACTTTCACACATCACTACCAACAATACGTGTATACTTACTGATGGCGGTGGTCAACAGCCACCCTATCATAAGTGCGCAGGAGGGAAAAATAAGGAATACGAAGGAGATAGCTTGTGGACACTGACCAGACAGGTTGTTTGAAGAACGAGTTCCACCTGCAATTCACCATTACCAGGTGAGGGATAGACAGATGGGGAGAGACAAAAAAAAAGAGAGAGTTAAGAAAAGGGAAAAGAATTTATCATTATTCAGATTTTGAAATAGATTACTTACACGGACTTCATTCGTGTTTCAGCCCTTCCCGGTGCTGTGGCAGCACCAGTAACGGACTAGGCGACTGAGGCAGTCGCAGAAGTAGTTGATCTCCAGTGCTGCGGCAGCACCTAATTGTGAAGAAGACTGCGACAGTCGTGAGAGAATTTAAAGAATTTATCATGTTGACCCACAAAGATTGTTGATTGTTCCCCTGGGTCGGAATTCAGATACTAGCCATCTTTGACTCTTCGTTAGAAAATATATGAATTGTTTCTCCAGTGAGGAGAAACCATTAAAAGATGTATTTCTCAATTATGTATAATGAGATGAAAAGATGTATTCTTGAATTATGTATAATAAGATGAAAAGATGTATTCGTGAATTATTATGTATAATGAGATGAAGTTTGGTCCCAGCTAGTGGATCTGTGGAATGATTGTACCTCCACTGGAGAGGAGGAATGAAAAATAATTCTTAGAAAACAAACCAGTTGAAAGATTTGAAAAGTTGATTATTGTTTAGTAAATTATTCCCCGGAGAGGAGGGGAAGAAGAAGAGTTATTGTAGTGCACCTTCTGGTTGTTTGGAGAGATTGCGTGTGCACGGAGTGAATGCTGAGCTGAGTGCGGGCATGCATTTATGCGCAGTGTGACACATTCATTCATCTGTTTATTCATCTATCTATTCATTTATTTATTTCGAAAGCTTGGAAAGCGATCTGTGTTTTCCGTGGACATACTCTTCTCTCAAATAAACACACAAGGAGCCACCAGGAGCCTGGGTACCACTCCTGACGTCACCGATCAGCTGGTACTGCTGGGGAAGTACCGTGGACGTAGCACACGGTCACCCGCTGTCAATGCTTTCGCACAGCCCGGTTAGCTCAGTCGGTAGAGCATCAGACTTTTAATCTGAGGGTCAGGGGTTCGAGTCCCCTATTGGGCGATTTTTTTTTCGTGCCTGTCGATGTGACATATTTGTGTATCCGAATATTTTTTTGATGTGGTTGATGGTTTTGCCTGTTGAACACTACGGTTTTGGTCTTATTTGTTAGTTTGTTTTGGTCGCCCACCAGAAACACATGCACACAAGCACATAGAACACACACACACACACACACACACACACACACACACACACACACACACACACACACACAGAGAGAGAGAGAGAGAGAGAG
The DNA here is from genome assembly GCA_033310375.1 of Conus canariensis. Taxonomy (NCBI): domain Eukaryota; kingdom Metazoa; phylum Mollusca; class Gastropoda; order Neogastropoda; family Conidae; genus Conus; species Conus canariensis. The sequence goes on from CM065733.1 coordinate 69,618,474, forward strand.
AGAGAGGGGGCGCACCCGGTACAAACATGATAAACCACAGAGCCATGGTTGAAATCCCCCCCCCCCCCCCCCACCCGTCCCCCTGTGAAAATAATGTTTGTGTTTTTGTTTCTTTGTTTCTTTTTTCTTTTCTTTCTTATTTTATTTTTACTTTTTCTTTCTCTTGCTTTTCTTTTTCTTTCATATTTGTTGTTTCACTTTCATTTTTTTTCTTCTTCAGCCATTGTGTTAATCACAGTTAGAAAGGAAAACAAACCTGACAATGACAAGACTCGTACACTCAGACACGGAGTTAGCATTAATAGCCTCGACCAATCAGTTACCACCCTTTCAGTCATCATAGCGCAGCTCCTGTGTGGTCTAGTGGTTAGGATTCCTGGCCCAGGTTCGATTCCCGGCACAGGAACTTTTTTTTTTTCTCTCTCTCTTTTTTTTCCCTTGTTTGTTTGTCGTTTGTTCTTCTGCACTAATTTCCCAAATTCTCCCCCCCCCCCCCCTCCTTCTTTTTCTCTTTTTGTTCTAATGATTGATTTCTTCCTACCCATCCCCCCCTTCCTTCTCTTAAAGCCACTGCCACGGTATTTCTTAACCTCTGCCTCAGCATTAATTTTGCTGTCGTTCCCTTCCCGTTTCTGGTGATACAGGTATTCACTTTTCTCTGGTCCTCACAACAGAACGGTTTTCTTTCATGTTTTCGGTCTCAGCAAGCCACAAAATCTGGACTCCGCGACCTCTCGTCGACTTACAACACACACACACACACACACACACACACACACACACCACCACGCACGCACGCACGCACGCACGCACACACGCACGCGCGCGCGCGCGCGCACACACACACACACACACACACACACACACACACACACACATGCACATACACACACACACACACACACACACACACACACACACACACACACACACACACACACCTCCCTCTCCTTCCGACGCTGTCGACCAGTTCGTCTTCTGATTCAACTGCCCATTCTACCGGTAATAAAGCAATCACCCTGTGTTGTCTGTTTACTCACTATAATGGTTGCAATCACCCTGTGTTGTCTATTTACTTACTATAATGGTCGCAATCACCCTGTGTTGTCGGTTTACTCACTCTAATGGTCGCAATCACCCTGTGTTGTCTGTTTACTTACTATAATGGTCGCAATCACCCTGTGTTGTCTGTTTACTCACTATAATGGTCGCAATCACCCTGTGTTGTCTATTTACTTACTATAATGGTCGCAATCACCCTGTGTTGTCTGTTTACTCACTATAATGGTCGCAATCACCCTGTGTTGTCTACTCACTATATGGGTCGGCGTGCGTTTGCACATGACAAAGTGGCCTTCGCAAGCAATTTTAAAATCCTTTTTTCTTCTTCTGTTTAGACATTATTAATTTATTGATTGACTTATTTATTCATTTATTTATGGATTTATTTATTCATTCATTTATTTAGAGATTTATTCATTTATTCATTCATTCATTCATTTATTTATGTATTTATTTATTTCGAAAGCTTGGAAAGCGATCTGTGTTTTCCGTGGACATACTCTTCTCTCAAATAAACACACAAGGAGCCACCAGGAACCTGGGCACTATTCCTGACGTCACCGATCAGCTGGTACTGCTGGGGAAGTACCGTGGACGTAGCACACAGTCACCCGCTGTCAATGCTTTCGCACAGCCCGGTTAGCTCAGTCGGTAGAGCATCAGACTTTTAATCTGAGGGTCAGGGGTTCGAGTCCCCTACTGGGCGATTTTTTTTCGTGCCTGTCGATGTGATATATTTGTGTATCCGAATATTTTTTCAATGTGGTTGATGGTTTTGCCTGTTGAACGCTACGCTTTATTTTTATTTGTTTGTTTGTTTTGGCTTTGCCTGTTGAACGCTACGCTTTATTTTTATTTGTTTGTTTGTTTTGGTCGCACAGACAGACACATGCACACAAGCACATAGAAGGCACACACACACACACACACACACACACACACACACACACACACACACACACACGCACACACACACACACACACACACAGAGAGAGAGAGAGAGAGAGAAAAGAGAGAGAGAGAGAGAGAGAGAGGAGCGCACCCTGTACAAACATGATAAACAACAGAACCATGTTCGAAATCCCCCCCCCCCCCCCCCCCCCCCCCCCCCTTTAGAAAATAATGTTTGTTTGTGTTTTTGTTTCTTTGTTTCTTTTTCTTACTTTTTCTTTCTTTTACTTTTCTTTTATTTTTGTTGTTTCACTTTCGCTTTTGTTTCCTTTCTTAGTCAATCATTGTGTTGATCACAGTTAGAAAGGAAATCCAACCTGACAATGACCAGATACGCACACTCAGACAGGGAGTTAGCGTGAACAGCCTTGACCAGTCATTGTTACCACCCTTTCAGTCATTGGAGAACAACTCCTGTGTGGTCTAGTGGTTAGGATTCCTGGCTTTCACCCAGTCGGCCGGCGTTCGATTCCCGGCACAGGAACTTTTTTTTTTTTTTTTTCCTGTTTGTTTGCCGTTTGTTCCTCTGTACTAATTTCTCAAATTCTCCCCCCCCCCCCCTTTTTTTTTTCTTCTCTTTTTGTTTTAATATTTGTTTCTTTCTACCCATCCCCCTTCCTTCCCTTAAAGCCACTGCCACAGTATTTCTTAACCTCTGACTGAGCATTAATTTTGCTGTCGCTCCCTTCCCCTTTATTGTGATACAGATATTCACTTTTCTCTCTTTTTGTGCCTTTTTTCAGATCAGAGAGAAAGAGAGAGAGAGAGAGAGAGAGAGAGAGAGAGAGAGAGAGAGAGAGAGAGAGAGTTACGTTAAAAACAACAACAACAACAACAACAACAGAGCATACAAAAAGGTCATGCAGAAGTTATTACTAATTTGCAAAGGTTTTGCTTCAATGTTGACAATCTATTTGGTATCTTGGCCAGTATATACAACTTTTTGTCATCTGTCTGTCTGTCTGCCTCTCTCTCTCTCTCTCTCTCTCTCTCTCTCTCTCTCTCTCTCTCTCTCTCTCTCTCTCTCTCTCTCTCTCAGAGGCACGAAAAAGAAGGAAACGTGAAAATCTGTTATCTGTTATTGGGGGCCGTAATAGCTCGGTTGGTAGAGCGGTGGACTCGTAATCTTGGTGATCCTGGGGTTGCGGGTTCGAATCTCCACCGGACCGTTTCGATACAGGGGGATTTTTCCCTCGGAGTTTACATTGGTTCTGACTCCATTTCCCATACAGTCCTTCGAATGAGACTATGAACCGAGGTTCCGTGTGTGAACGCACGCATAACATCTTGCACACACGTCAAATCCCATCACCAACTTTCGGAAGAGAAGGCCAGTTTGGCCGTTGGTATGGATGACACGTTACGGATGGATGACACGTAAGGTATTACATATGGGAAGTAAAAACCCAAAAGTGATATACAATATGAGGATAATAAAGGTGACTTGGTTGATGTGACAGAGACTGATGCTGAAAAGGACACTGGTGTGGCATTCAATTCGGACCTAAAATTTGATACCCCTATACAAAACATTGCCCAAAAAGCAAACATGATGGTTGGACTAATAAGAAGATATTTTTCATATATGGATGAGGATATGTTTAGAACATTATATGCAACAATGGTCAGACCAATACTGGAATATACACAAATAATCTGGGCACCATGGTTAAAGAAACATATAACAACCCTAGAGGCAGTACAGAGAAGAGCGACAAAGCTAGTGTCACACATAAAGGGCTTAACATACGAAGACAGACTGAAACACTTGAATTTGTTTTCACTAAGCTACCAACGAAGAAGAGGGGAGCTGATTCAGATGTACAGACTTATCAAGGGAAAGGACAGTATCGACATAAATGAATTAGTGACCTTTAATAAAGGAAACAAAACACGTGGACACACCTTAAAGTTAAAAAAATTAAATGGAATAAAAGATTGCAGAAAGTATAATTTCTCTAGAAGAGTCTTTCAAGACTGGAATAGGCTTAGCGATAATATAGTCCTGAGCACCAGTTTGGATGATTTCAAAGACAAAATAGACAAATTTTTTTCAAGCACACATTGGTGCACAAAATAGACCACATTTGCCAATGACTGGAAGCAAGTGAGGGAGCCCATGATAAGCCGCGAGGCTTAGGGCCCATACCTGATACCTGATACCTGTTACACATAGCATGCACTCTCTGCCGTGGAAAATCGAAAGAATGAAAGAGTTGTTTAATTGAATGAACAATATTGACTGAATGACACGTGAAACGACTGAATGAAGCGCCAGCAGGCAGCTCTTTAGTCGGCTCTACCCAGATAATCAGCCCGTTGTGTAAACAAGGATGCAGATTGTAAAGCGTTTAATGCTTGGTCTCTGGCCGGGGACAGGCGCTATATAAGTACTCTTAATAATCACCAGAAAGGGGAAAGGGAACAAAATCAATGCTGAGTCAGCGGACAAGAAATACCGTGGTGGTGGTGGGAGGTAAGGGAAGCAGAAGAAAAGAAAAGAGAAGAAAAGAAAGGGGGAGAAGGAAAGGTTAGGAAATCAAAGTACAGGAAGAAAAGAAAAATATAAAGTTCCTGTGCCCAGCATGGAACCCGGGCTGCCTGGGTGAAAGCCAGGAATCCTAAACCACTAGACCACACAGGAGTTGTTTGCATTAATTGAAAGCGTGCAAACAACGTTAATGACCAAACGCAGTCGGAGTGTGGCGAATTTGCTACCGTCATTTCGTATCCAATTTGGAAGAAATTATTTGACGAATGCATGAGCTCGAAAAAGCCAAAATGGAGCACTTCAGTCAACTGATTACAGATGTAAAAACTATAAGCGCCTATCTGGAGGGCTATAAACACTAAACACTCTTTTGCACAAAAAGCATACAGTTTCACAAACATTACTCCGGACAAACGCTTTCTGTCATAATCAGACATCACTACTCACAGGGTATCTAATGAATACATGTCCGAATTCCCTAATATTGGGCTGCAAACAAACACTGGATCCAGTAACTCCCCATGTTCCTCCTTTTTCTGTACATGAAGTAGGAACGCTTATATGTAATGTTCATCAAATTTATACTGAATACTATATTAAAAATGAAATAATTTCATTTAATATTTTCTTCTCTTTTTTTTTTTTTTTAGCAACATGATTCTTTGCAACCTTTATCTTTCACTGAAAGTTTTAGATTGATATATAACATAGGCTATTCTTTCCGGTCCTTGGAATATGAACACTGCTGTATTAGGCCTATAAGTGGTGCAGAAAGAGAAAGTCTCTTTGAGAGAACAGTGCAGTGTGTAGTTGGAAATCACTGGAAAAGTCCTCACCTATTTAGTTCATTTACTGAGGAGTCTATGTCTGTCTATACTCATGATGAGTAGGACTGGTACTGTAACACCCCAAAAGTACTCCCCGCCCAGAAGTACTCCCGGAAGTACTTCTGGGCCCGCGCAAGAATGACTCCCGGGAGTACTTCTGAAACAGTACCCCCTTGGTCCCAGAAGTACTCCCCCCTGTTGACAACTTTGTAAATTAATGCTTGTTTTCTGTAACTGTCTTGTAACGCTGATTCCTTTAGACATGGAGAGTACTTTTGGTACCAGTTCCAAACTGACCCCCCCCCCCCCCCCCTCGGCACCAGAATGACTACCGGGAGTACGTCTGGGCCCAGCCCAGATGTACTCCGGGAGTAATTTTGGCGCGGCTCCAGATGTACCCCCCGGAAGCTGAGAGAGTTCTTTTGGGCCCAGCCCAGACTTACTCCCGGGAGTAAAACTGGGCCGTTTTTAGCGGACCCAGAAGTACTCCCGGGGAGTACTTCTGTAGCAGGTGGGGAGTCTTTCTGGGACCAGGCCCAAAAGTACCCCCTTTCATATCTTCTGTATTAAAGAGCTTAGGCATGTTGTTTCTCGTTTATGAAGACTTATGTGGATATTGTTTCAGAATCAACATGGAAATACAGACTGTATCAACTTTAGGGGGGGAGTACTTCTGGGCCGGTCCCAGAAGTACCCCCCTTGCATATCTCCTATATTAATGTGTTCAGCGTCGTTATTTACTGGTTATAAACTCATATATAGACATTCTATCTAAATCAACATTGAAATATAGTCTAAATCAACCTTAGGGGGAGTACTTCTGGGCCAGTCCCAGAAGTACCCCCCTTGCACATTTCCTTTAAGTAATGTGTTCAAGGTTGTTATACACTGATTATAAACTCATACATTGACTTTCTACCTAAATGAACATTGAAATATAGTCTGAATCAACTTTAGGGGGAGTACTTCTGGGCCGGTCCCAGAAGTACCCCCCTTGCATATCTCCTTTATCAATGTGTTCAAGGTTGTTATTTACTGGTTATAAACTCATATTTGGACATTCTATTTGAATCAACATTGAAAACGAGTCTGAATCAACTTTAGGGGGAGTACTTCTGGGCCAGTCCCAGAAGTACCCCTGTCCAGGACGGGGGAAATCGTGATGGTATTGCTTAAGTGCACTAAGTTGATGTATTATTGGTCAGGCTTAACACACCAAGGTTATCTTTGCACTCATACACGCATATGCACACTCATGCGCCCACCAAACATTCACCTCTCTCTGGGAATGGGATGTCACGCATTCGTTTCTCTCCTAACACGACTGAGCACAAGAAATACAATTTCTATGCTACTATAATCAAACATGAAAAAAATCCAATTACACAAAATGAACAAATCAACACATAAAAGATGAATACTTCCTAATCCGGGTTATAATAAAAATGACTTCTTACCTGGCCAGGTTTTCACACACACAACCACGCTTTCACACCACACCACAGTTCTTGAAAAGTCTCTTCACGTCTTCCTCAGCACTGCTTGATGGTGAGGCCCTTGGTTGACTGGCTCCAGGTTTCAGGACTGGGTCTTCGTGGTCGTCTCTGGGATCTCGACGTAGAACTCTTCTTCTTCGTCTCCTTCACCCACCTCTGGGTTCAAATTCAGTTTGTCTGTCTTCACCCACCTTTGGGCTTCAAACTTACTTTTCTTCTCTTCCAGCTTGTCTTTCCCTAAGACTTTGCTGTCTCTTCTATCTCCCAGACCACGTTTCTCTCGACCCGTTCTCTGTCCTGCCCACCCTTCTCTCTTCTCTCTCTCTCCTCTGCCTTCTCTCTCTCTCTCTCTTGTGGTGTTCTTCTTCTTCTCGTTGTTCTCCCTCAGTTTATATAGGGATGGAAACAAAGGATTCCCCTTCGGGCCATGCCTTTGTCCATGCTGCTTCTCAAACCCCTAGTTCACAAGTGCTGTGAATTCTCCATTCGCTACATTCTCCACACATCTGCATTTACACACATCCCTACCTAATTGATTAGCAAACAAACACTTGGCACCAGATGGACATCGAAAATTCCCGCCGACTTCGGAGGCCACTTTAACACAGTAATTATCTTAAAGAGGGCTACGATAACAACATCCACGCGCGTTCAACCAGCCTGACAATAGAACCAACCCAGTGACCCACGGCAATACCATCCGAACGAGTCCAAGACTCCTGCTCTTCACTGACTGTTTACAAAAGAACCTCAGCTGACTGAGTATTTAGCACTCACTTGGTGCACCGAGGTCCTAGTGGTTATGTCCTCTCCCCTTTCGCTGTCGGGCATTTCCGAACTCCTTACTACCTTAGGTGCCATCTGTCACCTGACCGCTTCGTCCTCCTCGACACGGTTCGACCGTGTGCGATGGGTAAGGCATACTTGTTAATGGTTCTATTACCTATTTGTATACTACGTACAACGTCCCTTTTGCCTCTAAGCGTTTAATGCCTTTTGTGAGAGGTTTCACGCACTTGACAATCCCCCTTGCATATCTCCTTTGTTAATGTGTTCAGGGTTGTTATTTAAAGGTCATAAACTCACACATGGACATTCTATCTGAATCAACATTGAAAACGAGTCTGAATCAACTTTAGGGGGAGTACTTCTGGGCCGGTCCCAGAAGTACCCCCCTTGCATATCTCCTTTGTTAATGTGTTGAGGGTTGTTATTTAAAGGTCATAAACTCACACATGGACATTCTATCTGAGTCAATATTGAAAACGAGTCTGAATCAACTTTAGGGGGAGTACTTCTGGTCAGGTACCAGAAGTACCTCCCTTTCATATCTCCTTTGTTAATGTGTTGGGGGTCGTTATTCAAAGGTCATAAACTCACACATGGACATTCTATCTGAATCGACATTGAAAACAAGTCTTAATCAACTTTAGGGGGAGTACTTCTGGGCCAGTCCCAGAAGTACCCCCTCCCCCCCTTTCATATCTCCTTTATTAATGTATTCAGGGTTGTTATTTACTGGTCATAAACTCACACATGGACATTCTATTTGAATCAACATAAAAATATAGTCTGAATCAACTTTAGTGGGACTACTTCTGGGCCGGTCCCAGAAGTACCCCCTTGCATATCTCCTTTGTTATCGTGTTGGGGGTTGTTATTTAAAGGTCATAAACTCACACAAGGACATTCTATCTGAATCAACATTGCAAACAATTCTTAACCAACTTTAGGGGGAGTACTTCTGGGCCGGTCCCAGAAGTACCCCCCTTGCATATCTCCTTTATCAATGTGTTCAGGGTTGTTATTTACTGGTCATACACTCACACATGGACATTCTATTAGAATCAACATAAAAATATAATCTGAATCAACTTTAGGGGGAGTACTTCTGGGCCGGTTCCAGAAGTACCCCCCCCCCCCCCCCCTTGCATATCTCCTTTGTTAATGTGTTGGGGGTTGTTATTTAAAGGTCATAAACTCACACATGGACATTCTATCTGAATCAACATTGAAAACAAGTCTTAATCAACTTTAGGGGGGGGGGGGGGTACTTCTGGGCCGGTCCCAGAAGTACCCCCCTTGCATATCTCCTTTATTAATGTGTTCAGGGTTGTTATTTACTGGTCATACACTCACACATGGACATTCTATCTGAATCAACATTGAAATATAGTCTAAATTAGTTTTACGGGGAGTACGTCTGGGCCGGTCCCAGAAGTACCCCCCTTGCATATCTCCTTTATTGATGTGTTCAAGGTTGTTATTTACTTGTTATTAACTCATACTTGGACATTCTATTTGAACCAACATTGAAAACGAGTCTGAATCAAGTTTAGGGGGAGTAGTTCTGGGCCGGTCCCAGAAGTACCCCCCTTGCATATTTCCTTTGTTAATGTGTTCAGGGTTGTTATTTAAATGTCATAAACTCACACATGGACATTCTATCTGAATCAACATTGAAAACAAGTCTGAATCAACTATAGGGGGAGTACTTCTGGGCCGGTCCCAGAAGTACCCCCTTGCATATCTCCTATATTAATGTGTTCAGGGATGTTATTTGCTGGTTTAAACTTATACATTGACATTCTATCTGAATCAAGATTGAAATATAGTCTGAATCAACCTTAGTGGGAGTACTTCTGGGCCAGTCCCAGAAGTGCCCCCATTGCATATCTCCTTTATTGACGTGTTCAGGGTTGTTGTTTACTGGTCATAAACTAACACATGGACATTCTATCTGAATCAACACTGAAATATAGTCTGAATCAACCCGACCCGACCCGACCCGACGCGACGCTACGCTACACCACACTACACTGCACCCCACTGCTCTACATTGCGCTGCGCTATACTGCTCTGTGCTACACTACACTACACTACACTACATGACACAACACTGCACTATACTACACTACACTGCACTGAGCTACACTACACTGCACTGCACAGCAGTGCACTGCAGTGCACTGCGCTACACTGCACTACACTACACTGAGCTACACTGCACCACACTACACTACTCGATTTTGTTGTCGATGTTGTTGTCGTTGTTACTGTCACTGCTGCCGCAGCTGAAGTTATTATTGGCGTTGTTACAACCACTCCTGTTGTTGCACTTGTCATTGCTGCTACCGCTGTTATTGTAGTAGTAGTAGTAGTAGTAGTAGTAGTAGTAGTAGTTAGTAGCTGCAGCAGCAGCAGAAGTAGTAATAGAATCATCACATGTCCCTCACCATCACTATGTCCCTCGCCATCCCCTTGTCCCTCACTATTTCCATCTTTAAGTCTTTCATATTTGGATCGATGAGGGATCTGAAATCCTCCTCCAAGATGCCTACTCATGCAGTAACGAAAAAAAACTTGAAGGCCGAACTCACTTCTTATGTAGTACATCTCCCTGGGTGTAGTCGTTTCAGATCTGTTGTCTTTAAGAGTCTGGATATCACTTTCTTCATATTTTTTTTGTCCAGTGCGTCTTTAACACGTTGCTGGCTGTCCATTTGATGACAGCTCGGTCAGTTTAAAGGCTTCAGCAGTGAGGCTGAATGGACATCAAAGGACAAGAAGATAATTATTTAAAAACATCTCTCTTCTCTCTCTCTCTCTCTCTCCCCTCTCAGACACACACACACACACACACACACACACACACACACACACACACGCTCACACACACACACACACACACACACACACACACAACACACACGCTCACACACACACGCTCTCTCTCTCTCTCTCTCTCTCTCTCTCTCTCTCTCTACACACACACACACACACACACACACACACACACACACACACACATTGCAAGATGTGACAACGCTGGGATTAGTTTAGTTTAGTTGAATGTCTGAACTTGATCATCTGTGCCCCACAAAACCTCTGGTTTTCATATGGCAATAAAATATGTTCTTGTTCTTGTTCTTGTTCTTCACACACGCATATACACATACATGTACACATACGCGCGTGCGCGCGCTCATACACGCACGCACACACGCAAGCACGCATGCACGCACGCACGCACACACACACACACACACACACACACACACACACGCACGCACACACACACACACACACACACACACACACACACACACACACACGAACACACACATACACGCACACGCGCGCGCGCACACACACGGTTCAAAGAGTTTTTCTAAATATTTTTTGTTGTTGCTTATTTTGCTAAAAAAAAAAAAAAAAAAAGCTGCTTTTGCTCAGCCATGAAATATGCACAGGGTTTGCTTATTTCACAAAATGGGCAGATTTTCTGCCGATTTCGTAAATTGAGCAAAGTCTTACTCATTTCATGAAGTGAGGAATTTTACAAATATAGCGAAATATGTATATGTATAAAAAAATTAACACAAAAGAGCAATTTCCCGTCCGTCTTTCTCTTCCCCCCATCGCAACTCATTGTCTAAAAAAACAATCAATGAAAAAAGTAATAAATCAAGATAACAATTTCTGCAACTGAAAGAACGTTAAGTATGTGTTTTTGACCAATAGATAACAACCTCGAGCACATACATAAAGGACATATACAAGGGGGTACTTCTGGGACCAGCCCAGAAATACTCCCTCTCAAATTGATTCAGACTAGTTTTTAATAATGATTCAAATAGAATATCCATGTATGATTAATGATCAGTAAATAACAACTTGAACACATTAATAAACGAGAAATGCATTGGGGGGCGGGGGGGGGGGGGGGGGCGCAGAAAGACTCCCCCCCCCCCCCCCGTTCACTGCCTGAAAATATTACAAACAAAGGCTTTCCCAGTGCCAGGGAAATCTAATGATTTGGGGGCAATAATTAACAAAAAATTCTAGCTCAGAAACTACAAAAGATATAAAAATGAAATATATATAATTTTTGAAGGAAATTGAATGAAGATTTTGAATCTGGGCTTCTTTTGTTTTAATTTTGATAATAAAAAAGTATTTAGGCAATTAGATTTGGATAGATTTTTTTGCACGATCAAAAGCATATGTATTTACCACTACATCTTCACATCCAAACAAGAACACAAAGCAAAAAAGTTGAAAATAAAGTTTGTATTGTCACACTACACCTGTAAATGAAAGTAAAACAGTTTTGAAGTCTATCAAGACGCTCACACTCTATGCAGACAGGTCAGTCGACGACCACGCCCCCCTCTCCCCACCACGCCCCCTTGCTGGACTTCAACCCTCTCTTTCACTGCTCCTCTTCCCCTACCTTTCCCTCTGCCCCGTGCCACGCCGCGAGCAGGCCGCGCTCACTTCTCGCGCTGACTATCACGTCACTGACCACTGGCACGCAGTGCGGAGTACACACTAGGCGAGCTCGTTCGACGCTGGCAAACCAGTCAGCTGAACACACACTGAGGTCACACAGCCCGACACAATAACTGACGAATACGGTCGGCAATTCCATCACTATCATCATCTCACCTTCATGCTCGAGTGAGTCGTTGAATAAAAGATTATTGTCTTTGTCAAAAATCATTAGCAGAGCCTGCTCAGCTGTGTAAATACGTTGATTTGGTCGCTGCGCTTGTCGAAGGTTGCGCCGCCATCTTTGCAAGCGAGACGAAGTGCTGGCTGGTCATCCAGTCAGTGATGAGAATAAATGGGCTTTCCCCTCACGTGTGGTCATTTACATATCATTTTAATACTACAGACATATAAGGCTTACTACGCACACTCTATTTAAGTCCGTTGATAGAAATAGTAACGAATGAAAATTCAAGAAAAATGCATGACGTCAGTGGACGGCCCATAGGCACTGGGAAAGCATTTTTAATGCGGCGTCAGCTGACGGCTTAAAGGCACTCTACGGGTTAAGTTGATTAATTCTAGATTCCAAAGATGATTCGGATAGAATGTCATATATCAGTTTATGGCCAGTAAATAAAAATCATAAGCACATTAACGAAGGAGATATGCAAGGGGAGTACTTCTGAGACCGGCCCAGAAGTACTCCCCCTAAAGTTGATTAAGACTCGTTTTCAATGTTGATTCAGATTGGATGTCTATGTGTGAGTTTATGACCTTTAAATAACAACCTTCAACACATGAAAAGGAGATATGCATGGGGGTACGCCCAGACGTACTCCCTCTAAAGTTGATTCAGACTATATTTCATTGTTCATTCAGATAGAATGTTCCATGTATGAGTTTATGACCAGTACATAACAGCCCTAATAAAGGAGATATGCAAGTGGGGTACTTCTGGGACCCGTTTCAATATTGACTCAGATAGAATGTCCATGTGTGAGTTTATGACCAGTAAATAACAACCCTGAACACATTAACAAAGGAGATATGGAAGGGGGGTACTTCTGGGACCGGCCGAGAAGTACTCCCCCTAAAGTTGATTCAGACTGTATTTCTATGTTGATTCAAATAGAATGTCCTTGTGTGAGATTGTGACCAGTAAATAACAACCCTGAACACATTGATAAAGGAGATATGCAAGGGGGGTACTTCTGGGACCGGCCCAGAAGTACTCCCCCTAAAGATGATTCAGACTCGTTTTCAATATTGATTCAGATAGAATGTCCATGTATGAGTTTATAACCAGTAAATAACAACCCTGAATACATTAATAAAGGAGATATGCAAGGGGGGTACTTCTGGGACCGGCCCAGAAGTACTCCCCTAAAGTTTGTTTTGTTTGTTTGTTTTTTTGCACACTTTATTCAAGAAATAATGTATACAATGATACACACGAGGGATGCGGGGTGGGGGATGGAGGGTTGAAGAAAACATCTGGCATAAATCTCTATGACTTAAGATTAGTATTCTACAGAATGTAAGTAGATGAAAGTGACAGATAGTCCAAAAAAAAAAAAAAAAAAAAAAAAAAGTCAGGCACTTATATATATCTTTTTACTTCATGTGCACAGTCTTTGGTAATAAAAATTATCTTAATGCTTTTTAAAGACAAAAACAAATTCGTGTCTTATGGATATATTATGGATATCCGGAAAAGATGAGTTTAATTGAAAAGAAAGATGGGTTTAATTGAAAAGATCTTCATAATTTTGCCATTTTGAGATAAATTTTTCAATGGTGCCTCAGAGAATATGTTCTCCTTTCTCTATAAGATATTTTGGTTTTACAATACTTTTAAAAATTGCCAGAATAGGTATATTTTTTTTGTTCACACAAAAAGTAATGTTTACGCAAAAGGAGAATCAGATCCATCACTCCATCTGTTTGAAATTCATCCATGACTCCTAAAATAACTATTTCTGGATCAATCCAAAAATCCCTTTTCCCTACTGCATTACTTTTTATCCATTAAATAACAACCATGAACACATAAACAAAGGAGATATGCAAGGGGGGTACTTCTGGGACCGGCCCAGAAGTACTCCCCCTAAAGTTGATTCAGACTCGTTTTCAATGTTGACTCAGATGGAATGTCCATGTGTGAGTTTATGACCGGTAAATAACAACCCTCAACACATTAACAAAGGAGATATGCAAGGGGGTACTTCTGGGACCGGCCCAGAAGTACTCCCCCTAAAGTTGATTCAGACTCGTTTTCAATGTTGATTCTGGTAGAATGTCCATGTATGAGTTTATAACCAGTAATAAACAACCCTGAACACATTAATAAAGGAGATATGCAAGGGGGGTACTTCTGGGACCGGCCCAGATGTACTCCTCCTAAAGTTGATTCAGGCTATATTTCTATGTTGATTCAGATAGAATGTGCATGTATGAGTGTATGACCAATAAATAACAACCCTCAACACCTTAACGGAGATGTGCCGAGGAGGAGGGGGGGGGGGGGGGGGGGGTACTTCTGGGACCGGCCCAGAATGACTCCCGGGAGTACTTTATGAAAACAGGGGGGTCCATTTTTTACCCGATCCAGAAGTACTCCCGGGAGTCATTCTGGCGCGGCCCCAGAAGTACCCCCCGGGAGTACTTCTGGGCGGGGAGTACTTTTGGGTTGTTACAGTACCTCACCACCCCGTGCCGTCAGGAGGTGATTTGACCGTCATCACTTTACTTTCATCATACACCTTGACCTTGGTCACATTCTCCACTAAAGTGTTTTGGTCACTGAGGATGATTTGGCTGTTTTTGGCTTGGTTAGTAACAGTAATAAACCCTTGCCTTGCCTTGCCCTTTGCCTTGCCTTGCCTTGCCTTGCCTTGCCTTGCACCCAATCTGATCCTCCTGAATCTGAAACCTTAAACAGGCTGGTGTTCCGCCGACCAGGGCATTGCCAGTGCTCCGCCTACTATACGCCCACACCTCGGGCTTCCCGGGCCAGCAACTAAACAGCCAGCCTCGACATCGGGTTCGACTCGCGCGGTGCCGAGTTCACACGTTGGCAGAACTGGCCACTCGCCGCCAGTCGCGAGGTGCGTGGTAGATCCCGCCCACTTTCCTGTAGCTGGCGGCGGCAGCTTGTCGGCAAGTATGTCTGGAACAGAGTCGTGTGAAACAGCAACGCACGGCTTGTGGAGGAGCAGTTGGAAGAACGTCCGGCTGGAGAGGGGGGGGGGGGGGGGGGGGGGGGGGGGGGAGGGGGGGGGGGGGGGGGAACAGTTTCGAGTTTGTACATGTTCCTCTTTCTCTCTTGGGGGGAGGGGGGGTGCGTAAGGGGATGGAGGGCAGTTTTAGAGTGCGTTCATGTTCCTCTCTCTCTCTCTCTCTCTCAATCAATCAATCAAACCTTCGAAGCTGTGTCCCAGGTGTCCCGTTTCAATGATATTTCCTCCGCAGTGAAAGAATATTGTTATCATAGGATCCGATTTCGTGAATATGACGACCTTTGTTTTCTCCGAGTTAATTTTCATGCATCAGTCTAAACAATGGTTGCATAACTAGTCTAATTTATTTGAAGTCCTTGTTTTGAAGTCGTTGGTTTAGATATGTTTACATGGTTTCCTTTATTTTATAAGTCGTGTTATAATTCTGCTGTTGGTGACTGATCGATGAAGTTTATTCTATTTCTTCCCAAAGACTTGGCTTAAAGGTACATTAAAACAAACAAACAAAACACACACACGCACACACACACACACACACACTCACACTCACACTCACAAACAAACAAACAAACACACTAGCACACACACACACACACACCACGATGTTTGTATTAAACAGAAAACCAGTTAAACTAGTATAAAGAGGAAAACAATTGTGCCGTTAATGATGATATTGCTACAACTGTTAGCAGCAGCAGCAGAAGAGGCGGCGGCGGCGGCGGCGGCGCGACAGCAGTAGTAGTAGTATTCATTATGACAACGATGATAACAATAATGATAAGAATAACAATAACAGCAGCAGGACCACCACCACCACCAATGATAATAATGATTATTTTTATTATTATAATAGTAGCAATATAATAATGATAATAATAATTTCTGAATTACTTCTCCAGCTACTTCATCCATACTATTCCTGTCCCCTTTTAAGGTTTTGTTCGTTAACTTCAACTTCCGCCACCAACCTTCTGTCTTCCTTTCCAGCCCCCTCCCTGCTTACACACACACACACACACACACACACACACAGTGTGTGTGTGTGTGTGTGTGTGTGTGTGTGTGTGTGTGTGTGTGTGTGTTGTGTGTGCGCGCGCGAGCGTGCGTGTGTGTGTGTGTGTGTGTGTGTGTGATACCACCGTTCTCGCATGCACACACAGAGACGTCGTGATCATCCGCACGCAGTACAATCTGAATCCATTCACTCAGTACAAAGACCAAGCAATAATTTTTTATTTCTCCCCTCTGGTATTAAAACAACCACACCAGAGCTCTTTTTTTATTCTTGATCCTTCTGGGGTATTTTTCTACAGACCTGATAATGCAAAATGGAAAACAATTATATATATATCATTTTTCTTCCCCAATTTGTGATGCTCACATCAGAGTATCAATTCAACGCCTATCGTGGCTATTGGTCCCTTTTCACAATAAGGGTACCTTCAGTCACAGCATGCCATTACGTTATCAAATCCGACAGTCCCTTTACACAATGGGGCGCTCTACTAATTGCTAGAGTCTAACGGCGTCTTTGACATACTTAAAAAAAAGAAAAACATATTACAACTTTTTCCCCACAAGCAATCATGCTCTCTCTCTCTCTCTCTCTCTCTCTCTCTCTCTCTCTCTCTCTCTCTCTCTCGCCGATCAGCCAGCAAAATGCCTGAATGGGAATGTTTGAATTAGTAACTCATACTCTTCATATCTTTGCTATTCCTATTTCCTTTTCAATCATCTATCGGGGAGCAAAAAGCCAGTAAATATATATATATATTATATATATATGTAAATGTTGACAAGGTGAGAGTGCGTGGAATATGGTGGGGGAGAGAGAATAGGGACGTATGTTTGAACAGAGGGTAACAGGCAAACAAATAGGAGAAAATGAAGAACGATGAAGAAGGAAAAAAGAGAAAAAAAGGAAAATTAAAAAAAAAAAAATTCCTGTGCTGGGAATAGAACCTGGGCCGCCTGGTTCACGTCTCTGGTGAAAGCCAGGAATTCTAACCACTAGACCACACAGGAACTGCTAAACGGTTCTTGGAAAGTGTCATGACAAGGATTGATGACCACGGACTGAGCAAATTTTATTAGGATGACACGGTGATTTGAATTAAACTGAATCTTTAGAGCTGTTTAAGGCAACATTGATCTTATTCGTACTGAGGATGAAGTGGATTTTAAGGAGAAAAAAAGGCCGAAATTTAAACTGGAAAGAAAGAAAGAAAGAGAAGAAAACAAAAGGACAAAAAGAAAAACAATAGAAACAAACGGCATCTTAAACACTCATTCTTCGGGGTTTTTTTGTTGTTTTTTTATGTCTTCGTTCCTGAACTCCGAGGTTCACTTTTGTGACTTGTACCTAAGCAACCATCCTAGATTCCACAAGACAGCCACATTCCTGGCTTGGGGTATATTTAAAAAAAATCATACGCTCCTTCAAAAGGAGGAGAAGAAGAAGACAACAGAATTAAAAGAAGAAAGAAAAAAACGTTCCGCCCAATAGGGGACTCGAACCCTTGACCCTCAGATTAAAAGTCTGATGCTCTACCGACTGAAGAGAATGTCTAAATCTGCCTTCTAGCTCAGCCATCTTATTTCGCCCGCAAACCCCACTTTTCACATAAGTAAATTTCCTCAACCAAAAAAAAACAGCTAAAAACCTACAAAATCAAAAAACTTAATCGCGTGAAAAGTGGGTCTGCGGGCAAATAATATTGCTGCTCTAGAACCACACATTTAGACATTCTCTCTGATTAACTTATAGGCACTGTGTTTGGCGGAACAACTTGCAACTCTTCGCGAACAAACGATCTTTTAGGGGCGGACTTTTTGGAAGAAAGAGTTTCTCTTAAATAATACACGGGAGGGGCTGTTTTCATAATTCTGTCAACTTCATATACGTCTACGCTCCATATGGGGTCTGTGGCTCTAATTCTAACATCACCCTTTGCCTCTCCGGGTGCATACAAGTATCTTACTTTTAATCCAAAAGGCAAGAGTTTTTGAGTACTCTGGATGTCTTCAGTAATGCTAATTTTTTTTAATTTGATTGCGTTCACCAGTTTAAGACCTGTTGCTTTAAATTCTTCATTGTTCATGGCGCGTAAGACTGCTGGCAACCTTCTGACCCATTCTGTGTTGCGTGTTTTGTCCATAAGGTCTCTATGATATTGATAAGTAAACAGACGTTCAGCTAGATTCTTATTAAAGTTTTCCACTAGGGCTTGGGAGCGGTGGTTGCCTGGGATCCCTCTCTTAACTGTAACCCGGTGTCTTAAAAACAGTTGGTTTACAGCTCCTTTAAACTCTTTCCCATCATCAACCTGAATCATCCTAGGATACTTTAATGGGCCTCGCATGTATATTTGTTGTAAAGCCACAGCCACAGCAGTTGAGCTTTTATCTGTTAAAGGCTCAGCGTCTTTATACCTTGAAGTCATGTCAACAACTGTAAGAGCATACTTAAACTTTTTTCTTCTAACTTTGTCATGTGGAAGATACAACAATTCCATCTGGTGGGTGTCATTAGGAACTGAGTTAACAAATCGAGGCCTTATTATTCTTTTTGGGGCAGGCAGATATATTTGCCAGATCGCTTGTTTTGAAAGCCAGTCTTTCGCTTCTGATTCAGACACCCTAGCAGCTTTACTTAGTTTATCAATAGCGGCCTTTCCTTTCCAATACCCTCTAGGAGAATAATATATTTTGTACTTCGTATCGTCCATAAGAAGGGACTGTTTTTTTTTTATTACATTTTAACTATGTTTTTAGATTGAATATGCAAGAAGAAAGATTGCTCCCATAGCACCTATAATAAAGCCTATTTCTACCATTTTCTGATCCTCAGATGGTTCATAAAAGTCAGACAGTTCTGGCGGTGACGATGTTAGAAACTTCTTTCCTGTCACTAAGTAATATTCATTCATTGCGTCATCAACGTCTGTAAATGTGTGCTCTGCATGTCCCTGTTCTCTTAACTTTTTATTAATAAAGTCTAAGTGAGCAATTCTCCTTTTCTCGTAAGCGTCTCTTGCCTTAGCTAAATCTTCCATTGCCTTGTTATGGCGTTCTCTTTCTTCATCAGACCGCAATTTACTAAACATGTAATTGCTGCCAGAGAAAGCCAGCGCATTGACAATAGCTCCTCCCACCATCAGAACTAATCCAGACATCTTTTTATAAATGAATGAATCTTTTTTATAAATCAATATTTTCTAGAATGAATCTTTTTTATAAATCAATCTTTCTATGCATTGATGTTTTCTGGGATAATCCCCTGTGTAACAAGAAAGTCTTTTGAGGTAATCCCCGCCGTTATTACAGCTATAACCTTAACAACATCCTAAATGTCTAACCTTCCTAGATCAGCCGGTCTCATCTTAAACATGTTTTTTGCTAACATGCTATCCTATACTAAGACCGCTGATTACAGCAGAGTGGTAAATAGTATTGATGATCTTTGCAGTGCTCATGTTTTTTATTAACTAAAAAAATAATTAAAATAATCATAATATGAAAGACTGTCTATGTGCTTTTTAATCAGATAATCTTTTGTTGCTAGAGCTAAAAATAAGGTTGTAACTAGTTTCGGCGAATCTTTTATCTTTCCCATGTTGGGCGGTTTTATTCTTAAACATTTTGCTAGGGTTGAATAAACTATAACACCAACAATGGGCACTGCATAATTAACCAACGTTAAACTCATGGTTTTAAAAAGCTTTTATTATTTTAAAAAGGACTTTAAAAATGGATTGCGACGAGCTATTAAAGTGTGAGGAGGCGGCAGACCCAAACCTCTGTCATAAAGAAAGATTATACTCGCTGGCTGCGTGTGGGAAAACCAGGCAGTATTTAGGCGTTGAACTAAGTATTGAACAGATTCAGCAATTGTCTACATCAGACGTTGAGAAGTATTACGCTAGGTACGAAGCACAGCTAGGGTCAAAAATGGTTAGATCGGTGGGACAGACAATGATTAGTTTATATGCTAAGTTAGTAGGCAAGATAGCGCCGATTGATTCAGAAGAAGATTTAAAATATGACTTAACACAAGATCCGGTTTTAACCAAGTCCCTAGAATCTCTTGCCTGTGACATGTATTATAGATTTGGGACGTTGTTATGTCCATTCATCATGGGATTAATTACTTTCAATCATATTAATTTTAATCATATTAATTTTAATCGCACTAAAAAAAATGAGCGAGCAGGAGAAGATTGCGACTCCACAGGAGCAGAATGTCCCACAAGTGAATCCACAGGCGAGTGTCTCACAAGTGAGTGCCCCACAAGTGAGTAGTGTTACTAAAGCTAAAAGTCCTGGGCGTGTTGAGGCCGGTCATAAACTAGCTGAATGGAACAGACTGCAAAAAGCAAACCAAGCAGCAAAACAAAAATTATTAGTAATACAACATCGCCACCAGCACCGCCACCGTCGCCAACAACAACAACAACACAATCAAACTATAAGATGTATTATTATGTACTGGGGAGTATTGTTGTTGGTGGGGGGCTTTTGGCATACAAGTGTCTAACCCCATACTTAGCAACAAAGTCACAAATCCCCACAAAAACAGTAAAAGAAGAAGAACCAGCTTCTGCAAAAAAAGCACAACCTCCTTCTGTAAACCCATTATTTTTACTGAATTAGTTTTTTAATGTGTTGTTAAGTACAAGTTAAGTACTGGTTAAGTACAAGTAAAGTCAGTTATAACAAGTTAAGTGTAAGTAAAGTGCAAGTTAAGTGCAAGTTAAGTGCAAGTCATGTTAAGTACTAGTTAAGATCTTAAGTAAAGTACTAGTTAAGTACTAGTTAAGTACTAGTTAAGATCTTAACTTAAGTCAGTCAAGTTAATCTTTCAAGTCAGTTCTCCAATGGCCTACAGCATATGAAAACTCAGGATTAACGTAAGTTCGCTTGTTATTGTTAGAGACTAGTGATTTCTTATTAACAGCAGTTGTGTTTACTTGATTAAGAGTAGAGCGCAGATTAACATTTGTGTGACGAAATACTTTGTTTTCAAAGAGAGCCTGCTTGTAGTTGTCGTGACATATTTTTTTTTACAACTTCTTTACTTATGCCCTTAGCCTTCTTCATTACAGAAGTCTGGCTAGCAACGCTATACATCTTTGACCGCAGACCAACATATTCTTTTATAACTGTCCCATTAAGTTCACCCTTCATCTTTCCAATTACTTTGTTTACAGTTGAATGTAAAAAGGGCTGTCTTTTGGGTAGTCACATGTGTCGTACCACCCATCGACTCCTTTGGCCACCTCCGCTTCTAAGTCTTTGTAAAAGTCTTCAGTTGGAACATCCAGAATAAAAGAGTCGGTGTCTGTGTAAAGGACTCTAGACTTTGGGTACAGCGGCTTAAAGTAGTCATACAAAAATTCAAGCATTAACAATTTTGACAACTCTAACACAGTAAACCCAATAAACACCGGCTTGTCCAACTTCACATTCTGTTTCTTCATCATAACGCCAACCAGGCTGTCGCTAAATCTTCTAAAGTCTTGGTAGTTAGGTTTAGAGACCAGCTTAATTGCTCTTTGTTCTTTTGTAACTAATCTTACATCTTTACGATTGTGTACGTTCTCCATGGTTTTGCCAAAACAACTGTTGTTCATTAGTTTAAAAAAGTCTTTTTCTGAAGCATCAGTGGCCGCAGTCCTAAGATCAGTATTCTTCATGATGTATGGCCTCATGAAGGGCCCTTGTTCAAATTCTATTATTCTATGAATGGCGGTAAGCTTCAGCCCGTGTCTTAGGGTAAAACTGTAGCAGTCTGTAATGACATACGTACTTAGTCTTGTGCCGAAGATTAGGCACGAGTTTAGGTGGTTCGGTGGGGCTCATCTTTAATCTTTCTGCTGCTAGGGGATAATCATTATGGAGGTCATGCAACTCTGTAGGATATTCTAAGTCTACCTCTAAGATTAGTCCTATTGGATAATCACGCGTAAGACGCGGTAGATAACTCAACATATTATTAACGTCATGAGGTCCTACGAACATTTTAAAGTTTCTTAATGGCAGTGCCTAGCTCATGGCCCACCCATACAGATTGTTGGCGTCTAAGTACATTAGATAGTTAGATGGTTTAGTTGGGTCATAATCATCTAAATACTTGTTGTTGGCTTTGCAGTAAGGGTGCGAGGCCATGCTAATACCTCCCCTCAGCCCATCCTCAATCATCTGGAGTGTGGCCAGATCAGATATTAAGTCAATCTCAATGTCTGTAGACTTTAAGAATGCGTCCCAAGACAACCCCGGGGCGGAGATGTAATGTGATGAATCTAGGCCGTAATGTTTCATGCATGTAGATCTGTAATTCTGAAACATCCGCCAATAAACACACGTCGGCCATCAAGTATTGATCATGATAATCGCCCATTGTTGGGCAGTGTAATTCTGTCCAGGCTTTCTGTGCGTATTCATAGTCAGAGTCAGTTATGCCTCCACCTCTAAGACGGCTGTAAAAATCGTCTTTATGTGGTAGGGTTGGCTCATCAAACTTGTCCCATGAGTCCATGTATTCATAAGGGTAAACGCCTTTACGTACTAAAGCCGAGTTAAAATATTTTTTAGTTTTGGACAGTCTTGTAGAGATTCTGCTAGTTTGCTTAAACTCCCCATCAGATGTTGGGCAGAGTCATAGAAGGATAAACAGTCTACAGTAAAGGTCATGTACTTTTCTGATGATTGTGCAATACAGCTAACCCTCTTACATTCAGAAGTTATTGCTTGCATGATAAAGTGAGAATCATAACCTCGTAAGTTATGAAAGAAGATTGGTAATTTCCATGCTTTAGGGTCGACCTTGAGTTGAAGATTACAACTCTTGTGTGCTGCTCCCTGAATTTCCCAGTAATGTGATCGTGGTCTCTCACTGTCGCGTCTTTACTGTTGGGAGTTAGCTCTAAGCCGCATATCCAACAGTGTGTAGATGATTCATAGCGCCTTTGGTCTTCGGGAGCCATCATAATGTCTGAGAGATTTAGCTGAATAGAGAATTGATTGCGAAGATGCTTCATGTGTTGTAAAAATCGACCGGCTGCGTTGGGGCCTCTGTAAATCTCTGGTTGTGTGTGTCCGCCATCTGACCTAACAACAACAAAGGCATAAGAACAAATCTGATGGTGGGTTAATAAAGCCGTTTTTTGTTGAGCCCGCTCTTGAGGGCCGTAGTACTGTGGCAAAATCGCTTCAAAGTCAGCATAAACTACGTATGGCCTCATCTGCATTTTGTGTATGTTTTTAAAACTAACTTTAGACCCGGGTGGGGGCGTAAGAAGTTCGGTTTTACAGTCTACAAAACTGTTACAATGTTTCTTATGTTCAGCAGCCGCCTCTATAGATGGGATTCTGACCAAACACCTTCTACAAAGCTCCTGTTTAAATTTGTCCTTTGTAGTATAAGCCATAAGTCTGCTAATTGATCTGATTAATACATAATGGCTCTTGGAACCGTCTGTAAACAGAATCAGGTCTACATGCTTGTTAAGGGATTCGCCTACAGTGGGAGCACTGGGAGAAATCCTTAGAGGCCGCAGATTGTCTGCTACAGACCATGTGTATACGTTTACGGTTATTGGTTTGTTTTGCTCTTCAAACTGGCCGATACTGTCTATGCTTACTGGGAAGTTTATGTTATTAAAGTTCAGCTCATTTATATACTGCCCATAATTAGATACTCTGTTTGCATTATTTTTAACTGGTTGTAAATGCGCCAAAACACACCACATGAAACATAAGTTATCTGAATTATGTATGTTTAAGACTGCTCGTTTTAACTCTAACTCTCTTGGAAGAGGAAGGTAAGAATTGCCGACTATAGGATAGAACTTTGTTTGTTTTAATCTGATTTCAAGGACTGTTCCTTCAGACCAGCCGGAGCCGCGCAATTTCGCTTCTTCACTTGCATGGTTAAACTGTGTAAGCATGTAATCAGCCCATTCAGAATTAAAGTCGTAATAGCTGATTACTTCTTTCTGTCTAGTTGAAACCCAGACTTGCATGTTTTTATCATCGGGGGTTATATAATCAATCAGAATGGCCAACAACACTTTTACTGGCGGGCCAATTTGAAGAGACTCTGGGATTTTAGAAATGGCATGTGTTACGCTTTCATGAACGCTTGAGGGGTTAATAATGTCCATGTCTAATTCACTAAACATATTGCCCACCCATTCGGCAAATATCTCATCCAACGTCTTTGTGATCGTCATTTTTAAGATCAAATATATAAGTAATACAAAAAAATAAATACTAAAATTTAGCTAATATTAAATTGAGGTAATACAAAAAATAAATACTAAAATTTAGCTAATATTTATTAAATTGAATAGCTACTCCTTCAGTGTTAGTAAAAATAGACAATTCAGCGTCATCAGGAGCCATAATATTAACTAAAATTGCAATACACTTTATAACTGGGTTGGGCCAAGAATCTGGCATTTTACTGATTACGTTGGTTACACTTTCACGAATATCGGTGTGCTCAAAAAGATCCGTAATTAATTCGTCAAACTTGTTTCTTAACTCTTCTTCATTAGCCCCCCGCTCCATCATTAACTCTAAGGCGCAGCATATATTTTTAAGCTCTGTAACTACTTTGATCGTCATTTTTAAGATCAAATATATAGGTAATACAATAATTAAATCAGGCTCATTTTTAACCTATTTTGGGTTTAGTTGATCGTTTACAAGATTCTGCTTTGCAATGTTCTTTCTGATTGCTTCAGTGTTTACCTGTTGTGAAGTAAAAGTCTTTCTCCATTTCTTTTGGAGGTCAATTTTTTGTCGTCTGTAGTCATCGCCGTCAGCCATGGCCCGTTTAAATTCTTCGTCTGTTACTTTTCCATCCAGTAATGTATTGCTTATAATCAGCCTTAATGAATGAAGTTTTGCTGTTGCTAGGGCTACAATGGCAGTGTGCTTTTGTAATTTGGGCGTTAGCTTCTTTAAAACAGCACTTACAATCGTGGACATGGCACCTAAACCCAAACCAACACTCCCAAAAGCTATAGACATCGGTGTCCCAACTCCAGTAGCTAAAAGAGCGACACTAGACCCGGTGCTTAACCTGGCTACAACTGATGAGCCGGTGATTATATAAGAAAGGGCATTTAAAGCTTTAGCATATTTCTTTCTAGCAGCCCTATACTTGTTCAAGTCACTTTCTATTTCCTCTTCAAGCTCAGTCATGTGCTTTAATCTAAACTGTTGGCCGTCTTCCATTTTAAAACAAGATTAATTTTTTAATCTTGTACATATCTTCTTATTAACCCTTCTGGCAGCACTTCATCAACAGAGTAAAACCCAATAAAATCAACATACTTAATAAAAATAAAATCAAGTACTGTTAGTTTGGTTTTGTCAACCATCACAGTGACTTTGTCAGATGATAAGAAAGTCTTATTTCATCCCCATTTTTAGTAATAGCAATAACAAGCCTGAGAGGCCCGTCCAAGTTTTCAGACTTTATTTGTACACCTCTGATTAACGTATGCTCTGGCAAACTAGGATCGGACTCCTTTGGAGTAATAAATAAGCGAAAAAGCATCGTCATTTTTCTAGGCAGTGATTCTAGTTTTGGGTTAAATTCTAAGCCGACGGTGTCACCCCCCACTTCAGCTAAGGACTGCTTTCTCCGCAGCATATATTCAGGGCCCTGCTTAGTTATTTCAATCTGCTTTTTCTGTTGTAATCCTGGGAATAGGCTAATAAGGTGTCCTTCATTCAAAGCTTTTCTAAAATTGTTTTTCTTATCAAAGTATACATAGGGGCTTCGTAGTTCAAACTTTAAATCCCAGTTAATGTCAGGAAGCAACGCCCAAGCATTCTCTCGTTTATGAAGTTTGTATTCGCGTTTGCCAAAATCGTTTGCCCTTAGATTTCTTATCTCTTCCAGGGCAGGATATTGCTGCCGTTTTTTATCTTCAATTTCTGTTCGTTTGTAAACACCATCTTCCGTGTATTCAAACCCATAAACATTTCCTGCCACTCCTATTAGATCAAACTCGGCTGTGTCTGCTAGATCTTTTAGCTCTACTGCAACGCATTTAGGAGCTAACTCTGCTTTTGATTCTGGCCCTCGAGACATTCTTTTTAATATAAACAATTTATTATAAACAATTTGTTATAAACAATCTATAATAAACAAATTGTTATAAACAATTTGTTATAAGCAAACGTATTGAACTGGCGGGTCAGTCCGCAAGCATAGTTTAGCGTGCTTAGATTTTTCTAACTGCTCTTTTATTTTTTTTAGTTCATCCCTGTTCCTGATTATATAGTTTTCACTTAACATTCTTCAAAACTATCCCTGTCCTTAGTATAGAATAATACAATCGATTTTAACTGCGATCTAAAGTCTTTTAAGACAGCATTGTATTTCTGAGTTAAGAGCCAAACAGAAACTAATGCGTGTCTTCCGCTAAAGGCTAGCTTAGACAGAGTCCTCCTTTTTTTAACAATGTCTTGTTCAGCTGAACAGTCCTCAATAATAAACAGCGTTTCAGTTCCCTCAAATAGCCTATAATAATGTTCTAAACAGTCGCTTAGCTTGTCAGTAGGATCAACTAAAAATATATTCTCGTCTGTCCAAACAAACTGCCCTTCTTTGTAAGACTTGTTGTGCTTAATGGTTGTGCAGAATATAACAATGTACTCGTAATGAAACCTGTAAAGAGTTTGTAACAAATCAAGCACGAAGACAGTTTTCCCACACCCAGTAATCCCACAAATAAGCGAACAGTGCGGGTCTTTGGGCAAAAAGTTCAAACTATCAATCTGTTTTAATAGGCTATTTCTTTCAGTCTATTTTCTTCAATGTTCAGCTGGGCGTAATAAACCACAAAAACGTGCATTTGTATCTGGCCATTCTCCTCCTCTTCCTTATTAATCTGTATGAGTATGCCATCTGACCCTACCCTTCTTCCACTCCCGTGCAGTCTGTTGTCATACGTGGATCTAAAATCCAGCCATAGTCCATATTTGTCCGTTAGATAATCTTCGAGCCTTACATCGTGAAGGTGAAGTTTTTTACACACATGATCGGCTGTGGGGCTTGTCTGTCTGCCTCCAGCAAACAGTTTTCTTATTTCATCAAAGTGTTGGTCAGGTAAAAGTCCGGCCGAATACAACTGAAAAGGCATGCCATCTACTGTGCAAGACAACTGCTCAATTTTTGGGTTGTAAAACGCCTCAGATTCTCTCTGAAAAGGGGTCGGGGGTTTAGTAAATAGCAAAAGAACCCCCTTTAGGGACCTTAAAGAATTGCTTATAGCTATTTCCCAGACAGCGTCTTGCTTGTTTTTAATCGCTAGACTGTGGTGTAAAACTCTTTCAAAGTAAACAACCGCCCTACTTTTATACTGGTTTAAGATTGTTCTAGCCAGTTCAGGGTCAGTAACAACGTCAAAATTAAGAGAGATGTTACTGACTGTGTACTTGGCTTGAGGATCATCTGATAAAATAACAGACCCGCTGTCATTGAATGTCAGTTCATATGTAAGTCTGTCTCTTAGTGCGCCTTGGTAATATGGCTGGTGGGTTTTTAACAGTTCAAAATCTAGAGGGATGCAAAATCTGTTCTTAAATGCTCGTGCTATTGCCTGGTCTCCCTTGTCTTCCTTTGCATCCGCAGCATTAAGCCTGTGCTTAAGACCGTTTGGGCTCTGGATCCCCTGAAAGATTTTGTCTTTTCTTTCTGTTCTGGGCAGCCACAGATCAGAATAGAGATTAAAAATGTCTGCGCTACTCAGTGAGAAGACTTCTCTACCTTCCAGTTTGATTACCATATTTTTAATGATGGCCCTGCCCAGGTTAGCAACGACAGTAGCATTAGGATCTGCCGACTCAATGTCTATTTTGAATGACAGCTTGGCAGTGCCTGGCATTATAACATCGTTAGACCCGAGGTCACTAAATCTTACTGTTAACATTTCATTGGGCTCAATTGTTGATGGATTATTTACAACGCGCACAGTCTGTCTTATGCCTTTTATGCCATGGGGCTCCTTCGCTTTTCTGTATGGATCAAGGTCGCAACCGTACGAGTTCATTTTTTTATAAAACAAAAAATAATAAATATATAAATATGGCTGATGAAGATTTTGACGTGCCTAATCCTGCTAAAGAAGATGAAGATGAAACAGAAGCGGGCCGTTCAATACAAGATGAAATTGAAGCAGCAGAAGCAAGCCGAGGAGCGGGAGCGGACCAAAGAGCAGGTCAAGGAGCAGGTTCTGTACTCCTTAGTGCTCGTCAAGAACTTTTAGGAGTAGGCTCTTCACTCCCTAGACAGCGCCAAGAACTATTGCGACAACGAATTGAATTATTCTATAGAAGCATAGAGCGAAAGCTACCGAACGTACTTGATCCTAACGATTTTGAAGAAGACGGCGGTCATTTGTATATAAAAACTAAAGGGGACCGTGTAAGAGTTACTTCAATGCAAAACCCAACTAGGTTTTTAAGTCTAAGTACAATTAAACAAAGACTCCCTGCTGCTGATGCAGAACGATTAAACATTACAAATCTAAAGCCTGAGGCCGTTAGAGTTTTACAGAAGGTGGAGCGGAGGTTGCCAACACGATCTGAAATACATATGTTCTCTATTGAAGAGTTAGGTCAAAAAACAGATGAAGTAATAGCAGAAGTTGAGACGAGTTTTAATGAAGAAACGCAGTTAAAAACAATTGTTTCTTCATTGCCTAGTCAACGAGAAGGTGAGCTGAGTGCTGAAGAAGAAGCAGCTTTAGAAACAATTGATGATCCTCCATTGTCTGAGCGCGAACTCAGGGATCTTAAAGCTGAGCTGCGTGAACTCAGGGATCTTAAAGCTGATCTGCGTGAACGCGAGGATCTTAAAGCTGAACTGCGTGAACTCAGGGCTACTAAGTCTGCTTTAACAACTATAAACGAAGAACTAAAAAACAATTTGGCAAATTTTAATGCGCTAGAGAGAGAAATAGAAGAAGAAAAAAATAAACTGGCTAATGATAACAATTTAGGACAAGAAGAAAAGGCTAAAAGACAGAAGAACTTGAATGATTTAATGGAACAAAGAAAAAACAGGTTAGCAGCGTTGTATAATAACAGAGAAAAAATAGCATACCAAACAAGCAGAATCAGAGAAACTATAAACAGAATACTTTAAAAAAAATACTACGTTAGCAGAAAGAATAAGAATTCTGTTCAGAGAGCAGGGAATTACAATAGTTAGTATATTAACAGCCGTTGGGTTTGCTATCTCTACACTGGTTTATGCATTAACTGGCAGTGCGTCAGCGGGGCCAGTAGCGCCTCCAACGCCTCAGCCCGGTAAAAGTTGGATTAGAAAACAATTGCACCATCTAGCAAACTTATTAAAGAAGTTAGCTGCCAAAGCGCTTGATGCTCTGCCTGGCATAATAGGCAGTGTTGTTAGTTGGGTTTTGTCTACTATAGGCAAAGTGGCTGGCTATATGGCTGACCATCTGTGGACGTTAGGAGTGCTGGCTGCCGGTTTAATTTTTAGTGAAATAAAGTATGGCCAGTCCAGTAAAAGTTAAAAACACAACAAGGGCTGTCTTTTCGCTAGTGTGTCTGTCGGGGTGAGGTACATCAACAGGCGGTGTTGGACCGCTTTCTGGCTGTGGGCTGCTTAAAACTGGTGGGGGGTCGCTTTCAGGGCTAGATACTTTTTTTTAAAAATGGCTGGCGCGGGCCTTGTGTTTAAGCCTTGATTGTGTCCTAAGTTTTGGTCGTCTCCGGCTATAAGGATTTCATTATTATAATTCTGTATCATGCCAATCTGCAGTCTAAGGTCAGAAGGCAGCATGTATAATCCATGGCCTACAACAAAGTCAACCTTTGACCTAGCATGTGCAAGAACGTTTTGGTACCTTTGTATGCTGGAAGGCAAATCAACAGCAGAGTTAATAGCATCTTCTAAATTAGCTAAAAATTGTTTTCTGGCGTCAAAGCCTGTAGACTGATCCATTATGCTAGACTTGGTCTGTGCTTGTGCTCCTAATAGACACCAAACATACGTCCGTATGGAGTCATTAAGTCTTTGCACTCCTGGCATTGTTAGGCCTTCACTTTTATCCAAGATAAATGTTGCCCAAGCATTGGGTGTTTTTTGTTCTATTGATCCCAGTCTAACTTGCTTGTTTGGCCTAAAAGAGGTGTGGCCAGGCCAGTAGTCAAAATTATATTCTCTATGTGTGCCCCACAAATACAATGTGCCTAACCCGTGATTGCGGTCTAACTTTTGTCTAAAGTCAGTTGAAGGTTTAATGTTAAATTCGTTGCAGATTCTTTCATATGCATTATTGTCCATTGAGCTGTTGAATGGATTAAACGCGTTGTCGTTGGGGAGGCGCACCTGTAGTTCAGTTAGTATGCGTCTATACTGGTAATAAACATGAAAGTTATATACTGACCTTACTAAGAGATTGGGGTGGTTTAAATGGTTTGTATATGACACACCGCAGCCAGTGGTTGAGCAGTAAACTGCAAAATTTAACTGATTCTGGTAAAAAGCCATGGGGTGAGTTGACCATGCTGATGGCACTCTATCACTCTTTATTGGATGATTTAAATATCTAGTTAGTGGGTTTACAAGTCTGACTAGGAAGCCATATGATTCATCCACTGCGATGGTTAGGTTACTAAAGTCCAAAGATTTGGGCTCATAAACCCCTCCTACATCGTAAGTGGCACTTTCATTATATTTAAAAGGCTCCATTTTAAATAGATTTTTAAAAAAGAATTTAAAAAGGATGCACATTTATATAACTAAACAAAGCACACGTGTGTTCTTAAAGTATCCAATTGACAATAGGCGCGGTAATAATAGGGCTGCTCTTAGAGAAATTGGTTTTAAAGTTAAGTGGATTAATATATCTGAAAAAGCTAAGAATAACTGGGTGAATATTAAGGACGGGCAAGGTAATTTATTAAAGCAGTTAAAAATACCTGATGGTTACTACAACTTTTGTTCTTTAAAAGAAGTATTTAGCAATTTTGGCATTAAGTTAAAAATTAATGAGGCAAATCTTATAATTACTATGCACTTTCCAGAAGAAAGAAGGGAGTACGTTTTTCCTAGAGGGCTTGCACGAATTTTGGGCTTTTATGATAGTGGTGAAACGTATAGCGTTAACACCCATAAGTACTTAGAAAGTGGGCTTTATGAGTATGCAGGTAGTAGACCATCTGATTTTCTAATTAACCCAAGGTTGTATGTCCATTTAAGTGAATTAAAAACAGATGCTAATTTGTTTAATGGTCAACCATCTACGGTTCTAAGAGTGTTGCCATCGCTTGAGGCGGGGTTTTGCGATTATCAGTCATATACATTTAATAACGCTCAATTTAAAAAATTAGTTGGCGAGGATATACATTCATTGTGTGTAAAAATAACTAACCAAGATGGAAGGCCGGTTGTTTGTTCTGATTTATTAGTAGTGCTTGAGATAGAAGATTAATCAGAGAGAATGTCTAAATGTGTGGTTCTAGAGCAGCAATATTATTTACCCGCAGACCCCACTTTTCACGCGATTAAGTTTTTTGATTTTGTAGGTTTTTAGCTGTTTTTTTGGTTGAGGAAATTTACTTATGTGAAAAGTGGGGTTTGCGGGCGAAATAAGATGGCTGAGCTAGAAGGCAGATTTAGACATTCTCTACTGAGCTAACCGGGCTCTGCAACAATCCTCACAGAGAATGGTTTAGCTGTAAGTCCTCACAGCAAACCAGAAGTTGTGCAAATAACAAAAGTGCTTTCCATGCATCAAATTAATAGATTTTTACAAACGCTCCCCTTCCCCTTGCTCCCTTAAAAAATTTTTTTAGTCTAATATCACCAAGTGTGAACAGACTCTAAATAAAAACTCTCACTCGCAGCAAAAGCTTTTAGGGACAAGTTTTTCTTTCGCAATAGTCTTGTATGCCGTGACCTGGGGTTTCATGGACTTGGTGGAGTAGGTCGGTGTTGTTGTTCGACGGTGGTGGTCGTTGATATTGTCTTCCTGCGTTGTAGTTGCTGGTGTTGTTTACGTCTTCCTCTGCGGTGGATAAGAACCACTCATTCGAGTCCAGAGGACATCAGGGTGTTGGCGAGCATCCTCATGGGCTGTGTTCCGAGGGTTGGATGCGGCAGCAGAAACTTATGCAGGTGTAGTTGCTGTGTTCGTCTGTGGTCTGTGATGGCAGCCATGACGTCGGGGAGGACGGTACAGTCGCTGAGGGCGTGGTGGAGAGAGGCCTCTGTCCCACACTGGCAGACGACCGGCACACTGCACTGGTGCTGGTGCCTGTGGCCAGGGGGTCATGGACCATGTCGTCGTCACTTTGTGAATCTGAAGCATTGATAATGCGCTTCTTTAGTTACCTTCATGAAATAAAGGTATACAGCAGACAGATAGACAGACAGATAGACAGACAGATAGATACAGACAGACAGACAGACAGACATAGATAGATAGACAGATAGATAGAGAGATAGACAGACAGACAGACAGACAGATAGATAGACAGATAGACAGACAGACAGACAGACAGATAGATAAGGACAGAGAAAGAGGTGTGAAAGGAAAGAGGAGGAGAGAGAGGGGGAAGGGAGGGGGTAAGGGGGGAGGGGGATGGGGGCAGATAGAGGCGAGAGAGAGACGGGAAAATGGAAAAACATATCTGGACATCTAGTACAACGCGATATACAATGCAAAACAATTGTGTGTGTGTGTGTGTGTGTGTGTGTGTGTGTGTGTGTGTGTGTGTGGTGTTATTGTTGTTGTTCTTCAATTTAACGTCTTCCCACTTAACGTGATTACAGACAGAGAGAGAGAGAGAGAGAGAGAGAGAGAGAGAGAGAGTGTGTGTGTGTGTGTGTGTGTGAGAGAGAGAGAGAGAGAGAGAGAGAGAGAGAGAGAGGGAGAGGGAGTGTGTGTGTGTGTGTGTGTGTGTGTGTGTGTGTGTGTGTGTGTGTGTGTGTGTGTAGTTTCTTGTTGTATATGAGGGGTTATTGAAAGTTAAAGATAAATTCCTACTGGACTACGTAATAAATGTGGGCATAATGAACAAAGAAAAGCATAATTATTTAACATTTTAGGTAATGTCAGTGGTGTCGATCTATCATGTGAAATATTACTACCAGCCTTGTGCACTGTATTCTTTGCTCTTGGACAATCTAGTAATAGGTGACTCGCACTAAGAATTTCCCCACATACGCATTTAACATTTTTGCTGTATTTGGTTCGAAGTGAATTCAAACGCATCCTATGAATTAAGGATACTACCTCTCTAGATATCGGACTTTCGAATTTGTCTAATTGCGTCTTGGGGTGAATGTCAGGATTTGATCGTATACAATTTTGATAATATTGACTATCTGTGTCTTTCAATAACCTTTTGAAACTGTTAAGAGATGCTTTATTAATCAAGGCATAACATTCTGATAGGTCTAGCGGAATGTTCAGTGCAGTTGTGCCTTCAATATTTCGAGCTGCTCTCCGAGCAGCTTGATCAACTTTCTCATTTGTTGAGATTCCACAATGTGAGGGCACCCAACAGAACGTCACATTTATTCTTTTCATCGATAGGAGATGTGTCACGTAATTAATTTCTGTAATAGTCTTACAACGAATTTTTGAATGTAAAGACTGTAAGGCAGAAAGAGCTGACTTTGAGTCACTGCACAGTAAAAGTGGACAATTTTCTATGGAAGAATTTAAAACATGCTTCAGGGCCATCAGAATAGCAACTAATTCTGCAGTAAAAATTGACAAGTGTATGCCAAGATGATATAATTTC
Source organism: Conus canariensis (assembly GCA_033310375.1). Classification (NCBI taxonomy): domain Eukaryota; kingdom Metazoa; phylum Mollusca; class Gastropoda; order Neogastropoda; family Conidae; genus Conus; species Conus canariensis. The sequence continues at coordinate 69,652,625 of CM065733.1, forward strand.
TCTACTTTTAATTTTGGTATTATAAAAGCTGCTCCTGTTCTATGGTCATCTAACACTGAGCCATCTGTAAAAATTTGAAGATGGTCCTTATATTGATTTTCCAAATGAGAATTTACATAATATTTTAAGAGATATGGTGGATCGTTTTTGTTCAGTTCAGTATAGTTTGTGTCATCATTTGCTTTGGTTTGTTTCCATTTGGGAATGGGTGGAAAGGACGAGTTGACAGCTATTTCACTTTGGTTAATGTTGGTTTTTTTAAGAAGAGTAGATGTGTATGACTGAATAGATTTAGTTGATTTTATGTCTTTTGCTCTTTTAGCAAAATCTGTCTCTGAATTGAGAGATACTTCATTTGTACAGAAACTTTTCTGTGAAAGGTTCTTTAAAACAAATTTAGAGGCGGACACTTTTCGAAATTCGTTCAAAGGTAAGATTCCAATTTCATTATAAGTCCCAATGTTACATGCATGTGTGGGAACTCCAAGAGCAAGTTTATATGCTTTGCAGTCTACACTTTGTAACTTATTAAGTAGATGCTGTGGAGCACTAAAGAAAACTTCTTGAGCATAAATCAATCTAGAGCGCACAAGAGCCGAAGATAGGAGTGTTAAACTCTCTTTATCTTGTCCCCATTTTTGTTTGCTTATGATCTTTAGAAAGTTTAAACTTTTTCTTGCTTTATTCAAAATATATTCAATATGTTGGTTCCATGAGAGTTTTGATGTTAAATATACTCCTAGGAATTTAACAGATTTGACGTATTGTAAGACTGACCCATTCAGGGTGAATTGTGGAAGTTTCTCTGGGTCATATCCAGAGTTAAAAAGCATTAGATTTGTTTTTTCTGCCGAGAGTGTCAATCCATTTTCATGCAAGAAACTACTGATTTTGTTTAATTCATGTTGATATTTGATCTTTATGTAATTTAAGGATCTTAATGGGGTTTTTCTTTTCATAGTGACTTTCATCCACAGACATATGTCGTCAGCAAATTGTACTAAAACTATGTCTTTGGATAAGCCTTTTGTTATATCTGCAATTAGGATATTAAATAAAATTGGAGATAATACTGATCCTTGTGGAAGACCCATTTCCAGTGTTCTAGTGTTGGAATATGTATGCTCTATTCTTGTTTGAATAATTCTACTTTGAAGGAAAGCTTTGACATAGTTATACATGGTTCCATTTATTCCAATAGTTTTAAGTTTATACAAAAGTCGTTCATGCCAT
>CM065733.1:69656357-69661957 GCA_033310375.1 Conus canariensis
CTAATGAGACGTCCCATCTTGCTAAAATGGAAAGTCCCATTTGACCGATTCTTTTTCTTTCGATGGTGACAAAGTCCATCAACAACGGAAAGCGACACGGAGTAAGACTGATAATGTTTGTGATGAGCTGTAGGCAATCAAAGATGGCGAAAATGTTCGTGATGAGCTGTAGGCAATCAAAGATGGCGATAATGTTTGTGATGAGCTGTAGGCAATCAAAGATGGCGATAATGTTTGTGATGAGCTGTAGGTAATCAAAGATGGCTATAATGTTTGTGATGAACTGTAGGCAATCAAAGATGGCGATAATGTTTGTGATGAGCTATAGGCAATCAAAGATGGCGATAATGTTTGTGATGAGCTACAGGCAATCAAAGACGGCGATAATGTTTGTGATGAGCTATAGGCAATCAAAAATGGCGATAATGTTTGTGATGAGCTGTAGGCAATCAAAGATGGCGATAATGTTTGTGATGAGCTGTAGGCAATCAAAGATGGCGATAATGTTTGTGATGAGCTGTAGGCAATCAAAAATGGCGATAATGTTAGTGACGAGCTGTAGGCAATCAAAGATGGCGATAATGTTTGTGATGAGCTATAGGCAATCAAAGATGGCGGCAAGTGAAGATAAAGTTAATGTAAGGTCGTGTTTGCTTATAGCCCAGCCGACAGCAAAGGGCCATATCAGGACTGTCACCGCGTTAAAGTCAACTCACAAGTCATTCATTCTCACAACCCTTTGAGATACATCTTTAAAAACACATCCGATATGTTGTTAAAAAATCTTACCAATGTAAAATCTCAGATGAGATGAAAAATGTTAACCTCCTCAGAAATTCAAAGATCACATCAGATGGAACATCTCCGAACAAGGTTTTCATGGAGTCTGCTGTAAAATGTTCAGGTCTCACGTCATGCAAGTCCCAACACTCTAAAACAAGTAAACGAATATGTTTCATTGTGATCGTACATGATATGGAATGCACCACGAACTTCTTCACTCTTTAAAAAGTATGAATGAGTTGAAAACGTACGGGCAGTGTGCAGCCAGCATAAAACCGTTTCTTCTTTGCGACCACCAGAGGTAGATGAGAGAAATTCTTTTAGATTTGAACGGATCTGAAAAAGTTTGTTATCCGTCTGCGTATTCCAGTCCTCCTGCCAGAGGTCTCCGACGTAATCATTAACTTTCGGTTTCAAATCTGAGTAGGGGATAGATATTCTAGACAGTTTCCTTGTTGTGGCATTCTTGGCCAAAAGATTAGCCATTTCATTTGTCCCGATGCCAACATGACCGGGAACCCAAGCAAGAACAATGTAATTGTGATCTACGTCTTTCAGCGAAGTAAAAAGTTCAAAAAAGTTTAGACGTTCAGGATGATTGAGGTTACGGCCAGCTATGGCCTCCAAAGCTGATAGCGAATCAGACAAAATCAAAAAGTCCTCGTTTGCAGATTGAGTGATTATCTTCAGTGCGAGAACCAAGGCTGAAAGTTCAGCAGAGTAAACAATATCTGATGGAATATGTTTTGATGATATTGGAGGAGGAGCACCTGGACAACAGGATGCACAAGCCACTCCGTCTTCGGATATTGAACCATCAGTAAACATTTTCTGAAAGGATGGGAATTCTGCACAGAGATCGGCATGCAATGCCCTGTACGCCTGAGAACTGGCGAAAAGCAGCAAGATCAAAGCGGATTTCTGGTGTCAAAAAGGTCAATGAAAGCTTATCTGGAAATTTGGAAGAAAAGTCAGACACAACTCCAAGATCAAGACCTGCATTCTGCGCATGAGTGAAGGAAACAATGCAAAACAACAAAGTACGTAGGAGGGAGGGGTCAACCAGAGATACAATCTCGAGATATGAAGGTAGAAAGGCATTAGAATAAATATCAACAAATAAACTAGAATACACTTCAACTGATGCAGGAGACGAGACAAAGAAATCGTGCTTTGCAGTACAACAAAAAAAACTGAAACCAGTACAAGAAAAAAAAAATGCGGCACAACAAATACGCCATGCAGGACAACACCGCTACAAAAGTAGGCTGGAACTGCCGAGCAACATTCTCCCCCCTCTCCACCCCCATCTTCTCTCTCTCTCTCTCTCTCTCTCTCTCTCTCTCTCTCTCTCTCTCTCTCTCTCTCTCTCCACTGACCTGTCCATCCATCAGCCTTTTCACCTCCACAAACCAGAGAGTGGAGCCTGTGGGTGAGCTGTCGGCGGTGAACTAAGAAGGAAAGGGGTCACTCGGGCAGTGGGTAGGCAGTGATCAGTGACCACTCTCCACGCCGCCACTGCCCCACGACCCTCACCTTCCTCGTCCACCGCCCTCGGCAGATCCCCACGTCCTTCCTGTCCAACAGAACGGGCATCTCAGACACGCACCGGTCACGAGCACATCGCACATTAATTCAACGCTTCTCATGACTTCAAACAGAACGATATTTTGCCTTGGAAACGGACACTCATTTTGGAAGAAATTAACTCTTGCCTGTACAGACATTTTGATGCTAATCTTCGTTCAAAATTGGGTGATTACAGTTTAGTGATCATGGAATAAAAATTATAATAGAAAGTTTGCCATTTCATGTCTGGAATGCAGGAAAGCATCTTTAAAGTGTTAATTAATACAGAATTCTCTAAGAATCTGACCATTTGTAACAATAGAAAAATTTGGAGAACGTGGCATCGACTGTAGACATTTATTTCAAGGCAGCGAACATGTAAAAGTTAACTCGTGTCCTCCCTTTCTGGATCCTTTCGCCACAAAAAGGCACAGTCTACAGTATAATCTGTTTATACTTTCTAAATTGTGGAAAAATATTAAGATCTAATGTAACTACATTCCACTTATCACGGATGGCGTTATGGGAACATAAAACAGGAATGCGCTGAAAACAATCATTTTCCGTCATGTTTTTCCCGATTTCTGTCTTTATCTCGTCTCTGAAGCCCATACATAGGTCTATAAAAGAAATTCTGGAAGTACGTTTTCAGGTTAGGATAGAACATAATTTTACTTACACATTCATTACATATATTCATTGGTCAGAAAATAGAATAGTCATAAAGATAACGTTAATGCACTCATTAAAATGTATGAAGAAAACGTAGACCTGTGCAACTTTCGTTTTTGAAATAACGAAATGATTCTTATCAGTTCAGTCAGGCCCTGGGTAGGTAGTAAACAGATTCTATATCCTGGAGAGCTAACCCCCCCCCCCCCCCCTCCCCCGTCTTGACCATTCTGCTTAGTTTCTCTTTGACCACATGTCTCCTGTCCAACGACGCAAAAACAAAAAAGAAAAAAGTCCCAGATATATTTCAAGAACGTCGCACACTTCTTCCAACCTTTGTATGATTTCAGATTGAATAATATTTTGAGCCAGGTAACCGACAGTCAGACACATTCACTGGAAGAAGTAAATTCTTGCTTTTACAATCATTGTGATGTTAATTTCCGTCCAGAATTAAATTCTTACTGATCAGGGGAGACATCATAGGATAAAATGCAAGGTTTGTCACTTTGTACATCAAAATCCCGGTACATTTTCTAAATATTGATGTCGTAAAAGTCTTTTCTGCAGAACCAGAACGCATAAAATGTTTGCGATCGCTGAACTCAAAGGAAAAAAATCCAAGAACATATGGCATTGAATGCCGATAATCAGTTTCAAGAAAGCGAACTGGTAAAACAAAATTGAAGAGTGTGCTCCCTTTCTGAATCCATTTCCCACACTACAGGGCACAGTGTTTACCTTTGAAAAAAAGAAAAAATAGAGATCTAATGTAAATACATTCCACTCGACGTGGATGCGTGAACAAAACACCAAAACAGAAATGTGTTGAAAACGAGCATTTTCCGTCATATCTTTTTTCTCTCTATTTCCTCTTTCCATGCTGTATGCGAGGCCCATAAAATAGGCCTGTGCATTAATATTCTCTGCATATTGATAGATAATACTGCTGTGCCTCATACATCTTGTAAAACATACTGCAGTTCATAAGACACGACGGTATTTCTCGTTGGGCGGGCTACAGAAATTTGTGCTACACACTAATCAAGCATTACTCATCGATTTGTCACCTCCACTTAGTATTTATTGTGTCACTTTCACACATCACCACCAACAACACGTGTATACTTACTGATGGCAGTGATCCACAGCTACTCTGTCATGGGTATGGGCCCCACTGCGAGCGGGAGTCCCACAGAGCCACGTGGTCTCCAAGGTTCTCCTTAGAACCCAACGTGGCTCTGTAAAATAAGAGTCCCACTCGCCCTGGGACCCATATCCCATGTCTCTCTCGACGACATGGTCGCTGTAACAGACACAGAAGCTTATCAATGATAATTGAGAGGAATCTATTTATATTATACATCACAACTTAAAAGGCAGGACGCAACAGGTCTTGAGTGTCAAGACACCCAGGGTATATACAACCCGCCCGATTTAATATTTTTGTGAGCCTCTCTAAACAGCGAGAACTGTCGCAAACTGTGCTCTGTTCTGCATCGCCACAGATTTGGTGCACAGCGAGCTTCTTCATCTGTTAATAATGTACTACCATGACAACATAACTAAATATACTTTCGAGAAGCTGCAACTCTTAATTCGTAGCAGGTGCCTATGAAACTGACAGCATATATCCAGGAAAGATACTCCACCGGGGCTTATCTTTTCCTGCATGATATAACATCCTGTGGGGGTTACGTCCCTTTCCCTCGGCTTTGATGTTTCATAATTTGCATAAAATGCAACATTAAGTGAGAGAAGGAATACAATAAAGAACGTGGGTGGAATGTGTGCGTAGGTGAGACAGCAAGTTGCTGACCCAGGAAGTTCTATGCATGTGAACGAGTGGCGGGAAGACAACTATGTCTGCAGGTGTTAAAGCACCTGACTCTGTGCACACAATGCCAGGAGGGGTGCGCGAGTGGGAAGGAGAAGGAGAGGAATTTCATTGCCACATAAATTACGAAGACCTATTTGACACAAACTAACACAGTAACAGGAAAATTTTTGAAAAGTGCATGTTAAAAAAATGTTTTATTTTCATTTCGTCCTCACTCTTCTGTCAAAACATTACTAAACGTATTTCATAAGAACAGTCTGCAGGTCTTGACCGTTTACTAATCTACTCACTGTCATTTTCCCTCTCAAAGTTTTTGTCATCGCTTTTACCTGTTATGAGAATGTTCTTCTTTGATAATTGTATGATGTACATTCATCAAATAAGTAAAATTCATATTTAATTTTGTGGCAGTTTTGACTTTTTCGGTTTTCTTTGGGTATGTTATCTCCCTTTGTCTATCATTAGACCATGAGAACTCGTTCCAAATTTGCTATAAATATTTCAGTATTTTCTGTTCTACGAGTTTATCATATACGGCTCTAGGCCGTGTTATTTTGTTACAATATCATAGAATATCAGCGTAGGAGAATGTTTTCCGCAGATTCCAAGACAACTGGTATAAATCCTCAAGCTTCTTTTGAACCACAAAACCTAAACGTTTTACATCAAGTGTGCTCTGATTTTTCCAAATGAATTTAAATCTTATTATTTTGATTGCATTTTTCAAAATATTTAA
>CM065734.1:0-12500 GCA_033310375.1 Conus canariensis
GAATCAGTGTCTGTCGATCTAATGACACGTTTGTATTCATTAAAAGTTAGTTCATATGACAATCTGTCTTTTAATGCTCCTTGAAAGTATGGCGCATGCGCTTTTAACAACTCAAAATCCAAGGGTATAGAAAAGCGATTTCCAAACGCATAACTTACAGCTTCATACTTGTTACCGTCTTTGCATCTTCGGCGTCTATTCTGTGTTTTAGTGCTTCGTTATTTTCGATTCCTTGAAACGCAAGATCGGCCCTTTCATTATCGGTTAGCCATAGATCAGAATAGATTAGAAATATGTCTGCATTGTGTAAAGAAAATATTTCTTGCCCCTCAAGTTTTATAGAAATTTTCTTAACGATTGCCCGTCCCAGATTCTGTACAACTGTCCTGTTTGCGTCTGTTGCTGAATCAAGTTCTATTTTGAAAGTAAGCCGTGCAGATCCCGGCACAATCACTTCATCTGCTCCTAGGTCTGGAAATTTAACAGTAAGAATTTGATCTGAATCAATAGTAGATGGATTATTTGGAACAATAATATTCTGTTTATTTCCCTTCACGCCAAAGGGCTCTTTCAGTCTTCTATGCGGGTCAAGAATTGAGCCATATGCTTGTGACATTTTTTTATAAAACAAATAAAAAGTTAATTATTTTAAAAACATGGCAGAAGAAGATTATGATGTTTTTGATCCTGGAGACGACATGAGTGAAATGACGCCTTTGACACATCCATTACAATCATTGCGGCGTGAATTAACAGAAAGTAAGGTCAAATCATTTTATCAAAGTTTAGGCCAAGAACCTCCCGAATTTATAGACCCTAATGATTTTGAAACAAAAGATGACCATTTGTTTGTGAAAAACGAGCAAGGACAACTTGTTCAGCTTACAACTAAACCAGACCCATCAAAGTTTTTAGCAAAGACTACAATTAGACAAAGGCTCAGTGTGAGCGATCAAAATCGCCTTGGCATTGCTAAACCGCGAAGATTAGACAGTGAGGCAGTTGCTAAACTTCAAAACACACTACAAGAACTCCCAACAGATAACCAAATACAAAACATACCCCTTAAAGATTTAAGCCCAACAGCAGACGAAATAATAGAAACCAGTTTTTCAGAAGAAACAGTATTAAAAACTATGCACGATCCGCCGCTACCTATGAGAGAAATAACGGCCCTTGATCATGCTTTGAAAAGCATCAGAGGCGAATTAACAAACAATTTAGCAAAACTGGGTGAACTAGATGAGCATATAAAAAGAGAAAAAGAAAAACTAGTTGAGGCTGATGACCACAACTTAGGACCTGGTGTTAAAGAAAGAATAACACAAAGACTAAAAGATCTTGAACAAGAGAGATCAGCAAGACTAGAAGTGCTGTCTACTAACCGAGAACAATTACGAACTCAAGTGAGCAGAATAAGAGAAACTATCCAAAGAATTTTATATGAAGACACAACACTAGCAGAACGAATAAGAACACTGTTTAGAGAGCAAGGCGTCACATTAGCAAGTGTTATAACAGCCTTAGGATTTGCAATAAGTACACTGGTGTTGGCTATTACAGGCGGTGGTGGCGGTGGGGGAGCAGTGCCACCAGGACCACCATCAGATAAATCATGGGTAAAAAAACAACTTGATCATCTTGCAAGTTTATTAAAAAAAATTAGCCAGTAAGGCAATAGACTCTTTGCCTGGTATAATAGGGGGGATCGTTAGCTGGCTTTTGTCTACTGCAAGTAAAGTAGTTGGCTTTATGGCCGAGCACTTATGGGCATTAGTTGCCTTAATAGTTGGGTTACTCTTTAGTAAGATAAAGACCAAGTAATCCTAGGGCAGTTAATCCAATAACAAGTGCTGTCTTTTCATATTCATGGTCATTATTTCTTGGGACCACAGGGATTGAATGGGGGGGTTTGGGGGGCTCGGGGATTGGTGGGGCTTCTTTTTTTATTGCTATTGCTGGCTTAGAATTTATGTCGTTTTTTCCGACCTTCTCTTCTTTACCAGCCACAAGGATTTCATTATTATAGTTTATTATTGTTCCTATCTGAAGTCTGAGGTCAGAAGGCAGCATGTATAAACCAGTGCCACAGCAAAGTCTACTTTCGATCTTGCGTATTGCAAAACATTTTGGTACCTTTTAATACTTGAAGGCAAATCAATTGCAGAATTAATAGAATCCTCTAAATTTTGCTAAATACTGTTTTTGGGCGTCAAAGCCAGTAGAAGGATCAATTATGTTTGATCTTGTTTGTGCTTGCGAACCTAGCAAACACCAAACATAAGTACGAATAGAGTCGTTTATTCGTTCTATTCCTGCTCTAGTTAGGCCCTTAGAAGTATCCAAAATAAATGTTGTCCATGCTGTTTTATGCTCTTGCTCTATGGACCCGAGGTGAACAGTTGTGCCTGAAGAGAAAGATGTGTAAGGAGGATTCCAATCATAGTTATACTTTCTGTGCACGCCCCAAAAATAAAGGGTGCCTAAACCATGATTAAGATCCAACTTTTGTCTAAAGTCTGTCTTTGGGTCAATATCAAATTCGTTACAGATCCTTTCAAAAGCCTTGTAATCTATTCTGTTGCTGAATGGATTAAACGTTTTGTCATTTGGTAATGGCGCTTGCAGTTCAGATAAAATACGTCTGAAGGTGTAATAAAAATGAAATCTATACACTGACCTCACCAAAGGATCAGGATGATTTAAATGATCAGCATACGACACTCCACACCCAGTTGATGCACAAAACACAGCAAAGTTTAACTGGTTCTGATAAAACTGCATCGGATGACTGAACCACACTTTTGGGATGTAGTCGTTTTTAATAGGGGGGTTAAGATATCTGTTCAATGGAGTACTAACCTTTACTTGAAAGGCGTCAGTCTGAGTCACAGAAATGTCGAGAGTATCAGTTGTTATATCTTTAGGACTGTAGTGCGGCCCAACAGAATATTTTGCATTAGTATATTTGAATGCACTCATTTTTAAATTTGTTTTAAAATGTTTGTAACAATAACAACTCAAGGCAGTCCTTCGTTTTTAGAGTATGCTATTGATAATAAATGCGGAACCCGAAGGGTTGCACTCCATGAAATTTTTTACAAAGTCGTATGGTTTAATATAAGTCAATCCAAGAAGAATAATGTAATTCAAAAACTTGACCTTGGTGGAGACATAATTAGCCAGTTAACCATACCTGATGGTTATTACGGGTTTTGCTCGCTAAAAGAAGCAATGAGTAACTTCGACATTACTCTCAAACTTAACAATGCAAATTTGAAAATAATGTTGACATTCAAACCTGAAAAAGAAGTAGGAGGTTACCTTTTTGATGTAGAGCTAGCTAAAATGTTAGGCTTTGCAACTGGCAATCATGGCTTTCATGCCTTTCATAGATTTATAGTTACACCAGACAAAACTACTTATGAGGGAGAATATCCGCTCGATCTTGCATTACATTCATTACTCTATGTTCATTTGGACGAGCTGAGCACTGATGAAAACTTATATGATGGAAGGCCCTCAACTGTTTTAAGAGCTCTTCCATCAGGGAAAGCTGCATATTGCGATTATGAAATTATACAATTCCCTAATTTACAGTTTAAAAGATTAGCTTGTGGGAGGGTCAGATCATTTAATATAAAGATCACAGATAAAACAGGGAAAGTCGTGAAATGTGATAACCTGCACATTGTTTTAGAAATAAAATAATACGTTGTTTTAAAAAATGTCACGTGGACCAGAAGAATCAGGAGTTACATTAGCGCCTGAGAGGTGTGTAACTTTAGAATTAAAAGACCTTGCAGACGTTGAGGACTTTGAACAAAACGGTGAGATAGGCACTTTATATGGTTTTGAGTACACTAAAGATGGTTATTATAAGCGCAAAGAGGTTGACGACAACAAAAGGTTTCCTAAACTAGAACAACTACGCAATCTAGAAGCAAATAATACAGGTCAGTATGAATATAAAATAGTTCGAAAAACTGACAACAAATGGCACTTAGAACCATATTTAGAATGGGACATAAAATTTGAATTCTTAAGCCCATTTACATTTTTCGACCGCCAAAAAAGTTTCAGAAAAGCATTGAACTCTGGCCCTTTACATGTAAGTCTTATGCCAGAGGACAACAGTCGGAAAGAGATCGAAATAAAGCCGTTTGAGGACAAACAGTACATCCTCCACAAAAGAGAATCGGTTTTAAAGAAAGCTACTACAAAATTACAGTTCATTCCTCGCACAAAATTAGGAGACACGTTCACAATGATATTTAAAATTTCTGTCTTAAAAGATGAGGCGAGAAATGGAGCTCTGGGCGTCAGTGACAATCTTATGAAAGGAATTCTTATTAGCTGGCAAAACTTAGACGTTGACAAACTTAAAGTTACTGTCGTCGTTCTTTACAATGGCGAGGATATTAAGGTCATAACAACAAGCAACAAAATTGATATTAGTTTAAATAGAAACGATCTTACAGAACTGAACTGGATTAATCTTACACATTTGGGCCTTATAGGGTTTTATTATACTGAACAAGTTTTGACAGAGAGTATGATAAAAACAATAACTGGTGTAAATTAAATTCTGTTTTAAAACTATGGAGCAAACGACTTTGGTGTCAATGCCGATGTTTAAACTTTATGATAAAAACCCCTCATTGTTCATTGATTTGTGGACAGACTGGTTGTGGAAAAACAATATTTGTCCTCGACCTATTACAAACAGTTTATCGTTATAATTTTGATCATATAGTAATTTTCTGCCCAACACTTAAATGGAACAAAGCATATCACGACAGAAGGTTTATATGGACAGATGATGACATATATTTAGTTGATCCTAGCAATAAACTGAGTGAGTGTTTAGAACATTTCTTTAGACAGTTTGAAGGAACTCAGACACTATTTATTATAGATGACTGTTCGGCAGAAAGAGACATAGTTAAAAAGAGAAACACTTTATCAAAACTGGCTTTCAGTGGAAGACATGCTGGGATAAGTGTGTGGATTTTATGTCAAAAATATAACTCAGTTTTAAAAGACTTTAGAGAACAATTAAAGACAGTGGTTTTATTTCACATGAAAGACAGAGACGCATTTGATGAATGTATGCGTGAAAATGATGTTATTGAAAACGATCAAGAAAAACGAAGGATTAAGCAAAAACTTAAGTCTCAAAAGTTTTCTAAATTAGTGTTAAAAACAGATAATCCTACACATTATGTATGTTTGTAAAGTGTTTACTATTAGAGAACTATAAAATAGGCATTCTGGGTAAGCCGCCGGAGCAGCAGCGAAACCGGCTTTAGCCGGTTGGAGCTGGCGGAGGTGGGTGAGCCAGAATGCCTATTTTATAGTTCTCTGCAGGGATTCAGTTCAGATTGTTAGATTTCACGGAACGGCGATTTATAGTCTGCTGGTCGCTTTATGAATGCTCTTATCACTTCTCCCCGCTCCGACCCGCCTTCTCTGTCTGTCTGTCTGTCTGTCTGTCTGTCTGTTCTCTCTCTCTCTCTCTCTCTCTCTCTGTGTGTGTGTGTGTGTGTGTGTGTGTGTGTGTGTGTGTGTGTGTGTGTGTGTGTGTGTGTGTGTGTGTGCGTGTGTGTGTGTGAGACAGCCTCGCGTGAAATAAGCCTACCCTTTCCAACCCCCACCTCTCTTCTCTCTCTCTCTCTCTCTCTCTCTCTCTCTCTCTCTCTCTCTCTCTCTGTGGGAGGGACAGACACACACAGTATCCGCAGGGAGAGAATTGTAGATCCGTTTCCGTCTGAGGGCTGCTTCATTGATGGATGGCAGGGGACCCCAGCCAAGTGCTCGCCCTTCCTCAGTCGTCACTGATCACGTGTCATTGGGAGGAAAACAGTCGGTTTGAAACTTGAGGGGGCATCTCGACGGAGTAGCAGCGAAATGTAGCTGAAGGTTCTGATGGAGGTTTATTAATGGGTGTTCATGATATACACAGCAGTAGACGCATGTGTGGCTCAACAGTCGTCGCAGCAATCAACCTTAATTAATCATTGGAGGCTTTCGTTTTGGGTTTTGTTTTGTGTTCCAACTTAGCCTATGTGCCGTTCATGTGCGTGAGCGCGTGATTTGTGTCGTGTGTGTGTGTGTGTGTGTGTGTGTGTGTGTGTGTGTGTGTGTGTGTGTGTGTGTGTGTGTTGTGTGTGTGTGAGTGCGTGCACGCGCGCGGGCACGCGCGGGCTACTAAGCCTGTTTGCTGTAACCCGGCCCTGTGTGTGTATGTGTGTGTGCGTGCGTGCGTGAGCACGTAGTTGTGTGCATGTGTATACATGTGTGCGCGAACGCGCGCACCAGATCGTCTGAGTTTGTATGTATGTGTATGTGTGTGTGCGCACGCGCGCATGTGTGTGTGTGTGTGTGTGTGTGAGAGAGAGAGAGAGAGAGAGAGAGAGAGAGAGAGAGAGAGAGAGAGAGAGAGAGAGAGAGAGAGAGCATATCTGTAGACAAAACGATCACAGTCTACGCTCAACAAAACGCAGTGTGATAAGAATCTTGATCCGCCAGAGGACCGATCCCCTCGAAAAACAAAGATCCAAATCACTCTCCCCCCCCCCCCCCCCCCCCTTTTTTTTTTTTTTCTCTTCTTTTTCCGTTTATAACCTCCTTGACTTTTCACCCGATCCTCCAGACTCCCAAAATAATGTTCCGCTAAATTCCGGATTTCTTCTCACATCGAAAATGAATTTAACCAGCACTTCCGTGTCCCACATATATTACCTCCGCTGGAAAGGTCATGTTGTCGCCTACGTCGGTCAGTCTGTGTGTCTGTGAGCAGGAGCGCGCATAAACGCGCGCGCGCGCGCGCGCATACACACACACACACACACACACACACACACACACACACACACACACACACACGCACGCACGCACACGCATGCAAGCATACACATGACCGACACAGAAAGACAGACAGACAGACACAGGCACACACACACACACACACACACACACACACACACACACACACACACACACATACACACACACACATACACACACACCGCGCGCGCGCGCGCGCACACACACACACACACACGAACTGATTTTAACGACTGTTGGTGGAAAGATGGAGTGTGATCCGGACACTGGAATCCATTAAAGGAGTGTGTGTGTGTGTGTGGGGGGGGGGGGGGGGGGGGGGGGGAGGGGGGGGGAGGGGCGATCCGTCACACAGCTTCCAATCAAGCATTAGATCCAGGATCGTTCAAGAAGATTTAGCAGGCACAAGGGGAGTAACCGCTGCGGTTCGTGCCAACTCTAACTTATCCTGGTGGGGAAATAGTTGATCCAGGCTAAGTCCACACTGACGACGAACTTGTTGTGAATTCAGTTTTCACTGAGACAAAGACCGTGACAGCAAAGTTATGAAGCGACAGTTTGACAAACTGCAAATTTACATATCTTCATAAATATGTTTTCAAAAACCTTTCTAGTGATATAAACATTGAAATCTAACTTTTTGTGTACTCTATTAAAAAAGAAAAGGGGGAGGGGGGGATAACTCTCTCCATCTGTTAGGCTAGAAGGTTAAAGTCCCATCGCCTGAATTGTTAAAGTTTCATCGCGTCCGAGGCACGGCGTTATGGAAGGCGAAGCCCACCTCTCTCTCTCTCTCTCTCTCTCTCTCTCTCTCTCTCTCTCCCTCTCTCTCTCTCTCCTCTCTCTCTCTCTCTCTCTCTCTCTCTCTCTCTCTCTCTTTCTCTCCCCCTTCTCCTCTTCTCTCTTTCTCTCTCTCTCTTTCTCTCCCCTTCTCTCTCTCTCTCTCTCTCTCTCTCTCCTTCTGTCTCTCTCTCTCCTCTCTCTCTCTCTCTCTCTCTCTTTCTCTCTCTCCTCTCTGTCTCTCTTTCTCTCTCTCTCTTTCTCTCTCTCCGTGAACCTACATCTGACGAGATCCGCGAACTTCACCGATGTCGGATCTGGAACCGAAAGATCGGGCAAAGAAGACCAAAGACATGACTGCAGAAATCGCCAACCACACGAACTACACAAATCTGACAAATTAATGATAATGCTCCGCCGAAAAAACGTGGACAAACGAATCACAAGACAAAACACGACGCGTTTCGACCTCTTGGGTCTTCTTCAGGCAAGATACACAACACTCAGGACAAAGAAAATGAACGAGCAATCAGTGATCTTCATCCAGTTCGGCGCAAGATGGGCGTCTGAATGTAAACGAGGCTGTCAGGAGGGAGACAATGTGTGAGTCGAGGTGGTAATGATGATAATAATAATAATAATAATACTGATAGGAACAATACATTTTTTTTAAATTTGTTCAGATTTCCGCCTGCAATCGCCTCACTTGGCAACTACACGAACTAAGTTCACGATCTGAAAGTTCGTTCAATTAAGAATGATTTGTTGTTGTTGTTGTTGTTGTTGTTGTTGTTGTTGTTGTTGTTGTTGTGTGTGTGTGTGTGTGTGTGTGTGTGTGTGTGTGTGTGTGTGTGTGTGTGTGTGTGTGTGTGTGTGTGTGGTGAGTGTGTGTGTTTGCTGCCTATCAGCTGATAACTCAATACAAAGCCCGGCCCTTCAGTATGTTGTTCATCTAGAACTTCTCTGATCAATATGTAGGACGTCAACCCTCCGCCTGTTCCTTGAAGGACGGTCTTGGAAATCATGGTGAAGTACATGCCCTGTTCCGAGAAAAAGAGAAAACAAGAAGAAATTACGGCGCTTAATGGCTGCAGGGGGAATTGTCCTCCAGCGCTTGTGCTGGCTTGTTGCTTGATCCAATCATGTCTGTCGGTTGTTTAAAGCCCGTTTTTAACTTCTAGTGAGACGGATCTATGGCAGATGTGGATAGCTCATCTTTGTGCGCCTCGAGACGTCGCCATTTTTGAAAGGCAGAACTTGATCGGCTTGAGTAACGTTCGCTGTCTGACATCGTTGTAGAAACTTGAGTATCGTTCGCTGTTCGACAACGTTGCAGAAATTTGATTAACGTTCGCTGTTTGACAACGTTGTAGAAACTTGAGTAACGTTCGCTGTTAGACAATGTTGCAGAAGCTCGAGTAACGTTCGCTGTTTGACAACGTTGCAGAAACTTGAGTAACGTTCGCTGTTTGACAACGTTGCAGAAGAGTGAGTAACGTTCGCTGTTTGACAACGTTACAGAAACTCGAGTAACGTTCGCTGTTTGACAACGTTGCAGAAACGTGAGTAACGTTCGCTGTTAGACAAAGTTACAGAAACGTGAGTAACGTTCGCTGTTAGACAAAGTTACAGAAACGTGAGTAACGTTCGCTGTTTGACAAAGTTACAGAAACGTGAGTAACGTTCGCTGTTTGACAACGTTGCGGAAACGTGAGTAACGTTCGCTGTTCGACAACGTTCCAGAAACGTGAGTAACGTTCGCTGTTTGACAACGTTATAGAAACGTGAGTAACGTTCGCTGTTTAACAACGTTGCAGAAACGTGAGTAACGTTCGCTGTTTGACAACGTTGCGGAAACGTGAGTAACGTTCGCTGTTTGACAACGTTCCAAACGTGAGTAACGTTCGCTGTTTGATAACGTTCCAGAAACGTGAGTAACGTTCGCTGTTCGACAACGTTACAGAAACGTGAGTAACGTTCGCCGTTTGACAACGTTGTAGAAACGTGAGTAACGTTCGCTGTTTAACAACGCTGCAGAAACGTGAGTAACGTTCGCTGTTTAACAACGTTGCGGAAACGTGAGTAACGTTCGCTGTTTGACAAAGTTGCAGAAACGTGAGTAACGTTCGCTGTTTAACAACGTTGCAGAAACGTGAGTAACGTTCGCTGTTTAACAACGTTGCAGAAGCGTGAGTAACGTTCGCTGTCCGACAACGTTGCAGAAGTTCGAGCAACGTTCGCTGTTTGACAATGTTGCAGGAAGCCAAATTCACACCAGAACTCCAGTCAAGCTTAAATCTGATAGGCCTACCTACATCAACTTGCTTGTCTTTGCCATTCAGTCTGGCTACAACGCCCAAACAAAGTGTTTAATTTAAGTGGCTCATTGGAAAGAAGGTCACCCGGAAAATTACACTGATGAAAATCGCTAGCGGAGGTCGAAGAAGCGTGAAATTGTCTTTCACTACATTGTGCGCGTAAGTGATGTTAAATCAGTGTCCTTCAAAATCTGCTACCATCCAGGCGTGACGAATAGATTATACATGATTATGACTGATTTGTCTGCGTTCTCAGTTATTACAGCAGTATCTTTCTCGTCAAAACCAAGCAACATTAGACTATAAACTGATTGCAACTCAGCTTAATGTCAACACCAGCGGAAGATTAATTTCAATCTAGCACGTCATGTTCAAATATCAAAACAAAACAAAGCAGTAATAAATAATTGATCATTCTGTGTTGATCAATCTTCTCTTTACCCTGTTGTTCTGTACTCAGCGTAACACGGGATGAGGTCATGTGACTGGGGACCATGGAAGCGGCACTTTGAAGCATCATTTCTAAATTCTGACAAATCGGAATCAAAGTAGGGGCAAAAGTATAGAACGTGTGTTGTTGTACAATTATCAAGGGCGCCGCAAGCACAATCGAATATTCTTGACATATTTTGTTCTGAATGCATTTATTTTTAACCGAAATAATAAGGAGAGAAGTTGTTTACTGTGTCTTGGATATAATCCTATGTTTGTATTACGGTTTACTGGATTTACTGAGGAAGCCCTTTTTAAAAGATTACTTGCTCGAGAGTTCGTACAACAAAATATAGATGAGTCGAGTTTGTGTATTCGGGGTAGAACACTTTCTTTGTAGTATATTCCTCAAATTTTTCACAAGAAGCTCTTTGTAAGAGAGAATATCCTTCATGTAAGAGCTCAAGGGAATATGAATAGTAGCCGTATTGTCAGAATTGTTTGCACCTGCTCGAGCAATCCTGTCAGCCCATTCATTTGCGGATATGAAGCAATGGGAAGGAACCCAACAAAAATTAACTGTTATACCTCTTGACATAAGGTTGTGAATAAGTAGTTTAATTTCTGGTATGATTTCAGCACGATTTTTTGAATTTGTAAATGATGCTTCAAAGTGCATATTCCAGGATACCATGTCTCTCTTAACTTTTGTACGAATTCTTATGTTAAGCCCAGTTGGCTCAATCCTGTAATTGCTGTTTCATGATCTTATTTTGTACAGTTGTTTGTTTTTACTTTTGATGTTTTTTTCTTTTCTTTTTTTTCTTTTTTTTTTTTTTTTTTAACAGTTTAATTCTTACTTAGAGTTTCTCCTCATCACACATACACACACATGCTCACGCACGCACGCGGGCGCGCACTCACGCACGCACGCAGCACGCACACACTCAAGCACGCACACACACACACACACACACACACACACACACACACACACACACACACACACACACAAACATACACACCTTGTCTAATATCACATTTAGTGAAAAGACGTTAAATTGAAGAACATCAACAACAACATGGAAGCGGCATTTTACTTGACTGGGCTTTCAATGTCATTCAGGAATACGTTAAGGATTAGGACTAAACACAGTCGCGCTACATTATCAGCCCTCTTTTCCAGCGACTGCCATCAAACAATATTAAATCGCCTTTTCCCTAAAAACCGTACGCTTCTTCGTTATAATAACGGCCAATCTTCACAGCTTAATCAGAAATTCTCGTGTCCTTCTATTGGTGGTTTGTATTCAACAGACATTTTGGACTTTTCATCTGATGGTTCAGCTTCAACTTTCTTGGGTAAACAGACATTCTTGAGTCTTTTTTTTTTTTTTTCTGGTGATTCAACTGAAGCAGATATTCCGGTGTCTTTCTTCTGGTGATTCTTTTCTTTCTTTCTTTCTTTCTGCGTACGCAGGCTGATACTCCTGCGGACACTGCCTGTATAGACAGGCAGTGTAGTTTTGTGTTTATGACCGGTTTTTTTTTTATCTCACCATTAAGGCAGCCATACTCCATCTTCGGGGAATTCTGGTGATTCAACTTCACACATTCGCGGGTCTTTCTTCCAATGGTTCAGCATCAACAGCCATTTTGGGGTCTTCCTTCTGGAGATCCAAGTTGAACAGACATTCTTGGATCTTTCTTCCATTCCGGTGCTTCAAATTCAACAGACATTCTGAGGTCTTTCTTCTAGTTGTAAAACTTCAGCAGACATTCTGGAGTCTTTCTTATAGTTGTACAACTTCAGCAGACATTCTGGAGTCTTTCTTTTGGCGCTTTAATTCTAACAGGCGTTCTTGGATTTTTTTTTTTTCTGGCAGTCCAGTCTCAACAGTCATTTTTCAACCTTTACACTGGTAGTCCGATTTCCACAGACATTCATGGGTCGTTTTTTTTGTTTTTGTTGTTGTTTTTTTTCTCGTGATTTTTTTCTTCTAGTAGTTCATCTTCAGCAGGTATTTGGGGGGAGGTATTATTCCAGCGAAGGAACTTCAACAGACATCTGTGAATGTTGTTGGGGTGCTTCCCCCCCCCCCCCCCCCCCCCAAACAATCT
>CM065734.1:17500-25000 GCA_033310375.1 Conus canariensis
GCGCGCGCGCGTGTGTGTGTGTATGTGTATGTGTGTGTGTGTGAGCGCGTGAGTGTGTGTGTGTGTGTGTGTGTGTGTGTGTGTTGTGTGTGTGTGTGTGTGTTGTGTGAGCGCGTGAGTGTGTGTGTGTGTGTGTGAATTCGTGTGCGTGTGCAAGTGTGTGGTGTGTGTGCGAGTGTTTCTGCGTGCGTGTGTGTGTGCGTGCATGCGTGCGTTTGTGCGTGCGTGCGTGCGTGCGTGGGTGCGTAGGTGTGTATGTTGTGTGTGTGTGTGTGTGTGTGCGCCGCGGCGCGCGCCACGCGCGCGTAGCTCGCGCGCATACTCCACCTGTTTTTATGTGTGTTCCTGTTTTCATATTTGCTTGCATCGATTAATGCAACCGTGAGTTTTGGAGACACGAAAGTGCTTCCTTTTTATGCCAAATAAAAACAGTGAATGATGACGGAGTTCTCTCCGTCTGGCACACTCCCAAGGTTTGGCCTCGCTCCGGCACTGGAGCAATGGCACAAAGATTGCCTATATCCACTGAAAGAAAAAAGGTCAGTACGTCCAGATGATCGGGAGAGGGTGTAATGGGGGGGTGGGGGGGGGGGGTTGCCCACAGGGCTACGTTTTCATCAATCAGGACTGACACCCAGGACAGAAACGCAGTGGCTGACGGGCAGTGGAGAGATTGGACACGGCCTGCATGTGGTCAGCAGCACTACAGCATCTGTAGATCTCTCTCACTGACCAGTGATCAACAGAGGACAGTATGTGTACTCACTGACCAGTGATCAACAGAGGACAGTATGTGTACTCCCTGACCACTGATCAACAGAGGACAGTATCTGTACTCCCTGACCAGTGATCAACAGAGGACAGTATGTGTACTCCTGACCAGTGATCAACAGAGGACAGTATGTGTACTCCCTGTCCAGTGATCAACAGAGGACAGTACGTGTACTCACTGACCAGTGATCAACAGAGGACAGTATGTGTACTCACTGACCAGTGATCAACAGAGGACAGTATGTGTACTCACTGACCAGTGATCAACAGAGGACAGTACGTGTACTCACTGACCAGTGATCAACAGAGGACAGTACGTGTACTCACTGACCATTGATCAACAGAGGACAGTAAGTGTACTCACTGACCAGTGATCAACAGAGGACAGTATGTGTACTCCCTGACCAGTGATCAACAGAGGACAGTAAGTGTACTCACTGACCAGTGACCAACAGAGGACAGTATGTGTACTCCCTGACCATTGATCAACAGAGGACAGTATGAGTACTCACTGACCAGTGATCAACAGAGGACAGTATGTGTACTCCCTGACCAGTGATCAACAGAGGACAGTATGTGTACTCACTGACCAGTGATCAACAGAGGACAGTATGTGTACTCCCTGACCAGTGATCAACAGAGGACAGTAAGTGTACTCCCTGACCATTGATCAACAGAGGACAGTATGTGTACTCACTGACCACTGACCAACAGAGGACAGTACGTGTACTCCCTGACCATTGATCAACAGAGGACAGTATGTGTACTCCCTGTCCAGAGATCAACAGAGGACAGTACGTGTACTCACTGACCAGTGATCAACAGAGGACAGTATGTGTACTCCACTGACCATGTATCAACAGAGGACAGTAAGTGTACTCACTGACCAGTGATCAACAGAGGACAGTATGTGTACTCACTGACCAGTGATCAACAGAGGACAGTATGTGTACTCACTGACCATGATCAACAGAGGACAGTAATGTGTACTCACTGACCAGTGATCAACAGAGGACAGTATGTGTACTCACTGACCAGTGATCAACAGAGGACAGTATGTGTACTCACTGACCATGATCAACAGAGGACAGTAAGTGTACTCACTGACCAGTGATCAACAGAGGACAGTAGTGTACTCACTGACCAGTGATCAACAGAGGACAGTATGTGTACTCACTGACCAGTGATCAACAGAGGACAGTATGTGTACTCACTGACCAGTGATCAACAGAGGACAGTAGTGTACTCACTGACCAGTGATCAACAGAGGACAGTATGTGTACTCACTGACCAGTGATCAACAGAGGACAGTATGTGTACTCCTGACCAGTGATCAACAGAGGACAGTATGTGTACTCCCTGACCAGTGATCAACAGAGGACAGTATGTGTACTCACTGACCAGTGATCAACAGAGGACAGTAGTGTACTCACATGACCATGATCAACAGAGGACAGTATGTGTACTCCTGACCAGTGATCAACAGAGGACAGTAGTGTACTCACTGACCAGTGATCAACAGAGGACAGTATGTGTACTCACTGACCAGTGATCAACAGAGGACAGTATGTGTACTCACTGACCAGTGATCAACAGAGGACAGTATGTGTACTCACTGACCAGTGATCAACAGAGGACAGTAGTGTACTCACTGACCAGTGATCAACAGAGGACATAGTGTACTCCTGACCAGTGATCAACAGAGGACAGTATGTGTACTCACTGACCATGATCAACAGAGGACAGTATGTGTACTCACTGACCATGATCAACAGAGGACAGTAGTGTACTCACTGACCATGATCAACAGAGGACAGTATGTGTACTCACTGACCATGATCAACAGAGGACAGTAGTGTACTCACTGACCATGATCAACAGAGGACAGTAAGTGTACTCACTGACCAGTGATCAACAGAGGACAGTATGTGTACTCACTGACCAGTGATCAACAGAGGACAGTATGTGTACTCACTGACCAGTGATCAACAGAGGACAGTAGTGTGTACTCACTGACCAGTGATCAACAGAGGACAGTAGTGTACTCCTGACCAGTGATCAACAGAGGACAGTAAGTGTACTCACTGACCAGTGATCAACAGAGGACAGTATGTGTACTCACTGACCAGTGATCAACAGAGGACAGTAGTGTACTCACTGACCAGTGATCAACAGAGGACAGTATGTGTACTCACTGACCAGTGATCAACAGAGGACAGTAATGTGTACTCACTGACCATTGATCAACAGAGGACAGTAGTGTACTCCTGACCAGTGATCAACAGAGGACAGTATGTGTACTCACTGACCAGTGATCAACAGAGGACAGTAGTGTACTCCCTGACCAGTGATCAACAGAGGACAGTATGTGTACTCACTGACCATGATCAACAGAGGACAGTAGTGTACTCACTGACCAGTGATAACAGAGACAGTATGTGTACTCACTGACCAGTGATCAACAGAGGACAGTAGTGTACTCACTGACCAGTGATCAACAGAGGACAGTATGTGTACTCACTGACCTTGATCAACAGAGGACAGTATGTGTACTCACTGACCAGTGATCAACAGAGGACAGTATGTGTACTCACTGACCATGATCAACAGAGGACAGTAGTGTAGGACAGTATGTGTACTCACTGACCAGTGATCAACAGAGGACAGTATGTGTACTCACTGACCAGTGATCAACAGAGGACAGTATGTGTACTCACTGACCAGTGATCAACAGAGGACAGTAGTGTACTCACTGACCAGTGATCAACAGAGGACAGTATGTGTACTCACTGACCAGTGATCAACAGAGGACAATGTATATGTGTACAGACTGACCATGATGATCAACAGAGGACAGTATGTGTACTCCCTGACCAGTGATCAACAGAGGACAGTATGTGTACTCCTGACCAGTGATCAACAGAGGACAGTATGTGTACTCACTGACCAGTGATCAACAGAGGACAGTAAGTGTACTCACTGACCATGATCAACAGAGGACAGTATGTGTACTCACTGACCAGTGATCAACAGAGGACAGTATGTGTACTCACTGACCAGTGATCAACAGAGGACAGTATGTGTACTCACTGACCAGTGATCAACAGAGGACAGTAGTGTACTCACTGACCAGTGATCAACAGAGGACAGTAGTGTACTCCACTGACCAGTGATCAACAGAGGACAGTATGTGTACTCCCTGACCAGTGATCAACAGAGGACAGTAAGTGTACTCACTGACCAGTGATCAACAGAGGACAGTATGTGTACTCACTGACCAGTGATCAACAGAGGACAGTATGTGTACTCCCTGACCATGATCAACAGAGGACAGTATGTGTACTCACTGACCAGTGATCAACAGAGGACAGTATGTGTACTCACTGACCAGTGATCAACAGAGGACAGTAATGTGTACTCCTGACCATGATCAACAGAGGACAGTATGTGTACTCCCTGACCAGTGATCAACAGAGGACAGTATGTGTACTCACTGACCAGTGATCAACAGAGGACAGTAAGTGTACTCACTGACCAGTGATCAACAGAGGACAGTATGTGTACTCCCTGACCAGTGATCAACAGAGGACAGTAAGTGTACTCACTGACCAGTGATCAACAGAGGACAGTATGTGTACTCCCTGACCATTGATCAACAGAGGACACTATGTGTACTACACTGACCATGTGATCAACACGAGGACAGTATGTGTACTCCCTGACCAGTGATCAACAGAGGACAGTAATATGTGTACTCCACTGACCAGTGATCAACAGAGGACAGTATGTGTACTCCCTGACCAGTGATCAACAGAGGACAGTAAGTGTACTCCCTGACCAGTGATCAACAGAGGACAGTAGTGTACTCACTGACCATTGATCAACAGAGGACAGTAAGTGTACTCACTGACCATTGATCAACAGAGGACAGTATGTGTACTCCACTGACCAGTGATCAACAGAGGACAGTATGTGTACTCACTGACCAGTGATCAACAGAGGACAGTAAGTGTACTCACTGACCAGTGATCAACAGAGGACAGTAGTGTACTCACTGACCAGTGATCAACAGAGGACAGTATGTGTACTCACTGACCAGTGATCAACAGAGGACAGTACGTGTACTCACTGACCAGTGATCAACAGAGGACAGTACGTGTACTCACTGACCAGTGATCAACAGACAACAGTAAGTGTACTCACTGACCAGTGATCAACAGAGGACAGTATGTGTACTCACTGACCATTGATCAACAGAGGACAGTATGAGTACTCACTGACCAGTGATCAACAGAGGACAGTATGTGTACTCCCTGACCAGTGATCAACAGAGGACAGTATGTGTACTCACTGACCAGTGATCAACAGAGGACAGTATGTGTACTCCCTGACCAGTGATCAACAGAGGACAGTAAGTGTACTCCCTGACCATTGATCAACAGAGGACAGTATGTGTACTCACTGAACCACTGACCAACACGAGGACAGTAACGTGTACTCCTGACCATTGATCAACAGAGGACAGTATGTGTACTCCCTGTCCAGAGATCAACAGAGGACAGTACGTGTACTCACTGACCAGTGATCAACAGAGGACAGTATGTGTACTCACTGACCAGTGATCAACAGAGGACAGTATGTGTACTCCCTGACCATTGATCAACAGAGGACAGTATGTGTACTCACTGACCACTGACCAACAGAGGACAGTTTCGTGTACTCCTGACCATTTATCAACAGAGGACAGTATGTGTACTCCCTGTCCAGTGATCAACAGAGGACAGTAGTGTACTCACTGACCAGTGATCCAACAGAGGACAGTATGTGTACTCACTGACCAGTGATCAACAGAGGACAGTATGTGTACTCACTGACCAGTGATCAACAGAGGACAGTATGTGTACTCACTGACCAGTGATCAACAGAGGACAGTATGTGTACTCACTGACCAGTGATCAACAGAGGACAGTATGTGTACTCACTGACCAGTGATCAACAGAGGACAGTATGTGTACTCACTGACCAGTGATCAACAGAGGACAGTATGTGTACTCACTGACCAGTGATCAACAGAGGACAGTATGTGTACTCCTGACCAGTGATCAACAGAGGACAGTATGTGTACTCACTGACCAGTGATCAACAGAGGACAGTAAGTGTACTCACTGACCAGTGATCAACAGAGGACAGTATGTGTACTCACTGACCAGTGATCAACAGAGGACAGTATGTGTACTCACTGACCAGTGATCAACAGAGGACAGTATGTGTACTCACTGACCAGTGATCAACAGAGGACAGTATGTGTACTCACTGACCAGTGATCAACAGAGGACAGTATGTGTACTCCCTGACCAGTGATCAACAGAGGACAGTATGTGTACTCCTGACCAGTGATCAACAGAGGACAGTAAGTGTACTCACTGACCAGTGATCAACAGAGGACAGTATTTTTTTTTTTTTTTTTTTTTTTTTTTTTTTTTTTTTTTTTTTTTTTTTTTTTTTTTTTTTTTTTTTTTTTTTTTTTTTTTTTTTGTGTACTCACTGACCAGTGATCAACAGAGGACAGTAAGTGTACTCACTGACCAGTGATCAACAGAGGACAGTAAGTGTACTCACTGACCAGTGATCAACAGAGGACAGTAAGTGTACTCACTGACCAGTGATCAACAGAGGACAGTATGTGTACTCACTGACCACTGATCAACAGAGGACAGTATGTGTACTCACTGACCAGTGATCAACAGAGGACAGTATGTGTACTCACTGACCATTGATCAACAGAGGACAGTACGTGTACTCACTGACCACTGATCAACAGAGGACAGTAACGTGTACTCCCTGACCATTGATCAACAGAGGACAGTAAGTGTACTCACTGACCATTGATCAACAGAGGACAGTACGTGTACTCCCTGACCAGTGATCAACAGAGGACAGTAAGTGTACTCCCTGACCAGTGATCAACAGAGGACAGTACGTGTACTCCCTGACCATTGATCAACAGAGGACAGTAAGTGTACTCACTGCCAGTGATCAACAGAGGACAGTACGTGTACTCCCTGACCAGTGATCAACAGAGGACAGTAAGTGTACTCCCTGACCAGTGATCAACAGAGGACAGTACGTGTACTCCCTGACCATTGATCAACAGAGGACAGTAAGTGTATCTCCTGACCAGTGATCAACAGAGGACAGTACGTGTACTCCCTGACCAGTGATCAACAGAGGACAGTAAGTTTACTCCCTGACCAGTGATCAACAGAGGACAGTACGTGTACTCCCTGACCATTGATCAACAGAGGACAGTATGTGTACTCCCTGACCAGTGATCAACAGAGGACAGTACGTGTACTCACTGTCCAGTGATCAACAGAGGACAGTACGTGTACTCATTGTCCAGTGATCAACAGGACAGTACGTGTACTCACTGTCCAGTGATCAACAGAGGACAGTACGTGTACTCATTGATCCAGTGATCAACAGGACAGTACGTGTACTCACTGTCCAGTGATCAACAGAGGACAGTACGTGTACTGACTGACCAGTGATCAACAGAACAGCACGTGTACTCACTGACAGTGATCAACAGAGGACAGTACGTGTACTCACTGACCAGTGATCAACAGAGCAGCACGTGTACTCACTGACCAGTGATCAACAGAGGACAGTACGTGTACTCACTGACCAGTGATCAACAGAACAGCACGTGTACTCACTGACCAGTGA
>CM065734.1:27500-33483 GCA_033310375.1 Conus canariensis
TTCAGTAGATAAATGTGGGGGTTTAAAAGGAAATACAATTTCGGTACATACAGTCCCAACATCCACATAACATTACTGGAGCTTTCTTCTGTAATGCTTAATAGTCTCTATACAAAAAAAATGACCCCCGCCCCGACCCCACTGTTCCACAGATTAGGTTGGGCATCTTGGACTGGCACTGGCCACCTCCTGATGGTGAACTATGACCTCTAACTAACTCCCCCCCCCCCCTCCGCCTCTCAACACTCCCTCACCTGCTCCCCCCCCCCCCCCAACCCCCTCCCCTGACACCCATCCTCTGCCCCATCCAGCATTCCCTGGGAATACGTATCAACCTTACAGGAGAGGAAATTTAGAGACTGAGCATGTTTCCCAGGGCGTAAGTTTGAAACCCGGGCACTGTAGACTCTATAACCACCTCGTCCACCATCCAATACATGCTAGATCTCTGATCATTTGGACCAGCAGAGGGGAACTACCCACCCCCACCACTGATATGCCACGAGGACAACAACGCAGTCACGGGTTACATGTACGAGCAATCCCAACCCCTTTGGGCAAACACCAACTGGAGCTGATAGTGTTTGGAAAAGCAGTCATCTAAAACACATTGCGTGTCCATCCTGTCACGGGTCCGCGAGCTGTCACGACACTCCCCAACGGCCACACATGGATCACCACACTCCTGGCTGATGATGCATGGACCTGTCTGTTGTCAGTGAAACGGATCTCCTGGATCGGACCCCAAACACCCGAACAAAGCGGCCATGTTGACTGTCACGGCAGGGAATCCGACCAGAGACCGTGAAACTGGACAAGGTGATAGCGTGACACTGACCACACACACCGGCGCCTGTCAATCAACGGTAAAGTGTTCTTTGTGTTGCCTTGTTGTTGCTTCCCCATACACTGCATGCGTGATGGGTCGATTGGTCAGTCGTCGGTTCTCAATCAATAGTTGGCGCGCCGTCAGTGACATCTGTTTGCTTTGTTTGACCCCATTCATGTGACGTTTATATGTAAAACTGATCATTTGTCGTCACAGAGGACAGTTAGCTCTTCATCACCATGAGATCCCAACCCGGCATCACTAACTCCTTCACTACAACTTTAACCTAAATTCAGTATAATATATCGACCACAAGTCATTTTTTTTACCTCTGTATTTCAGCGAATTTAACTCGCTTCAACAACTTATTTTTTTTCTGACCAGCTGGTGTCGTCCAATGGAAATCAGAGACCTGCTGGTGTTATATATTAGGGAGGGATATCATGCGATAATGTGAGCCATCAAGAAAAACACCTGAACTACAACAAGTGATAAAAAAGAACGGTCACAACAACAACGTAAACATCATCCCCCCCCCCCCACCTCTCTCTCTCATGTACGCACACTTATACACAACACACACACACACACACACACACACACACACACACACACACACACACACACACACACACTAAGACAGAGACAGAGAAATAGGAACAGAGAGAGACAGAGACAGAGGGAGTGAAACAGGCAGAGAATGAGAGGGAAGAATGAAAGAGAAACACGAAACGCTGCACAAAGGAATACTTTGAAACACACGATCTATGTGAACGAAAAAAAAAAAAAAACTAACAAACCTCTCTCTCTCTCTCTCTCTCTCTCTCTCTCTCTCTCTCTCTCTCTCTCTCTCTCTCTTACACGCCAACATGCACGCGCGCGCGCGCGCTCTTGCCCATTCTCACCCTCCTATCCTCCACCCTCCACCCACCCCAGCACCAGTCTGGGGCAGCAGTGGGAAGGAGATAACAGTCCCAGTGCAGACTGTGCTGTGGCCCCAACACGGATCGCCTTTCAGTGGAGTGTCTGTCTCCACCTCTCTGCAGGACTGGGCTTCCTGATCGATCTGCAGGTTCGGCAAGGACCAACGCTACCATCCATTGCACAGGCACTGGGGATCGGGGAAGAAGATTGGAGGGGTGGAGAATGGGATGGAGTGATTGGGTGGGCTGTTGATGAGGGGGGGGGGGGGAGTCAGGGAGGGGCTGTGGAAATGGGGAATGGGGGGGGGGGTCAAGAAGGATCCCTGAGATAAGGTGGAGGGAAGAATTTAAGAAAAAAATTCTGACATGAGAGAGAGAGAGAGAGAGAGAGAAAGACAGACAGACAGACAGACAGACAGACAGACAGACAGCGAGAGACAGAGAGAGATCAGTCCATCAGTTTATCAATCGATAGACCACAAGTGCATGGAGAAGTCGTGATTCCATTGTTTGAAGTCATCCAATTTTAAACAAAGCCATTTCCTGGCTGGATTACTCTCTACTTTCCTTTTCAACCTTCACTGTCGGAAAAGCATTCCACTGAACGTTTTCATTGTTGGAGGGACCGTGTAATGAACCTTTCCTCCCTCTTGGAATAACAGCCTGCACTGACAAGATAACTCGCCATTCACAGGAAGCAGCGAACAACGTGGTTCTGTTTAACATCTACAGACGTAGCATAATTAACATGAAGAATGCACTCCACAAGAAATAAGTTATAAAACGGTATAAAGACATGTATTTGAGCTTTAATACTTGTTATCATAAAAAGCAAGCAATAAATGGGGATCTGTTGATTTTTTTTTCTGATGGAACACTATAATATTGCCTATTGGGTATGCGGGAGAAGAAGACAACATGTTTGTTCATTGCTTAAATGAAGGAGGAGCTATTAGCATGAAGTTGTTTCCCCAACTACTTATTTGTTCAACGTATTAATGAATACAGATGAAGGAGACGATTGACACAACAAAGAGAAAGTTCAAACTGCCATTAAGTCTCTGATGCTGCTTCTCCCCGTTCTAAATGATCTTCCTCTTTGACAGTAACATCAGTGATGTCTTTAAAGACCCCATAAAAGTCAGAAAATCAACGTGCTCTGGTTATGAAGGTTGAACCTAAGAGGTCGAAACGCGTCGTGTTTTGTCTTGTAATCTGTTTTGTCCATACTGTCTTGCAGAACTGCTAACAATTCTTTCTGAAAATATATATATATAGCTTTGTTTCTCTGTTTTTCCGTGCTCATAATTGGTAACATGTATAACGTTTGTGTCATTGACACTACACAACTCTGGCAGCGTGGATTCTTTTCTTCCCTTCATAGCGTTTCTAGTGTGTGAAATTCGGGTTTGCCTTTAGCGCTCTCCGAGGTACCCCCCCTCCCCCCCCCCCCCCCCCCTCCGGCAAGATAAATGCTGTGCCTGACCGGGCAACGTGACTAATGCAGGATATCGGTGGCCGGCACTATCTGCGGCCATCTGTCATTGTAAGGGGGGCCACTCGGGCGGCAACAGAAACGTGTGTTGCGTGCTGACCTGACAGTTCTGTTCACAAAATGGTTGTGTTCTTGCCCACTTTCCTGCCATTTTTTACCGTCGTCTTTTTTCCATGATTGCGCAAGCGCTCACGCGCGCGTGTGTGTGTATGTGTGTGTGTGTGTGCGTGTGTTGTGTGTGTGTGTGTGTGTGTGTGTGTTGTGTGTGTGTGTGTGTGTGTAGTGCACGTGCGCATGCGTTCTGTGTGTGTGTGTGTGTGTGTGTGTGTTGTGTGTGTGTGTGTGTTTGTGTGTGTGTGTGTGTGTGTGTGTGTGTGTGTGTGCGCGCGCGCGCGCGCGGTTTGTATATTTGGAAATCCGTTGTTTGTCAGATATAAGAGTCCTAAATCGCAGATCTACCCTGACTGTGGAGAGAGAGAGAGAGGGACAGGGAGAGAGAGAGAGAGAGAGAGAGAGACAGAGAGAGACAGAGACAGAGAGACAGAGAGAGAGACAGAGAGAGACAGAGAGAGAGAGAGAGAGAGCATAAGAGTATGGCCTCCATCATGGGCCAGTATATCCCAGATCTCTTGTGATTTAGACTGGTGAGCAGAGGAACTACCAAAACCTTACCACAGACAGGACAGACAACAGAGCAGAACAACAACAATCAGTCGGCAAATTGTGAAGCAGAAATGGATTCATCAACCAGCAATCCCAGCCCCCTTTGTGGGCAAACACAGACTGTAGCAGGATAGCGTTTGGGAAAGCCGTCACCTAAAACACATTGCGTGTCTAACCTGTCACGTGTCCCGTGAACAGTCACGACACTCCCCAACGGCCACACATGGATCACCACGTCACTCCTGGCTGATGATGATCCTGGACCTGTCTGTTGTGTCAGTGAAACGGACCTCCTGGATCGGACCCAAACACCCGAACAAAGCGGCCATGTTGACTGTCACGGCAGGGAATCCGACCAGAGACCGTGAAACTGGACAAGGTGATAGCGTGATACTGACCACACACAACCGCCGCCTGTTCAATCAACGGAAAGTGTTCTTTTGTTGCCTTTTTGTTGCTTTTCCCTACTCTCTCTCCTCTCTCTCTCTCTCTCTCTCTCTCTCCTCTCTCTCTCTCTCTCTGTATGTGTGTATGCGTGCGTGCGTGCGTGCGTGCGTGCGGTGTGTGTGTGGTTTGGTTTCGTTAACGTCAAAAGGTCCTCAGTGAGTAGTTTCTGTGCTACCAAATACGTTCGTTTCCTTTGACAAACGCTAATGTTAAACTTTCATTCAGACTGATCCGTTCCTTTTCCGACAAACCGGGTTTCCTTCTCCTCCTCCTCCTCCTCGCTCATAGCTTCACTCAGTGAGGCATCTCTGACACTTTGATGATGATCTTAAAAAACCCAGAGACTGTCAACATCGATCACAGTCGGGTTGTTGTTTTGTTTGTTTGTTTTTTTCCGCAGCCTGCATCTAAGCTGTCACAACTGACTTCAAAAACAGCATTCTCATGAATCAGCTGCTGGGCTTGTCAACAGAAAATCAGAAGTCTCTTGGTTTTCTGTTACGGAGGGGAAAATGATGGGATAATGGAAGTGGAGAAAAAAACCTCCTACTGCGGCACGCCTGTTAATCACAGCTGCTGCAGCAGAGTGTCAACCACAACGACGTCAACCTCTCTCTTTCCCCTCTCTCTCTCTCTCTCTGTCTGTCTGTCTGTCTCTCTCCCCCCCCCCCTCTCTCTCTCTCTGTCTCCCTCTCTTTCTCTCTCACTCCCCTTCCCTCCCTCCCTCTTTGGCAAATTATGTATGGATTTTCATCTACACATTGAAGAATAAAAGAGTTTGTTTGTTTGGTTTTTGTTTCTTCTCTCTCCCCCTCTCTCTCTCTCTCTCTGTCTCTTCTCCCCCCCCCTCCTCTCTCTCTCTGCTCCCTCTCTTTCTCTCTTCTCTAACACGTTCACACACACACACACACCAACACACACACAAAACACACACGTACACACACACACACACACACACACAAATGTACACACACACACACACACACACACACACACACACACGTACACACAAAACACACACACACACACACAAATGTAAAACACACACACACACACACACACACCACACACGTACACACACACACACATACACACACACACACACACACACACACACACACACAACACACACCACACCCGCACGTTTACGCTCATCTTCACTCTCAACCTCCTATCCTCCACCCCCACCCACCCCAGCCCCAGGTCCCGGGGCAGCAGTGGGAAGGAGATAAACAGTCCAGTGCAGACTGTGCTGTGGCCCCAACACGGATCGCCTTTCAGCCGAGTGTCTGTCTCCACCTCTCTGCAGGACTGGGCTTCCTGATCGGTCTGCAGGTTTCGGCAAGGACCAACGCTACCATCCATTGCACAGGCACTGGGGATCGGGGAAGAAGATTGGAGGGGGGAAACGGCAGTGGGGGTGGGATGGTGAATGTAGGAGGTGGGGGGGGGAGGGCAGTGGGATGGGGATGGTGAATGTAGGAGGTGGGGGGGGAGGGCAGTGGGAGTGGGGATGGTGAATGTAGGAGGTGGGGGGGGGAGGGCATGGGAGTGGGGATGGTGAATGTAGGAGGGGGGGGAGGGCAGTGGGATGGGATGGTGAATGTAGGAGGGGGGGGGGGAGGG
>CM065734.1:46083-51551 GCA_033310375.1 Conus canariensis
AGGAAAACGATAAACAGTAAACAAGTGGGGTATTGTTTGCTCCCATAAGAAAACCTAACACAGAGTAACTTTTATTCAAGACTGGCACAGCCTTTTAAACTTGAATAAAGTCAGACAAATACATAGACGAACAATCTAATAGTGGGGGAAAAAACAAGCGCAGGCCAACAACTGAACTGTCTTCATAGTAATGACTTGGCAAAGATTTGGACTTAAGGAGGTGGGGTGGTGGGGGGGGGGGGGGGGGGGGGGGGGGGTTTGAAGATGGAGAAACTGGGAACATGAAATTCTCGGAGCAGGCAATACAAATATATCTGCCTTCAAAAGGGATTGCGATGGTTCCCTTATGCAGCTAGTGAAGAGTTTTCATATCTGTAACATATTTTCTTAATTTCATGTTCCCAGTTTCTCCATCTTCAAACTCCCCCCCCCCCCCCCCCACCTCCTTAAGTCCAAATCTTTGCCAAGTCATTACTATGAAGACAGTTCAGTTGTTGGCCTGCGCTTGTTTTTCCCCCATTATTAGATTGTTCGTCTATGTATTTGTCTGACTTTATTCAAGTTTAAAAGGCTGTGCCAGCCTTGAATAAAAGTTACTCTGTGTTAGGTTTTCTTATGGGAGCAAAAAATACCCCACTTGTTTACTGTTTAAATACTGAGAGACCAACTGGACAGACCGACAGACAGTCAGACCGACAGACAGACCCAGGTAGGCGGCAAACGAGGAATGAAACCATCCACCCAGAACCACCGGCATCACGGTGCCTGGAGACGTGACGAAAGGGCGTGGTCGGCCATGGAGCCTGAGAGCGTGAGAAGGTCACGGTGTCTCCACCAATCAATGTCTTCCTTCCTTCCTGCCTGCCCTGGTGCCAGTCCATGTGTCCATCGCCCTTCAGCAGCAGCAGCAGCCATGGAAATTCCCCAAACCAGACGGTCAGGCCATACTCACAAACCGCCTGCCCTGTTGTCTTCTTCAAAACCTGCAGGTTAGAGAAAGCGGAAAAAACAAATAAAACACACCAAAAATAGGATCATTTCGACGTGCGTGCGTGTGTGTGTGTGTGGTGTGTGTGTGTGTGGTGTGTGTGTGTGTGTGTGTGTGTGTGTTGTGCCTATGTGTGTGTGTGTTTGTGTGTGTGTGCGTGCGTGCGTGCGTGCGTGCGTGCGTGCATGCGT
Source organism: Conus canariensis (assembly GCA_033310375.1). Taxonomy (NCBI): domain Eukaryota; kingdom Metazoa; phylum Mollusca; class Gastropoda; order Neogastropoda; family Conidae; genus Conus; species Conus canariensis. The sequence goes on from CM065734.1 coordinate 47,263, forward strand.
GTGCGTGCGTGCTTGGAGAAACGAACAAACGAAAAAAATAGGATCATTTAGGCGTGTGCATATGTGTGTCTGTGTGTGTGTGTACACACACACATGCATACACACACACACATACACACACACACACACACACACGTACATATATATACGTGTGTGTGTGTGAGTGTGTGTGTGTGTGTGTGTGTGTGTGTGTGTGTATGTGTGTGTGTGTGTGTGTGTGTGTGTGCGCGCGCGAGTGTGTGTGTGATTCTGTGTATGTGTGCGCGTGCGTGCGTGCGTGCGTGGGCGCGCGTGTGTGTGTGTATGTGTGAGTGTGCGCGCGCACGCGTGTGTGTATGTGTTGGTGTATGTGTGTGTGAGTGCGCGCGCACGCGTGTGTGTATGTGTGTGTGGTGTGTGTGTGTGTGTGTGTGTGTGTGTGTGTGTGTTTGGTGTGTGTGTGTGTGTGTGTGTGTGTGTGTGCGTGTGTGTGTTTGTGTATGTATGTGTATGTGTGTGTGTGGTGTGTGTGTGTGTGTGTGTGTGTGTGTGTGTGTGCGTGCCTCTGTGTGTGTGTGTGTGTGTGTGTGTGTGTGTGTGTGTGTGTGTGTGTGTGTGTGTGCGTGCCTGTGTGTGTGTGTGTTTGTGTATGTATGTGTGCATGATTCTCTGTGTGTGTGTGTGTGTGTGTGTGTGTGTGTGTGTGTGTGTGTGTGTGTGGCGTTTTCTATAGTCGTGCGCATGGGCTCAAGGAAGAGAAGGTAGTAACAGTAATAATAGGAATGCTAATTATGATAAAATGACAGTAATGTTGACAATCATAATGTAGTGATGCCAAAAATGAATAACATCAACAACAATTACAAAGACGACGACAACGACAACAACAACAACAACGATAACATCAACAACAGCAACAACAACAACTATATCCCGTGATCCACAGGATAAACAGCCTTTTTTGCACGCTACACATTCCACCGCATGCTGAAATTTAATCAAACAAGCCAAAACAAGCAAACAAATTAAAAACTTGATTCCTCTTGCACCCTCCCCCTTTCTCCCTCGTCTCCCCCCCCTCCCCCCTTCCCCCCGGCCGTCTTCCCTTTCCTCCACGTCCGCAACCCACCGTTTCCATTGTCTTGAATATGAATCTCGTCTTGCCTGGAGAAGACCAAATAGGTCGAAACGCGTTGAGTTTGTTTAGTAATTGGTCTATTCATTCTTTCGTTTGCAGGAGCGGTAATTCTGTCTTTGTTCTTGTTTCAGTTTCCGCCTGCAGTCACCCCACTTTGAAACCACCTAGCAGTGAATCAATGAGCACTGAATCCAGTGTAGAGAAAGCTGAAGCGGTAAAATGTGAGGTTTGGGCTCCGAATTCTGTCATATCATGACCAGGACCTGGTGAACCTCTGAAAACACCCCCAACACGCAGCAGCTCTGGAGGTCTGATGCCTCGCGAAGGCCCCTGATCAATATCATCATTTACTTCAATTTTCACCATGTGACAGTCAACAGGATCAGGGGAAGATGACCCATATAAATATCCTGTCGATTACTTCCCTTTCATTTCTACCCCAAAATGCCGATTGTTGTCACTGATGGCATTTTGAACATATATTCGATTATACAGAGTGGCTGTAAGTACAAAACACGCTGTGCGATGAGCGTAGTGAACTTTCACATGCATGAACTTGATTGAAACTCATTATCCTGGAGAAAAATCAATGGCAAGACATGCATTTCGCTTGATATGTCACGTTCTGAAAAAAAAGTTGAACTGTTTAATTCTGCTTTTTTTTTTTTTTTTTTTTTTACAGACGCAAGCCAGAAGGGAAACACCTTGCCGCACGCTTACTTTAAAATGAAATGCTATTTCACGACTCCTGTGGAACTCTGCCGACAGGGTTTACATCTGAATGTCATCAAAAGTTGTTGTTGTTGCTATTGTTGTTGTTGTTTTTAAATCTCAGAATAACGACAGTTTCTACGAAACACTGGCATCTATACACGGACACGCACACATAAAGCAAGGTCATGGATAAAAAAGAAAAAATTTGTCGACAAGTTCATAATGTGTCCACAAGCAACGTCTGCGGGAAATGGTATCCGCAATATTGTTACAACAATACTGATTCGTCCTTAGTCTGTGGGAAATGGTATCCGCAATATTGTTACAACAATACTGATTCGTCCTTAGTCTGTCTGTGGGAAATGGTATCCGCAATATTGTTACAACAATACTGATTCGTCCTTAGTCTGTCTGTGGGAAATGGTATCCGCAATATTGTTACAACAATACTGATTCGTCCTTAGTCTGTCTGTGGGAAATGGTATCCGCAATATTGTTACAACAATACTGATTCGTCCTTAGTCTGTCTGTGGGAAATAGTATCCGCAATATTGTTACAACAATACTGATTCGTCCTTAGTCTGTCTGTGGGAAATGGTATCCGCAATATTGTTACAACAATACTGATTCGTCCTTAGTCTGTCTGTGGGAAATGGTATCCGCAATATTGTTACAACAATACTGATTCGTCCTTAGTCTGTCTGTGGGAAATGGTATCCGCAATATTGTTACAACAATACTGATTCGTCCTTAGTCTGTGGGAAATGGTATCCGCAATATTGTTATAACAATACTGATTCGTCCTTAGTCTGTCTGTGGGAAATAGTATACGCAATATTGTTACAACAATACTGATTCGTCCTTAGTCTGTCTGTGGGAAATAGTATACGCAATATTGTTACAACAATACTGATTCGTCCTTAGTCTGTCTGTGGGAAATGGTATCCGCAATATTGTTACAACAATACTGATTCGTCCTTAGTCTGTCTGTGGGAAATGGTATCCGCAATATTGTTACAGCAATACTGATTCGTCCTTAGTCTGTCTGTGGGACTTTAACTTAATGTCCCCTAAGGCCATTCCAGTATGGGACTTTAACTTAATGTCCCCTAAGGCCATTCCAGTATGGGACTTTAACTTAATGTCCCCTAAGGCCATTCCAGTATGGGACTTTAACTTAATGTCCCCTAAGGCCATTCCAGTATGGGACCTTAACTTAATGTCCCCTAAGGCCATTCCAGTATGGGACCTTAATTTAATATCCCCTAAGGCCATTCCAGTATGGGACTTTAACTTAATGTCCCCTAAGGCCATTCCAGTATGGGACTTTAACTTAATGTCCCTAAGGCCATTCCAGTATGGGACCTTAACTTAATGTCTTCTAAGGTCAGTCGAAGGCAATCCTAGAGGGAATAGCACAAAGCCATTAAACTATGGGACTTTAACCTTGACTTCTTCTGGGGTGAGTCAAAGACTGTCCTAGAAAGAGAAGCACTCTGCTCAGTATTGCAATGGGTATGTACCCGCTTTGACACCCTGTTGAAGACCGTCCACAAGATCCGGCATACCTTTTTACTACTCTGCTTCTTTCCCATAGCTCCAAGGACGGCTGGATGTTCTGGAGGCACACCCCAAAGCCTAGAAGGGTGAGCGGATGGACGAACTCGACGGGCACGCAGCCTCTGTCCTGTCGCGCACGACCGGCGACAGAGAACTAGCCATGAGGATCCTCCGACTACTCACACGTTTGACATGACCCCCCTTCGCCCTTCCGCACCCCACCCCCTTATTCTCTTTCTGCTCGCCCTTCGACGAAAACACTTATGGGAAGATATGAAGATGGTGATGATGGCGACAATGATGATACTGATGGCAACGACGATGACGTCGACTTTCGCGATGATGACGTGAATATCCCACATAAGACCCCCTCATCATACACACACACACACACACACACACACACAGACCTGAGCCCCTCCCCAGCTCCCTCCTCCTCATTTCCCCACCCCACCTTCACCCCCAACCCTAACCACACACAACACACACACACACACACACACACATACACACACACACACACACCACCACCACCACCACCACCACCACCACCACCACCACCCCATTTCCCAAGAAAGACTATGACCTAAAGTCGATATCCACCATGCACGACATGATGACAAGCCTGTCATCTTTCTACATCAGCGTCAACTCCACGGAGGCAGCAGATTGCAACTCAAAGCCAATCCTTCGGGTCGCTGTCGCCACCGTCGTCGTCGCCGCCGACGCCGCGAGTGCGTGCGCGAGCTGTATTTGAGTCGCATTCTTGGAATAACTGAACTACTGGTGTGAGATCTGTCATGGAGGTATAAAGTGCAACGCCATACATACTGGTGGGGTGGGAGAGGGAAGCGCAGGGGTGGGGCTGGGAGGACGGTGAATGGAGAGAGGGGGAGGG
>CM065734.1:54151-61651 GCA_033310375.1 Conus canariensis
TTTTGACTGAAATCGGCGTTTCAGGTAGCCCGTCAGATAAACTAAAATGTATGAATAAAAGACGCATAGATGGAAAAAGTTTAAACAATGTAGAACAAATTCAGTCTCTTTCCGTTAAAATGCCCTTCACCTTCGATAGAAACACGTTTAAATTCCGTTGTTAACTGCAAGGACTAGGACAGCATTCCGTTGTTAACTGCAAGGACTAGGACAGCATTCCGTTGTTAACTGCAAGGACTAGGAAAGCATTCTGTTGTTAACTGCAAGGACTAGGACAGCATTCCGTTGTTAACTGCAAGGACTAGGACAGCATTCCGTTGTTAACTGCAAGGACTAGGAAAACATTCCGTTGTTAACTCCAAGGACTAGGAAAGCAAATCTTTCCTAATTACGAGCAGCCATTATCCCCCCCCCCCGGTACCCCCCCCCCCCCCCCCCCACCACCACCACCCAATCCCCTGTCCTCTCTTCCTCTAATGTACCTAATATAGTGACGTTCTCTCATTTGTGTGAAGAGTTGTCGCAGTTCTTATTCTCGAGTGCAAAGGTACGAAAAGATCATGTAAGCTTAGAAAGGCCACTCTACATCCGGGACCTGGAAGGAGACTGGTGTGATGACGACAAGGTCCCGTCCTCAGTCGACTTCATTTAATGTTACACAGGGATTAACGCATGTGGTACGAAAATCCCCTACTTCCGTCTCTACAAAGACAGGAGCGGAAAACGTAAGTACAAGGAAAGGGAGGGGGTGGGGTGGGGTTTATTTAAAGAGTCTACAGGGACTGACACCTAGCTTGCTGCAGCTACCAACTTGTCCATGAAAGCTTTTTGCTGTACGGACATCACACTCGACTATCTCCCGACTTACACCGACTACAAACGAATGAAAAACTTGACCCAGGCTTCTGCCTTAGGGAATCAACCACCCTCGGTGCCTCCTTCCCAACGCAGATACTGACTCCCCCCAAGCCTGCCAGCTTATAAGCCGGCAGACAACTGACTCCCCCCAAGCCTGCCAGCTTATAAGCCGGCAGACAACTGACTACCCCCAAGCCTGCCAGCTTGTAAGCCCGGCAGACAACTGACTCCCCCCAAGCCTGCCAGCTTATAAGCCGGCAGACAACTGACTACCCCCAAGCCTGCCAGCTTGTAAGCCCGGCAGACAACTGACTCCCCCCAAGCCTGCCAGCTTGCAAGCCCGGCAGACAACTGACTCCCCCCAAGCCTGCCAGCTTGTAAGCCCGGCAGACAACTGACTCCCCCCAAGCCTGCCAGCTTGCAAGCCCGGCAGACAACTGACTCCCCCCAAGCCTGCCAGCTTGTAAGCCCGGCAGACAACTGACTCTATGGTCCTGCAGCTTGCTGCAGTACATAACATGCCCCCCCCCCACTCCCCCCCCCCCCCCCCCCCCCCCCCCCCCAGTAAAAGCCATGATGTGAGGACGTTGAACTCAACCATCTACTGTCAGCAGTCAGATGATCAGAACATTTGGAGCTGATGTTCGTTAGTTCAAACCTCTCTCATGGAGTCGGAATTTCTGACGGCTTGGAAAGCCACCCTGTCCACCCTAGAGTACATGTGTACCTGAATCAGGTCAGGGAACGCTAAGGCGGCAGAGGGAGCGGAATGACCCGCATACGGTGAACCTGTCACAGTTCACGCCCTATACGGCAGTTAGTCTATGGGATCTGATGTAACCTTTAACCTTCACAGTGTACAAAACGTGTTAGTCTATGGGATTTGATGTAACCTTTAACCTTCGCAGTGTACAAAACGAAAGAGTTGAGAGAGGACGGGCGGGAAGATGGCGGAGGGGGGGGGGGGGTTAGCAGGGGAGGGAGGGCGGGTTTAGTGGAAGGAAGGCATGATGGGGGGTGGGGGTGGAGGAAAGAAGAGCGCCAGCAGAATGCAGGGCGGGAGACAGGGCGTGGGGGATGCGTAATATGTGGATGATGGTTGCTATTGACCGGCGTGTTTGTATGATGATTTTGTCTGTGGTTCTTCTCCCCCCCACCCACCCCCATCCCACCCCCTTTCCTCCACTCTTTAAGGAGATTTTCTTTTTTCTTTTGTCTTTGCTCTCTCTCTGTCCCTGTCTCTGTCTGTCTGTCTGTCTGTCTCTGCGGGTTTTTTTTTTTTTTTACACCATGAGAGTGCGGGAAAAATAGTAGCGGGGATGGAGGCAGGGATAGGGAAGAGGGTAGGGATGGAAAGAGTACAGTGGGACCTCTGGAACCTCCCCACCCCTACCCCACCCCCTCACCACCCCCGCCCCACCCCCCCCCACCCGTCCTGTGACACACTTTTACACTGCCACGTTTTCATGCGCGTGCATAGAGCCAGCAGCGACCCAAATGCCAAGTGCCGTGGTGGTGGTAGTATCGATAAGGGGAAGGCATGGCTGCAACTTTGTGTGCCCCACCACCTCCCCCACTCTCCCCTCACCCCTTCTCCCTCCCTCCTATCCCCCCCCCCCCCCTCCCCTCATCACCCACAGTCGTCCCACCGCCTCTCTCGCCGCCAGTCAACCATTTTTCCAGACATCCGTCTGTGTGCTGCTTGAAGAGTGTGGCAGATTTCACGTGGTTGACACACGCGGCAGCATCGTCAGCGCAATCAATGTGTGGGCATGTCTGCTTACACCCTAATGTGTAAGCTGTGCCCATGTTTTGCTCAGCTTGGCGGAAAGGGAGGTAATTGTGGTTGTGCAACCCTGGGCGTCGTAAACTTTCCACTGACCTGCATTTCGTAACGCTTCGGAATTTCCCACGCTTCCTTCGTGCTTGTTTGTTAGTTTGTTTATTAATTTGTGTGTGTTGTGTATTTCTGTCAGTCTCCTCACACGATCTGAAACGTGATTTTCGTGTTCGGGATAATCAGTCATTCTCACGCTCGCGTGTCACCAGTAGGCTTACATGCAAGGTATGCGAGAACGGACTCTTAGATTCTTCTTTCTTTGTCTTTCTTTCTGTGTGTGTGTCACTCTTGGTCATTGTTGTATCTATTATTCTCTCTTACTCCACCCCCTCCATTCTCTCACACTCCCGCTAACATCCTCTCTCACCCCCTCACACTCTCACTCCCTCTGTCAATCCCCTCTGTCTGTCTATCAGTCTCTCTCTCTCTGTCTTTGTCTCTGTCTCTGTCTCTCTCTCTCACCCAACCCACCCACATACCCCCCCCCCCACACACACACACACATATGCACGCACGCACGCACGCTCGTACGCACGCACACACACACACACACACACACCACACACACACACACACACACACACACACACACACACACACACACACACGCTTTTCAAAAAGAGTCATTTGTGATTCTGTTTTCAATGTTCTCTCCATCTCCCTTTTCTTCCTGAATGATAGCCAGCATTATCACTATTTTTCGTTGTGGGGTTCTTCGGCTTCCACAGTGTGCTATGGGCGCCAATGGAACCACACAGTGTGTTATGGGCTCCAATGGAACCACGCAGTGTGCTATGGGCTCCAATGGAACAACACAGTGTGCTATGGGCTCCAATGGAACCACACAGTGTGCTATTGGCTCAATGGAACCACACAGTTTGCTATAGGCTCCAATGGAACCACACAGTGTGCTATAGGCTCAATGGAACCACACAGTGTGCTACAGGCTCCAATGGAACCACACAGTGTGCTATAGGCTCCAATGGAACCACACAGTATGCTATAGGCTCCAATGGAACCACACAGTGTGCTATAGGCTCCAATGGAACCACACAGTGTGCTATAGGCTCCAATGGAACCACACAGTATGCTATAGGCTCCAATGGAACCACACAGTATGCTACTGGCTCAATGGAACCACACAGTGTGCTATAGGCTCCAATGGAACCACACAGTGTGCTATAGGCTCCAATGGAACCACACAGTATGCTATAGGCTCCAATGGAACCACACAGTGTGCTATAGGCTCCAGTGGAACCACACAGTATGCTATAGGCTCCAATGGAACCACACAGTGTGCTATAGGCTCCAATGGAAGCACACAGTGTACTATACGCTCCAATGGAACCACACAGTGTGCTATAGGCTCCAATGGAACCACACAGTGTGCTATAGGCTCCAATGGAACCACACAGTGTGCTATAGGCTCCAATGAAACCACACAGTGTACTATACGCTCCAATGGAACCACACAGTGTGCTGTGGGCTCAATGGAACCACAAGTATGCTACAGGCTCCAATGGAACCACACAGTATGATATAGGCTCCAATGGAACCACACAGTATGATATAGGCTCCAATGGAACCACACAGTGTGCTATAAGCGCCAATGGAACCACACAGTGTGCTATAAGCGCCAATGGAACCACACAGTGTGCTATAGGCTCCAATGGAACCACACAGTGTGCTATGGGCGCCAATGGGAAGACTGTAACCAAACACTGCGCTACAGGCTCCAATAGAAAGACTGAAAATTTGAAAGCGGTGCCTTAAATTTCGGATTAACACTACAATTATCTGTAAACCTCAGGCCTGGTTGACGAAGGGATATAATCATCTTATGCATGAAGGCATTTTATGAACGGAAACGTGAGACCATCATGTAATCTGAAACTGAACTGGAACCGCACATCAGTCTTCGTGCCATTTCCTTCCCCAATTTTCATCAAAACAGATATGTCTTAAACGGGAGTCCACGTCGTGCTTGGGTTTTAGCGTAATTCTAGAATTGATTTCTCCTCCCTATTCTGTGACAAAATCTACGGCAATACGGGTACATTGATGAGTAATATCGCTGAAAGGACTCAGAGGCTGTGTGTATTTCAAAAAGACGCTCACTGACTATGGCTACTTCGGATAGCCCAGCGCAGTGTCAGTTTCAGTTTCATCAAGGAGGTGTCACTGCGTGCGGGGGCTAGTCCATATACGCTACCCCACATCCGCTGAGCTTCGAGACCACACTGCGCGCGCTTTAAAGCTGATGGGTACATGAATTAATAACTAAGATGAGGGTCTTGAAGAAGAGGGTCTCATGGCTACCACTTAGCAGATGTCTGACCTGCGCATTAGCCCAACGAGCTGGTCAGATCTTGGGTACCTATCTAACATTGTTTGTGCCATTATCATCATTGGATCCGTGTGGTGACAGCCGAGCGATTATCGTCATCATCAGCATTAAGGGAACTCAGAAGGCGGTGTCCTTGCGTATGTTGACAGCCGGCCCAGCGGGCACCACAGGACAACACTGAAATGACTGGGCAGCACCATCACTGCAGGGTCTGCTCCGGCGGGGAGTGACCTGGCGGCGACCTGACATTGACAGTCGTTAGGTTCGGATCAGGCTGTGTATGTGTGTGTGTGTGTGTGTGTGTGTGTGTGTGTGTGTGTGTGTGTGTGTGTGTGAGGAAGTCGGCACGGCGTGGAGTTTTGTTTTGTTGAATGCGAGCGTAAATGCCTCACGCGTGAGTCGATTGTCCTGTTTTGCTTTGTTTTGTGTGTGTGTGTGTGTGTGTGTGTGTGTGTGTGTGTGTGTGTGTGTGTGTGTTTTGTCCGCCACGTCGTCACCCCTTCCCTCCACCCTCCCACTGCCCTGTTCCGCCCACACACTCACCTCTCCTTCCCCCCTCTTCTGAGCCCCATCTCTCCCCCTCCCCCCGCCCCCGCCCCCTTTTTTCTTTTTCTTTTTTTTTCTTTTTAAGTGGAAACAAGAAGGTAAGTACCGTGGTGTGTAACTGGCTTTCATTCACACCCCACCCACGCGCTCTCTCTGTTCTCCTCCCATTCCTTCCTCACTGCAACTAACTGTCCATCCCCCCCCCCCCCCCTCTCCCCCGCTGTTGTTCATGGCCGGTCCGGAACAACGGGACAGAGGTGCGTGGCATTAGAGCTAATTAACCCTCAGAGGGTCACATGCGCGACGTCGCAATTTTAGCCAATCAAAGGACGGGGCTTCATTATCCTCCCACCCCGCCGACTTGCTGTTGGTTGGCCAATGAGCCGGCAAGTGTCGTCTGCGCCGTGGGTGCGTGAGCCGTGAGTGTGAGTGCGGGGGAGGTGGACGGGGATGTGGGGAGGGGGGGGGGAAGGGAGGGGCAGCAGGGAGAAGGTCATGTGAGATGGGAAGTAGGAGTGGGGGTGGGGGTGGTGTGGGGGAGCAGTAGAAAAATTATCCGAAAGTATGCAAGCATGATAGATTCATAAGATCATTATAACTGTGTGTGTGTGTGTGTGTGTGTGTGTGTGTGTGTGTGTGTGTGTGTGTGTGTGTGTGTGTGTGTGTTTGTGTGTGTGTCGGTGTGGGTGTGAGTCTGTGTGGGTGAGTGCGTGCGTGCGTGCGTGCGTACGTAGTATGTGAGTGAGTGTGTGTGTGGGGGTGGGGGTGGGAGGGTGGGGGGAGGTTCTAGTTTTTCCCAAGGAAACACTTTCTATCCTTCAACAACACAGTGTCATAGGCAGTCTCACAAATGACACATGTCAGCCATACATGGCTTTGTGAGACTGCCTATGACACTGTGACTGCCTATGACACTGTGAGACTCCCTATGACACTGTGACTGCCTATGACACTGTGAGACTGCCTATGACACTGTGACTGCCTGTGACAGTGTGAGACTGCCTATGACACTGTGAGACTGCCTATGACACTGTGTGACTGCCTATGGCACTGTGAGACTGCCTATGACAATGTGAGACTGCCTATGACACTGTGTGTCTGCCTATGACACTGTGTGACTGCCTATGACACTGTGAGACTGCCTATGACACTGTGAGACTGCCTATGACACTGTGAGACTGCCTATGACAGTGTGCCTGCCTATGACACTGTGAGACTGCCTATGACACTGTGAGACTGCCTATGACACCGTGAGACTGCCTATGACACCGTGAGACTGCCTATGACACTGTGTGACTGCCTATGACACTGTGTGACTGCCTATGACACCGTGAGACTGCCTATGACACTGTGTGACTGCCTATGACACTGTGTGGACTGCCTATGACACCGTGAGACTGCCTATGACACCGTGAGACTGCCTATGACACTGTGTGACTGCCTATGACACTGTGTGACTGCCTATGACACTGTGTGAGACTGCCTATGACACTGTGTGAGACTGCCTAGGACACTGAGACTGCCTAGGACACTGTGAGATTGCTTATGACACTGTGAGACTGCCTATGACACTGTGAGACTGCCTATGACACTGTTGACTGCCTATGACATGTGGACTGCCTATGACACTGTGGACTTCATATGACACTGTGACTGCCTATGACACTGGTAGACTGCCTATGACACTGTGAGACTGCCTATGACAGTGTGAGACTGCCTATGACACTGTGAGACTGCTATGACATGTGGACTGCCTATGACAACTGTGAGACTGCCTATGACACTGTGAGACTGCCTATGACACTGTGAGACTGCCTATGACACTGTGAGACTGCCTATGACACTGTGAGACTGCCTAATGACATGTGAGACTGCCTATGACACTGTGAGACTGCCTATGACACTGTGA
>CM065734.1:71651-79151 GCA_033310375.1 Conus canariensis
TTTTACCGCCTTCCACCATGCCATACCTCTGACACGGCGTGCCTGTAGCATTTTACTGCCTCTACGGGCGTCAAGCTGTGGGACATTAAATAACAATTCTTTTAAACTTCACTGTCATAGCTGCTATTTTCTTCATAAATAAAAACATTTATATGTATGTAATCAGTACTTATATACCATGATTGTTTTGGTGGGAATATACTTCTACCTTTACTTTGGGGGCTCATATTGCGCAAGATTAATATTGATGAACACAGTGAGTCGCCTATACAAACAAATGACATTACACACACACGCACGCACGCACGCACGCACGCACGCACGCACGCACGCATGCACACACACACACACACACACACACACACACACACACACATGCGAACCTTTCATCAGTGTCACTAGCAATGACATCACAGGACACTGATGACCGGTGAATACAGTTTTCATGATTATCGTTTTCTCTGTTAACGATTGGTTTCTAGCAGTGAAGCGGTTTGACATCCAATGGACAAGATTTGACATCCAATGGACAAGGTTTGACATCCAATGGACAAGGTTTGACATCCAATGGACAAGTTTTGACATCCAATGGACAAGCTTTGACATCCAATGGACAAGTTTTGACATCCAATGGACAAGGTTTGACATCCAATGGACAAGGTTTGACATCCAATGGACAAGGTTTGACATCCAACGGACAAGGTTTGCTCCGGTCAGAATCACTGATTTCTTGTGGAACAACAGTGACGGCGGCCAGTTAATATTGTTTTTATGTAGAAGGTGGTCATTGTGGGCTTTTGAAGCCCACAGAGGTCCATGGGACGGCGAATAATGTTTCCATTGACCTTCATGGATTGATAAACATGGCATGACCCCAAAGTGTGTATGCGTGCATGCGTATGTGCGTATGTGTGTGTGTGTGTGTGTGTGTGTGTGTGTGTGTGTGTGTGTGTGTGTTGTATGTGTGTGTGTGTGTGTGTGTGTGTGTGTGTGTGTGTGTGTGTGTGTGTCTGTGTCTGTGTGTCTGTGTGTCTGTGGGTGTTGTGTGGGTAGGAGTGGTAGAGTTCTTAGTGGAGGGAGGGAGGCAGGATGGGAGAGTGGAACAGAAGGGATGGGGAACAGGGGTACGAACAGAAGAGAGAGAGAGAGAGAGAGAGAGAGAGAGAGAGGAGGGGTGGGGGGGTGGGGGAGGCGGACGGAACTGAGCGATAGAGTGGAGACGTGGTGGGGGTTGGGGGTGGAGTGGGCTGGAGAGATATTCACGTCTGTGTTCTGATAAATTATTTGCTTTTACTGCCGCCGATCTGTTGGTTTGTGTGTGTGTGTGTGTGTGTGCGTGCGTGCGTGCGTGCGTGCGTGCGTGCGTGCGTGCGTGCGTGTGTGTGTGTGTGTGTGTGTGTGTATGTGTGTGTGTGTGTGTGTGTGTCGCGGCCCGTCGGCGGCGCTGCGCGCGCGCGGTGTGTGTGTGTGTGTTGTGTGTGTGTGTGTGTGTGGTGAATTCTCATCTTTTCAGGTTTGGGGGTATGGAGGGGGAGAGAATTAATTGAACGATTCGATCATTCAGTAGTCATGTTTTTTTTGTTTGTTTGTTTTTTCTTTGCTTTATTTGTCAGGTTATTTGTGCTTTTGTTCATCGAGAGGCAGGCAGACAGACAGACATAGAGATAGACAGACAGACATGGGCGCACTCGCAAGAGAGCAAGATATTTTACATTATCTGTTACTATAGTTAGCAGGTGAAAATTTAGCAGAACTACGTCCGGCTTTAGTAGCTAGCTTTTGTTGTTGTTGATGTTATTGTTGTTGTTGTTGTTGCTGCTGTTGTTGTTTTTATCATTGATGAGGAGCACAAAAGAACATCGAGCAAGAGATAAAAAGGACACCCCCCCCCTCCCCCCATCGAGCAAGAGATAAAAAGGACAACCCCCCCCCCCCCCATCGAGCAAGAGATAAAAAGGACCCCCCTCCCCCCATCGAGCAAGAGATAACAAGGACACCACCACCACCCCCCCTCCTTTTTCAGTCTCCACCATCCCATCCACCACCCCCTACCTACTCAGGGAACCACCCACTGAGGACAACGACTCAAAGGGTACACAACTCTCTAGATCCGCCCAGCGGGACTCCCTCCCACAGGAAATGACGCCATCAGACAGCCCGAAAGGGAGGTAACTGATCGGCAGGTAATGGCCGGAAACGGAAACGACCAGTGACTCAAAGACAGATAAAGGCTGAGGGGACCAAAAGTCGTGTCCCGTAATCTAGGCGTCAAGACTTGTTCGCCGCGCACTTGAAGGTTAAAACAGAGTGTTCGCCGCACACTTGAAGGTTAAAACAGAGTTGTCCACGGCCGTGGGCAGTCTCTCTCTCTTGTTTCTGTGTGTCTCTCTATGTCTCTCTGTTTCTTTAAGTCTCTCTGTCTCTGCCTGTCTCTGTCTGTCTGTCTGTCTTCTCGTCTCTGTCTGCTCTGTCTGTCTCTGTCTTGTCTCTCTGTCTGTCTCTCTTTTTCTTTGTCTTGTCTCTCTCTGAACGTGTTTCTGTGTCTCTTTTGCGTTATTTTTGTCTGTCTATTGTCTGTCTGTCTGTTGGTCTGTCTGTCTAGTGCGTCCCTCTCTCTCTCTCTCTCTCTCTCTCTCTCTCCTCTCTCTCTCTCTCTCTCTCTGTGTTTCTATGTTTCTGTGTGTCTCTTTCTGCCTCTCTGATTCGTCATGTTTGTCTATCTCGCTTGGTCTCTGTTTCTGTCTGTCTGTCTGTCTGTCTGACTGGCTGTCCGTCTGTCTGTCTGTCAGTATGCCTCTCTCTCTGTCTCTGTCTGTGTGTCTGTCTGTCTCTCTCACGTGCATAATTTAGCTTAGCAGGGACAGATTAGAAGAATAAGAGGCTCCGCCTTAAATCAAATCCTTGACTGAGTATAGTTTTCCTGAGCTCTGAGCTCTGTCGGTTTCTTCCTTTCTCCAATGGTTTTATGTACCATGCTTAGCATCTCATGAACTGTCAAACATTATTTATGTTCATGTTTTTAACACAGACCCACATAAGGTAGATTTAATGCACACACTGTGGCGCTTGTGGTAATGTGGCTGAGTACGATGGGTTAGTGTGAGAAAAGGGATCGTCTGAGCCAGTCCATGTATTTTATCATTCCTGTGAGTATCACCCTAGGAAAATGGATCAGAGGGTTATGTGTGTGCGTGTTCCATAATGCTAACTTTGTGTCGCGTGGTGTGTGTGTGTGTGTGTGTGTGTGTGTGTGTGTGTGTGTGTGTGTGTGTGTGTGTGTGTGTGTGTTCGCACGCGCGCGCGCGCGCGTGCAAAGAGAGAGAGAGAGAGAGAGAGAGAGAGTGTGTGTGTGTGTGTGTGTGTGTGTGTGTGTGTGTGTGTGTGTGTGTGTGTGTGTGTGTGTGTTTGGATGTGTACGCATGCCTTTCATCTTGTCCACCGCATCACTGGAGCACTGCTGTACACAAAGCTCATGCATCATGTGAACTGGACTGATGTTCGGAGGTATTTGTTATGGTGAGTAACGGCATCAGAATCTGTCTTTGTAATGGCTTCATCTTCACTCATAGATATTGTTGTCTAACCACACTACAAACATGTAGGAGACGTGTCAGAATGAGAACAAATCTTCAACATGGTATGATGTTGTTTTCAGATATATCTGTGAAATAGGCTGAAAATGACAACAACCGCAAAAACAACAACTACAACTATCACTGTTGCTGCTGCTACTAGTTCCACTGACATCTGCTACGGTTGCTCAGACAAAAAGATTTGTTTTATTTTGCAAAAAAAAACTTTGCCTATCCTGGCGACAATCTTTCTCACAGCAAAGCGCTTTCACAAGAGATAGTCGCATACCGTCGATTAGCGAACATGGTTAGACTAAGATAATGATATGATGGAATTGGATCTTAAAATCATAAGTTATGTAGTGAAGTTATGGCAGTTGAACAAATTCCACAAATGGCAATCGAAATACACACGCAAGCAAACATAAATTCGACCACAATCGCCGCCATCTTGTTACCCTCCCGCGGTCCTGTGTGCTACTACAAAACGTTTGGAACGTTCGCGGCGAGCATGTTGAACTATCACCCAGAGGCAGCCGCCGAACTTGCTACAGAGCGCTCTGCAGGGACATCGCACCGCCATCGCTACTCCTATTTCTGCTGAAACGTTTGCGTTGATGGAAACCCCTTCCCAGACACCCGTCATTTCCGGTGGCAAGAAACGTCATTATCCAGACTATTGGGCCCCACAATGATATTATCCAGATTGCGGGGCCCTCACTGATAACGCTGCCACTTTCTCCTCTGGCCAGTCACCTTAATCCCTCTTTTCCGCCCGCCTTCCCCCGGCCATGCAAATGTATGCAAATTGGTGGTCAACACGTGGAACTACAGGAGGCGGAGGAGGAGGCGGAAGACATGGAGGAGAAGGAGGAGGAGGAGGAGAGAGAGAGAGAGAGAGAGAGAGAGAGAGAGAGAGAGAGAGAGAGAGAGAGAAGGTGGGCAATTTGCGTCTTGATGAGACCCGCGTTACGCAGAGGGAGAGATTGATGAGGGTACAACAAACTGAAGATTGTGCCCGCATGGGTAGAAGGCAGGAATGGAGTGGGTTGGGTGTAGGGAAGGATGAGAGAGAGAGAGAGAGAGAGACAGAGACAGAGACAGAGACAGAGACAGAGAGAATTGCTGTAGATAAATGAGGTAGGAGGAAGGCGAAGAGGGGGATAGGGGGCAAGGGGGGAGGGGCGGACAGTAGGGACGGGAACCTAGCAGGGTGGTGGTGATGGTGGTAGTTCGGACGTTGTGACGCAATGTTGGGGGGCTGGCCTCAGGCAGGGTGGTTTAGCCCAGTACAGATGGTCAGATGTTAGTTTGAGACCATTACCACGCTCCTCCCCTCCTCCTTCTCCATCTCCTGCCTCCTACCCCCCCCCCCCCCCCCCCCACTCCTCAAACTCCCTCCGTCTCCACACTCATCTCTCCCGCCGAAAATTACTCACAGCGCGTCACGCCATTCAATAGTCCGTGAAGCTTTTAAGGAAGATGATGGTGGGGGGATGGGTGGGAGAGGAAGGGAGGGGTTGGGGGAGGAAGGGGGGAAAGATGATGAGGGAGGTAAGGAACGGGGAGATGGAGGAATGGCGGAGGCGGGAGTAAGGGGAAGGGAAGTGTGGAGAGAGAGAGAGAGAGAGAGAGAGAGAGAGAGAGAGAGAGAGAGAGAGAGAGATTGATGATGATGATGATGATGATGATGATGATGATGATGGTGATGAAGATGATAATGTTCATCATACTTCTGCAATTCCAACAGTTACACATAAGCACATAACTATGTTTTGGTTTCCATTCAAGGGCCCAGAAAGGCGGCTGCAAGATAATACCCAGCTCCAACTAAACACGGATGATTCGCAGACAAATTCAGAGAGCGTAATTAGCAATTGTCATGTGGATGGGGAGGTGCGGGGGAAGAAGGAAGGGGGGGGGGGGGGGGGGGTGCGGGGTTGTAGTCCTTCGTCGACACAAGTTGGAAGAAATTCATTTTTTGACACGAGTGATTCTAAGTTTGTAATAAGAAGGCATCATTGCCCCTCGCTCTCTCTCTCTCTCTCTCTCTCTCTCTCTCCTCCTCTCTCTCTCTCTCACACACACACAAACACACGCGCGCGCGCGCGCACGCACGCACGCACACGCACGCACGCACGCACGCGCACACACACACACACACACACACACGCGCGCGCGCGCGCGCACGCACGCACAGCGAGAGAGAGAGAGAGAGAGAGAGAGAGAGAGAGAGGGAAATTTGAATTCCTTGTCTCGAGGATGACAGTGTGCGACAGTGTGTTTACGCATCACCCCTCAAAGTCTGCTAAGGATGCAAACAAAAACAAAATGAGCTCAGTTCCCCTCACAAAATAGGAGTGCAGCCCACATTGGCAAGCACACGTTGCACAGAGTGCTTCAGTTCAACACTGCGTCTGACTGACAGAAACGTGCACGATGACCATTCTCTCAGTCTTTAATAGACAGACAGTATCCGAATGTATTCCCAGTTCTTGTTCGAAGGTCTGACCAGCGCTCTGGGCCAATGCGCAGGTTAGACATCCACTAAGCCGTATCCTTGAGACCCTCGTCTTATACCTTTTCATTTTTGTTTGTTTGTAAATGTTTTTAATAACACTTTTTTTTTCAAAACTCAATATAATATAATGCCATTCAATGTTATGTAAAGCATCACAGTACAAATACTACACATACACAACATTACACAAAATAAATACAATGCAAAATAGTCAAATGATGCAAAAGAATGCAAAATAACACGGTGCAATTCTAAAACACAATGCTTGCATTACCATAAAACATAACATTTAAAAAACAGTACAGAATAGTAATACACAATATAACAAAACACTATAACACAATGCAATATAAGGCAGTACAGTGCAAAAGGGTTTTTTTTTTCGAAATAAATACATATACATATACTGCAGCAATTAAGAAAATCATAAATTATAATTATGACATCATAATACATTGTATTTCATACAAATTTTAATAAAGATAATTTTACAATAATCGTGTTTAAGCTGTCACGTATACCAGTCCAGTAAGAAGAAGAAGAAGAATCAGAAGAAGTAGAAGAAGAATCAGAAGAAGAAGAAGAAGAAGAAGAAGAAGAAGAAGAAGAAGAAGAAGCAGAAGAAGAGAGGATGGGGTGTACATATAAGGATGGACAGATAAATACAGCGAGACAGGTTGACAGAGGAATGGGTTTTTTACATACGTTTCTTGCCCTTCATTTAATAAGACCACATCTTTTCATTTTAGCCATTAATCCATCAGCTACAAATCCTTCGCAGTGCGTCTTATAACTTTGCTGACGTAATGTAGCATATATAGACCAGTTCACACACAGTATTAACGAAAATGAAACTGTTGTCCTTCTTGTCCCTGAACTCGGTAATGAATCGTTGGGAGGTGGGTGGGTGGGTGGATGGGGGTTAGGGGGCCGAACCGAAATGCTGTCCTACACGCCCAAGCTGTGTCGCTTGTCTGCTCGCCTTGTTGTGAAGCTCTAGATACTACCCTTAGCGACTGTTGGAGGGTGTAATAACATTACCTTTAATTATGTTAGTGAAGCTCTAGATACTACCCTTAGCGACTGTTGGAGGGTGTAATCACATTACCTTTAATTATGTTAGTGAAGCTCTAGATACTACCCTTAGCGACTGTTGGAGGGTGTAATCACATTACCTTTAATTATGTTAGTGAAGCTCTAGATACTACCCTTAGCGACTGTTGGAGGGTGTAATCACATTACCTTTAATTATGTTAGTGAAGCTCTAGATACTACCCTTAGCGACTGTTGGAGGGTGTAATAACATTACCTTTAATTATGTTAGTGAAGCTCTAGATACTACCCTTAGCGACTTTTGAAGGGTGTAATAACATTACCTTTAATTATGTTAGTGAAGCTCTAGATACT